>CM016562.1:13968277-14302905 GCA_003412495.2 Echium plantagineum
ATCTGGAGGGGAGGTGGGGGTGGGTGCAGATCGGGAGGGGAGGTGGGGGTGGGTGCAGATCGGGAGGGGCAGAGGGGGGGTGCAGATCGGGAGGGGAGGTGGGGGTGGGTGCAGATCGGGAGGGGGCAGAGGGGGGGTGCAGCTCGGGAGGGGGGCGGAGGGGGGGTTGCAACTCGGGAGGGGGGGCAGAGGGGGGGGGGGTGCAGCTCGGGAGGGGGGGCAGGGGGGGTGCAGCTCGGGAGGGGGGGCAGAGGGGGGGGGTGCGGGGGTGGGGGTCTGGTTGCAGGGTTGAGGGTGAGGGGGCTGGTGGGGTGGGGGGCTGGTGGGGTGGGGGGGCTGGTGGGGTGGGGGTCTGGTTGCAGGGTTGAGGGTGAGGGGGTGGGGGGGCTGGTGGGTGGGGGGGCTGGTTGCAGGGGTGGGGGTGGGGTGTGAGGAAGAGGGAGGGGTTAATTTGAAAATTATTGTTTTGTTATTATTAAAAAGTGCCCCAAAAAATTTATGAGTGTGTTATTCCAAGTTCACCCTTCATTTAAAACGAAATTTAATACAAATTTGACGTTTCAGGGGGTAAATTGAAAAGATAAATTGTTCAGGGGGTAAATTGAAAAGATAAATCATTCAGGGGGTAAATTGAAAGCGTGGCAATACCTTGGGGGGCCAAAAGAAAATAAGCCTTTAAGATTCCGTTTGTAAACTTACCTCGATAGTATGTCCTAACACGATACTCCCTCCATCCCAATTTGTTTGTCCACTTTCTATTTTGGGAGTCAAACTTTGAAAATTTTGATCATGAATTTCGATTAACCTATAAGAAATAATATAGTCATGTGAGATGTTGTTAGGATCGTTTCAATGTATATTTTTGGGATATCAAACTTATAATTTTTTGCGCGTGTAGAATTCGAGATATTTATATTTTAAATCGTGTCTCGACGACCGTGAAAGTCAAAACAGGCCAAACAAAATGGGAAGGAGGGAGTATTATTGTCCAATTGTGACAATTCGTAGAAATGGACAAATGGTAGTGGTGTATATATCACTAGAATTATAATGCTGTCATGCATGTGATTTATAATTTGATACCCAACGCGGACATAACAGGAAATATCGATTATTAAATCCAAAAGGTACTTTGACAATTCTATAAATCTCCAAACCATTTCACACAAAAACAACAAAAGGATTATAGGGATAATTTTAAGAAACGTTCTAATCTATTTGAACGCTTTATGTTAAGATGCACATCCTACATCGGAAGTTGATATTCTCTCGGGTCAATATACAAGATCTTGGGTTATTTTCTTTATTGTCAATTGGTTTTAGAGTGGAACCTCATATAGACTCTTATCATGGTATCATGAGCCAGGTCCGAGTTATTGAGGCACGTGTAACCCATCGATGTTGTTTCCGGCAGTTAATACAGGCGAGGAATATTCCGCCGATTATGATTGGGTTATACGTGAAGGGGAGTGTTAAGGTGCACACCCACATCGTATATCCGTGTCCTCACGGGTTAATATATAAGATCTTGGGCTACTCCCCCTATTGCCAATTGGTTTTAGAATGGAACTCCATACACTCTTACCATTGTATAACGTATTCTAATCTTTAAAATTAGCTACTGCAAATTAATTCTACATCTTATCTTCATTTCGAAAAGATCATGAATTTTTCTTTCAACTATCAAAATTGACCTATAAATTAATACGGATTATTAAATTGATAGTAATATAATTGTTATTTCATTCAAAATGGTCATGCAAATTAGATTGCAATAATCATACACCACACCAGTATATTATAGGAAAAAGAATCAATATACCAAGTGATTAAATATATACGAATGCACTAATTTATATGTATATCGTTAAGGTTGAAAGTTCTAGTGCATTAAGTCATTTATTCATTAATGATTTTGTTGTTGATTAAAATGTAAATTGTATCAACTTATGATATATTATTTCCTTCTATTTTCTGGTATAATTTAGTTAATACATACTATTTTATTTCTCAAAAAAAATGATTAGTGTGAATTATCTAAATTTATTTTTACATTTCAGATAATCTGTACCAAATTACTTTACTAATATCGCAACGATTAATAGTTTTAGTAGGTACATTTTTTTTCGAATATTATGATTGGTACCATGTTAGAGTGATATTCCATATGTTTTTTTTTACTATTGTTTAGAATCTTTAGAGTCAATCTTTAAAAATTTTGAACATAAATTTTTATTCGTCGATAAGAAATAATATAGTCATATTAGATTTATTTTAATTTATACTCCCTCCATCCCTAATTGATAGGGACATATTGACCTTTTTGGTCAAAATTTGTAAATTTTGACCATTAATTTTTAATTATCAACACAAAATAATATAATCAAATGAGATGTTGTTATATTCGTCTCAATGTATATTTTTAAATATATACTCCTTATAATTTTTTCATTGACAAAACAAAAGATATTTACGTTTTAAGTCATGTCTCGAAGACTGTGAAAAAGTAAATGTCCCTATCATTTAAGGATGGAGGGAGTATTTTTCAAATATCAATTTTTTATAATTCTTATGCCTGTATACGGATCCATCAAATTTCAAAGCAAAGTCTTGCGTGTGACGTCGTCATCAATGGCTCATTGGCCATTGCCGCTAGAAATTACATTACAAAATAAAATATGGCCCCTCGTCAAGAAAAATTGTTACTCCCTAATAATAATATGATGATAAAAGCGAAGACATACAGTTAAATGAAGAAATGGTCTGCAGACTAATAATGTGACAAATTAGAACATTCTCTGTATGATAGTATATAGTTTACTAGTAACATAATATATAGTTACGTTGCACATTGGTTTTCAAACCAATACTTTAATTTGATTAAATTTTACTATTTGAAGTTAGACTTTGATATCAAAAGTTGTATTCTTGTCTACAAATTAATGTCTTAAATAATCTTAAGTTGTTAAGATTTAACGTAAACATTAATTAAATATCAAAGTATCGCTTGTATGTGTCACTCCGAAACTATAATTATTATCTCATAATATTATATTATTGAGGATCAAAATAAAATTTAATAAGATTATTTAAATACCATTTCAACAATTAAGTCAAAGCATTCATTCTCATACTTAAACTGGTCACTTCCAATATCCTCAAAGTGTATTTCCTTTTTCTTTTTTTGTGAAGTCAACAAGTTTCAAGTATATACATAGAGAAAGATCAACATTCTCAACTTTAAGCCACATCCATCACGTATAAGAAGAAAAATAACAATGAAAATGAATAGGTATGGACTTTTATTTAATATATAGTCAAAGTTCTGATTTATCAAAGAAAGAAAAAGGACAATGATGGATAGCTGCTCTTCATGCAAATTTCTTGCTAAGAATTACACGAGTTCCACTAGAGTCAAACATAGAGAAACTGCTAAAGAGTTAAAAAAGAAATAACTACTTTTTTGTGTTGTTTTCTTTTCTATTAATTAATATTGTCATTATTATTAGATATTCCCATTTGGAAATTAAATTCAACATCTAGTTTTATTTGAATATGGTTAAAACAAATTAAATCAAGCCCAAAGAGGTTGTTCCCATGAGGCACCACCTATGTAATTTCCATCATCAAGAAACATGCTTGTGTATTCATCATCAGTTTGGTCTGTTTCAAAATGATTGTCTGAATTTAATTGTTGATGATGAGATGGTGATGAGATTCCCATGCAGTAGATTATGGACAATAAATTGGAATTTTGGCATTGGAAGTTGAAGGCTTGAGCTTGAGCTTTAGCAAGTTGAGCTTGAAGCTCAATAATCTCATTTTGTAAGTGAGAAATGGCTCCAGCACAACCATAAACTGGATCTCTATTTCTTGCGTTTGCTTCATATACCAAACTGTTGACTGCATCCACTCTTTGACTCTCCGGAAGTTCCTGTATATATATACTTTACAATATTATTATTCTCTAATTCCTTATAGTTGAATAATATGGCAAAAAATAGTGAAGGTAAAATACAATGGGCCGGGTCAACCAGCCACTCACGTTCGTTCATGGATTCGACTACACGTTCCGTATCATTTTAGACTAAAAAACACCAAATGCACGAAACATCGTCAGTGCGTTGCCGTGCAAAATAGACGAATTATTAGGATAGACTTTTTAGTGTTGCGTTTTACAGAATAATGAAAAATATTATGAATAATTATAAGAATTATTTTCAGTACTTTTAAACGATATCATTATGGAAAAACAACGAAAATTACGAGACAACAATCTCGATGGCCAGTGTTAGTGTGTGGCTTAGTGCAATTTACTTGAATTTTCAAAACTTGCAATGTCATATTTTTGTTGTTGATGAAATACAGAGTAAATTGCTAACATAGTAGTCGGAAATAAATGTTAATTATATATGGTGCAAGAAACAAATATTTAAAGGTAGAAGTAGATGGAAAATGGAATATGATTAATGCCTGAAGTAATTTGATGATATTGCTTGCACCAAAAACTTTGTGAGCAATAGTGAACTTGAGGGGTTGAGTAGGAGGAAAATAGGGAGCTAAAATGCATTTCTCAACGCATCGGCGCCGGAGGATCTTGCAAGCCGCGCATGGGCTCATAACCACCTGAGGAGAGGAGGGGGCGGTGCTCGATGATGGAGATCCACCATGAGGAGGAGGAGGAGATGAGAAGGTGCCGCTGGTCATGTTCTCACTATGATCCATTTTCAAATGACTTTTTTGGGGGAGGGGGTGTGGATATTGTTTGATAGGAACGAATTTGTTGAATTATTAGGTAGATGGTGTTTGTGCTTTTTGCATCTAAAGTTGGTTAGATGAGGCTTGTTTATATAGCTCAATGAGAAAGCCCCGGTTTCAACTTTTAGGAATAATGATAACGTCATTGGGCATCATGATATGAAAAAAATTACGTCACTTCAAAAATTGCGATGACTCATTTCTAATTTTTGAAGCATATAACTATATAATTATAAATTATTTTTGATTAAATTTACCTCTCTTATTACAGTATAGTCAAATCTATCACATATTAATATAAGTAAGTGATCGATAATGATTTTGTTCACATTATAATGTAATTCATCACCTAATAATTTGATTATCTTGAGGTAAGTCTTAGCGGTTATAGTTATAAATTATACTATTATTTCTTCTAACTATAAAATAAATATTAAAAAATTATTAGTCTATGAAAGTAGGAGTAATTTGTTAACAGAGCAAATTGGTGAAATGGTCGGCGAAAGTGGTTCATGTTGCCTTTTTGTCTTCAAAACTCAAAAGTATAAAAGTTGTAACTCAGTCTACGATATTGGCCAACGATTGCAAATAAGTCCAAAATTTGGCATTAATTTTTAATGATCTAATGGCTATTGTAGTTCACTCATAAGCTAATTCTATTATTACCGTTCTAACATTTAACAACGCCGTAAAATTTTGGATCAATGTGCAATAAGTGGCCAATATCGTGCACTACAACTTTTACACTTTTGGGATCAAATAAAAGGCAATCTGCACTCACATTTGGAGACCATTTAAGTAATTTGATATTCATTAACACAACAAATAGTGCATTTAGTTAACTTAATTGAAAGTGGAGTTTGAGAATTGGAGAAACTTCAGAATAAATGATATCCTTATTATCGTGGCAAACAAACTAAGTAGATAATCAAATAAGTACAACTACTTGAAGCAAATTTTCAGAGTTTTACTTTCAAAAGGCTATAAACTCTTCCGGTTTGTTCTTACTAAATTGATGCATGGATTGTATGTTCGATTTATAAAATATTTATTTGATATATTATTAAATGTATGAAACACACGATTAAAATATATAATGAACATATGAGAGAAGTAAGCGTTTAAGATACATATTAAACACATATTTCAAATGTTTCAATGTTTGCTAAGAATAAAACGTAAAAATAGAAATTCGAAAATATATACTCCCTCCATCCCTAAATGATAGGGACATATTGACTTTTTTGGTCAAAATTTGTAAATTTTGACCATTATTTTTTAATAATCAATACAAAATAATATAATCATATGAGATGTTGTTAGATTCGTCTCAATGTATATTTTTAAAATATATAATCCTTATAATTTTTTCATTGACAAAATAAACGATATTTACATTTTAAGTCGTGTCTCGAAGACTGTGAAAAAGTAAATGTCCCTATCATTTAGGGATGGAGGGAGTATATGCTCTAAAACTACGGTATAGTAGAGGTCATTAAGTATCTGGTGGACGAATCTGAAACAATTCTTTTATTAATGAGAAATTGGCACATTTATTACCCTTTTTGGTTCTATGAATAATATGAACTCATTGATGTATATATGCGGCATACAGATAAACCTTCCCTCTTAATGGGTCGTTCCCTTCATCTTGCCGACTTGCTCAGTTGCTTGTACCATAGTCCATGGAGTACAAAACTATCATAGTTTATTGATTATAAAAAGCGAACAAAATTAATTATTATTTTCTCCATCCCTAATTAATAATTGTCACATTTTAATTTTTCGTGGTTAATAAAATACAAATTAAAATGTATATATGTTTTATTCTGCATGTGAAAAAAATTGAAATTTCAAAAACATATATGAGACGAATCTAAACAAGATCTCATAAGACCATATTATTTCTTATCATTTAATGAGAATTCATGATCAAATTTTATAATATTTAATTAACAAAAATTAAAATGTGGCAAGCTTTTAGGGACGTTTAGAATATTTGTTATCTAAAACTCAACCCCTATAGTAAAATATATATATATATATATATAATTATGGAGTTGTTATTGGATTTACCTGTTCTAGTTCATATATATGTCGAAAGGGACATCAACACACCGTCTACTTGACAGATTAAAATATGTTTGAATAGAAAATGTTTAAACTAGTTCAAATGTCTATATGAAATATGGCGAAAATAATATTCCCTCCCTCTTTAAAAGATTGATACATTTTGTTTGGTGGTCAAACTTTAATAACTTTAGTCAAGAATTTTCATTAAACGATAAGTAATAATATAGTCATGTGGGATCTTGTTAGATTCCTCTCAATATATATTTTTGAAATATCAATCTTTTATAAATTTTTTTGGATGTAGAATAAAAGATATTTATATTTTAAATTATGTTTTATTGACCATCAAAAATCAAAATGTATCAATCTTTTAGAAACGGAAATAATATTTAAGATTGCACCCTCAAATGTTGAATAAAAATAGTCCGATATATAGTTAAGAAGATTAATCTAAGCACTTATTTGTGTATGAATGTAAATTATAACCCAGAGAAACGGGCGGGCTATAGCTTTAATTGAAGATAAAACTTTCCAATGCACGAATGGGGATAGTAGCTCAAAGTAGACACTAGAGGAAAATGTGGACCTGCCATGATTACACATCAAAACCTAAGTCATATACAAACTAATTTAGAGTATATCAAAAATAAATTGCTTCAATGGTTATAGTAAATATGTATAATTGTACAAGTTATACTTTGATTCTATTAGTGCATGGATGGGTGTGAAAATGATTTCACTAATTGGCACAAGTTGTAAGTATAGTAGTGAGTTGATTGCTGGAATCGTTCCAATAAGTGGGGTGCTTGGGCAGTTTGATCCTCGAAAGTGGCACTGTTATGGAAATGGTTCCTGAAAGTGTGTATAATGGTGCATTTTGGTCCATGATCCGTTAACATTGACAGTTTTCGACGTAAATAGTTAAGTGTTGGGGCAAAAATAAAAATTCTGAAAAGTTGGTTACCTTGATGAAACTGGAGGGACAAAATGACTAAATAACCCCCCGATATTTTGATACACTTTTCTTTTTTCCGATTTTTTTCAATTATTTTTTTTTTTTTGATTTTTTCTTAGTAAAAAAAGTTCGATTTTGGTAGTTGTTTTAGATAAAAGTTTCTGTTTTGGAAAAAAATGTTGATTTATTATTTTTGATAGTTGTTTGCCAAAAAAGTTCGAAAACCGAACTTTTTTTCCGAACTTTTTTGCCAAAAATCAAAAATATTTGCTAAAACAACTAACAAAATCAAACCTTTTATACTAGGAAAAACAATTGAAAAAAGATTTGGAAAAGAAATCGAAAAAAAAGTGTATAAAGGGGTAATTTAGTCATTTTATATCCAGCGGTTTCATTAAGGTAATTTATTCATTTTATCTCCACCGGTTTCATTAAGGTAATCAACTTCTCAAAAGTTTTATTTTTGCCCCAAAACTTCACTATTCACGCCGAAAACCGTCAATGTTACCGGATCAGAAACCAAAATGCACCATTATACACACTTTCAGGGACGATTTCCGCAACAGTGCCACTTTCTGGGAGCAAACTGTACCAGACCCCATTTACAGGGACCATTCAACAATTAACTCGTATAGTAGTTAAGGAAGTTCTAAGGAGGGGCACAATAGTCATTTTGATTTTTTAAAATAAAAAATTAAATGTGAAATGACTAGTTTGCCATTTTTAAAAAAGTAAACGGGAGACCGAGCGAACTAGTTGACTAACCAGTTGAAACCGTTTTTCGAAGATGAGTGAGTGAATGAAACCATATGAGACATGAGTGAGTGAATGGTGAAAAGAGTGAAACATAAGTAATGGTTAACGCCTTTGTCCTAGGCCCCTAGTTATTATGTATTAGGGGAAAACAAGATTACAATTTAATTTGAGGCTAAAATATCAAAAAGTGAACATTTTAAGTCCAATTTTTATGAAACACAAAATTGTCTTATCTTGATACAAATGATAAAAGCTGTATACTCTAGTATATTTTTCATCTAATTTAAAACATCAAAATATATTTTTTTTAAGTCTATAATAAATAAAGAATCTATGAAGGATTGACATGTGTTGGAGTTAATTTGTTGTATTACAAATATGTATATGGTGCCGACTGTTTACCAAATGGTGTGAAAAGTAGTTGATATTGGTAACAACTAACAATATCGCAGAAGAAGCTATATAGATTTATGTTGATGTGTCAATTAAATGATAATGACTTAAGAAAAATGGTGATAATCTGAAAGACTAACTCTAGTTGGTGAAGAACCGTTGGACTCGTTTGCAACGAGACTCAGACTCTTTAGTCTTTACTTCCCTTAATATTCAGATTATTCACCACTCATCATTTCTATTTTATTCAGTTGCCAAAATAGTCAAACATGGTTGACACACTACTATTTGAATAAAGGAGGCTTCGCATAATAATGAATTATGTTATATAACTAAATATTACTAAATTTTTTATTTTATATGCATCCGCAAAATTCGATACATTAGGACCCAAACAATGTTATATTAGATCTAATGCGATATGCCCACACCCAATTACCCTTACATATGTTTTTGTTACATTAGTCCTAATGTAATAAATTTTGGCCTTTCTTTTATAAGTTTTTACAACTGTTGCATCATATTAATCCTATTACTGTTGCATTAACTTTATAATTAATGCAATATCCGTATGATTATATTGCAATAGCATATTGATTAACTAATGTCTCGAATCCATCATTGTTCTATTTCTATTTTATTTACATTTTCTCGAAAAAATAAAATGATTTGTTATTGTTATGGATTATGTTTTGGCTTCTCAGATTCACAGGAAATTTCGTTCATATAACTAAATATTACTATACTTTTTATTTTATATGCATCGGCAAAATTCGATACATTAGGGCTCAAATACTATTGTATTAATTAAATCTAATGCGACACGCCCACACCCAATTACCCTTACATATGTTTTTGTTACATTAGTGCTAATGTAATAAATTTTAGCCTTTTTTGATAAGTTTTAACTACTGTTGTCAGGGCGGACCCAAGGGGGGTGGGGTAGGCACCAGCCTCCCCTAGGTTTTTCGGTATCGTTATCTTTATATACGATTTTTTGAATTTTTATGATATATATACTAAAAAGTGTAAGGAAACTAAGTAGATGTGTAGCTTAGTTGGTTATAACCTTCATTTAATTGGTAGAGGTCATGGGTTCAAGCCCTCCAATGTTCATTTTTAACATTTTTTTGATACTTTCACTATTTTTATTTATTTTGGCCCCTCCTATTTTATTTTTCTCGAAGTTGGCCCCCCTTTATTTTCATTCTGGTTTCACCCCTGACTGTTGTATCATATTAATCCTATTACCGTTACATTAACCTTATTATTAATGCAATACCCTTATGATTATATTGCAATGGCATATTGATTAACTAATACTTCCTCCGTTTCTTTTTATTTGATTGTTTGGGGAAAAATTATTTTATTAAGAGATTGTGAAAAATTACATTGGGATTGTAAAAAGATGCATTGGAATTGTAAAAATGTGCATTAAAATTATAAACAATCAAATATTTTGAAACAAGAAAAAAGTTCTAAACAATCAAATAAAAAAAAACGGAAGGAGTATAACATTAAAATAATTTTAGACATGAACTAGTATTTGTTATTGTTATGGATTAAGTTTAGGCTTCTTAGATTCACAAGAAATTTACAGGCTTTGTCCAAACCTCTGATAACACATTTACTTTTCAACTTAAATTTATATTCCCTCCAATTCAAAACAAATGTCTTTTTAGATATTTCGATAATATCCAAAACAAATATCTTTTTACATAAACCAATATACAATATACCACTTTTTCCTTTAATATCCCTATTTACATAGAATAACTCAAAAAAAGTAATGATTGCATCATATAGTTAAGTGATAATTGGATTATTAATAATTGTTTTATAGGGGCATAAAAGTGTGAATGTAATGATTGTTTCTTAATTTATGTGAAATGTCTAGAAAGATATTTGTTTTGGATTGGAGAGAGTATATGTTACGTATTTTTATTATTGCATTCCATTTCTTAATTTGTGTAACTGGAGTAATTTTTACTAAGATATCTTGATAGTATTCCTTTATCGGATAGGGACAAAAGGGATAATTACATATGTACTTTACCAGACATCTAAATAAACATATCAATTTCAATACAGCGGTCATGGTCTGATGTTAGAAGTCAAAGTCCGTATTCATAACAACTAGATCGATCCCTCCGTTACAGACTTTAAAGTCACTTTTAAACTTAATTAATGCATTTGCGCGTGGACCATATATTATTAGACTTGAGAGTATTAACCTAATGATCACAATAATATCTACTCCCATGCACATTTATGCCGTTAAAGTCGCTAATGTTAATGGCTAATCAAAAATAGTCTACTAATATATGTCAATTTTTATTTGCGTATTGCACCCTAAGTTATGACTGAAATTTCCAATTGATCCATAATCTTTGTTAAGCCTCAATTTGCTCTCTATGCTACACTTTGCCCCTAAATTAAGCATGAGGTCTTAGATTTAATTAAGTAAAAAACAATTTTATGTTAATTGATTATTTTACCCAAATTTAATTGAGTAAAGAACAATTTTATGCTAATAGACTATTTTCCCCTCTGAATTAAGGATCAATTTGGTTAAACATTTAGTTTAATGGATCAAATTTAATCAACAAACTAACGGAGATTATTGAAACATGAGTGACCAAAAAGGTCAAAATGAAATATGAGTGATCAAATGGCGAATATCATGAAACATGAGTGATCGATTGTGTCATTAACCCACTCTAATATTTCCTAATCAACTAATGTGATGTATTTTCGGCTCTCGCGGCGGAGGGTTAGACAGGTAGTATGGCCCCCTGACTTCCAGCTATGTGTTGTTCGGCTCCCGCGAAGCGATTGAAGGGAAGCTCGAAGAGCTTACACCTACTCTCAGCTTCTTTGATTGGTCGGCGGCTGGCATGCGGGATAAGCCCCCTACTTAAGATTCCATTCATAAGGAAAATTTGTGATTGTCGTAACACTTTAGTTAGGCCGACTACTATAAGCTAGCTACTTATAGCTTATATAGTGGCCCTTTCACTTTGGTATAGTTTGAGTTTGTATTGATGCTGAATGAGCATATCAAACAAAAGCAAGCAGTATAAGCCCTTCTCCGGCCTGGGAAAAGCAGGGAACTCGACAAATTTGGAATAACACATTTGTTAGTTTGATGGGCCACCTTTTAATAATAATGGAATCATTAATTAAAAATTACACCCTATTATCTTCTTCGCGCGCACACTATACCCCACCCTCACAACTTACCTCCACCCACACTCAAAACTCTATTTTGATCATCACATTTCCAAATCTCAATCTACAAAATAGCTTTGGAGAAGAAAATTTTACCGATAGTTCTTATCATGGACGAAATCAGTAGGGGTAGATGCCCCCTCTAGATTCTTGAGAATTACTGATATATGATATAAGTTTTACATGAATTAACAATATTTGTTGTTGTAGAGTTGTAAAAGCATTGGTTTTTTGTTAAATAAACATTTGTTGTTGTATTGGTTTGCTAATACATTGATTAGGGTGATTTAAAATTGTGATGGCTGGTTTTACACCATCGAATAATGGAAACATAATCGTTTCAATGATCTCAACATTTTCAGTAAAAAGAAAATTATTCTGATAAGATTGTGTTCACACAAACTTTGATTGATATTTTATATAGTAATACATCTTTGTGTTTAAAATTCTTTGTTACAATTTTGTCTTTACCTTCTCATATCTAAAGTAATAATTTGTTGTATAAACTTCTCCTGATTTGATTACTTATTAGACTACAATATTTGGAAAAAATAGACTAAATATGAAAGATAAAAGTCAAGTATGAAAATCTCGAATGAACGTAATTTTGACTTAGCATGAGATTAATATATTAAAGATGCAAGTCACTATCGGCCATATACTTTGGGACACTAGCTAGCTCCGATCCATTCGACACACAGGTTCACTTGTTGCAAAATATATAAAGTGATTTTGCACTTGTGACTTGTCCATCACTCGGCATTCACATTGTGGCTTCCATTTACACTATATGAAATAGTTAGCATGAATAATATCCACGAGCATCTACAACAGACTTTCATTACTCAAGTTATAGCACATTTGATTTCTCTTTTATCGAAAGGTCAATGATTTTTAAACTTTACTAAGTGGTAATGATACTTTATTTTTAGTATAAAAATTGATTAAAAAAAATTATGAAGAGGAGTGCAATAATCAAGAAATGAAGTGCAAAAATTATTCGCATGTTGAATTACTTTATGTGCTCTCGATATTTGATTGAGTTATTATTATTAGAATATTTATATTAGCTACTACACAAGTTAAATTAAGAGCTACTCTCAAGGATAATTAAGTTGGTAGAGTAAGTTCATGAGTTCAATCTTTCTCAACTAGCACTTTTTTTGTCGAGCATATCACATTGGGCTTGTCTAGTGTGAATTCACTAGCTAGTGTAAAGTGGTGGCTGTTATGTTAGCCGAAAATCTACAGTCATACCCTACGAATAACGACTACGGATCTCCAATACAAAAGAGCTTTAATATTCAACAAGCCTGACTTGTAATACTAAGATTTTTCTTTAGTATTATAGTACTAGAGAACATTGTTGCAAATTACATTCAAAACAACAATTAGGCAACTCAAGTCTCACAATCATTCCATGCATATCCTCAAAATAACCAAGCTCAAATCGACTGAAGTAAAATTTAGATTTAATTAGAATCAAATGATTTATTTGTACGAATTTGGATTAACGTGCAACGATCATCCACTTATATAAATATTTATGTGAATGTGATTACTATCTAATTAAAGTAAAAGCAATGATCTCCCACTAGTATACATAAGCACTAACGCGTAAAATGTATACTTCTGCCTCTTCATAGGGAAAAATAGGGTTGGATACCACTTCTCCTACTCCAACAAACTAATAATGAAAGGTCAAAATCAACTTGGGATCAGACAAATGAACTCATTAATTTTTCTAAACTTTAGTCAAATGTCAAGACGATCGATTTTTCAGACTAAAGATGCATGTCTTCTATTAACAGACATCTGGATTGACTCTAGTAATACACACGTAAGAACAATTAAGGCTAAGTTTCAAGGACCCCTAAACTATTTGTAATTGTTCAAATAAGGAGATTGAATTTCTTAGTGGTCAATTCGCCCTGTATTATTTTTTAGATCAGTATGGCATCTGAATAATTGTTTTAGATTACATTGCTGACAATAATTTTTTATTAAGGGTAAATTGAACTTTCACAAACATTAAAATTTTGAGCCTAATTTTAAGTAAGCAAAAAGTATAGAATTCTTTATCAATATTAAAGTATATGAGATAATCGATGAAATGGTCACTGATAATGTGTTTATGTTGCACTTTGATCCATGTAAATGTTCAATCTGCACAAATGATATATCCCTCATATCAGCATAAAAAATGCAGTTTACTCTCTCTTTTGTCGGAGACGTCAATTTGATGGAAAAGACTATAAATAGTTTATTAGATTCACCTCTTACAATACTTCCATAAGATTAAATTTTTAATAATATAATTAAAAAATAATTAAAAGTTAACATTTATCTCGAGAGAGACAACTACTTTAGATTGGAGGAAGTAACAATTATGAAACACATTCGACAAACAAATTTAAAATATTTGTCATTTTTCCCACGATAACAGACTGACCCAAACTAAGCAATGTAATGAGAATGAAGAAGTATTTGAGAACAGAGCAAAAGGGAAAAGGAACAATTACTGTCCACTGAAAACAAAGGATGAATCTAAATAAATTTAGAGGCGTCTCTTTTTAATGTTTTAGCAGCAAATTACACCAATACCTAAACCCTTCGGTACTTTCAAAGTACATAAATGCATACAGAACCAGTAGAGCACAACTTATTATACATTTTAAAACAAGCATTCCACTATGGTTATTCAGAAGCACATCGTCACCGATTCGTCGGGTCATCCTCTACGCCCAGGATCCTTTCGGGTAACACTGATACTGTAATACATATAACATATTTGGTATAAGAAGCTGGAGAACATCAGTAGTACGTACATATATTGGCAGAGCACAACTAAGTTGAATAATATGAAAACAAATACTTAAGGTGGAATATAAACTTATTCAAGATACTGCTATGACAGAACCAACAATTGCTAAAAAGGTGCCATACCATTAACACCTTATTAGAACATGTAATTTGAAGTATAATTAATGGACGAGACCATAAGTCAACGATGATATAAAACATCTATAATGCCCTGAACCCTGGAGTACCTACTTGATTGCATGCAAGTAAATTGATAACATAAATCCTATAATCACTGTGGTATATGATCAGGCACATAAGACATTGAACCAATTAATATCATTAGTATCTACTGAAATTACCTCAACTCATTCTTCAAGAAACGAAATCAGGTTGCTTCGACAATATTTGGCTCAGCTTCAAGAGGTGAAGGTTTATGTTCCTCTACCAAGTTGGGATCTGTGTCAGGCAGTGAAGCTTCGTATGAAGTTGTATGTGATGGATCAAATGGGTCCACCAAGTTAGGATCTGTAACAGAAGGATTATAAGATATCTCCAAGTTTGGAGATATTGGATGAGGTGTATATTCTTCCATAAAGATAGGGTCTGTTGCAGGAACAGAACTTCTGTCCGCTTCCACCAAGTTTGCATCCAAGGAAGAAGGTAATAAAGGTTTGTATATGCTGCTTGATGGCGAGTAGCTCAGCTGATAAGTAACTTGTGTTGAACCAAAAATACTGAATATTGTTGAACTGTTGTAGGCAGTCTCTGCATCAGATCCCCTTTTAAAGACTACTCTAGCACGTCGAGACTCGTAGTCTATTTCAGTCTCAGCTTCCTTCAATGTGCCAAACCGCCTGAACACTTTATTCAGATTGATTTCTGACGGAAGAGAACCCTCTGGAAAGCTCATTATCAGTTCTGCTGGGGACATGTCCCTCTTCTTCTTAATACTCTCACTCAATTCTTTTCCTTCCTTCCCACAATCGCTGCTGGCATACCGTTTTCTCGGCCTGCGACTTGATTCCATAGACTTCTGACGATCATAAACAACGACTTGACTATCATCTCCCTCAATTGCACCATCAGTGAGCAGCAATTGCTCCTCAGAATAATTTTGGACAATCCTGTCTGTCCAATATGAGTCATTAAGGTCATCAAATTCGAATTCTTCGGTAGTCCCACCAGTAGCTTGAGATGTTTTCCTCTTTCTGGCACTGGCAGACCTAACACCATTAGTATGTGATCTTTTTCCAGAAACAACTGAATTTCGAAAAGATGAAAAGAATGAAACAGCATTATTCGACAAGCTTTGTCCTCTAGGATTATGTGCTACTGACTGCAGTTGCATCAGCATCACATCTGTAGAAGAGAGTTCCAGTGGAATGTCAATATTCCCTCTCTGGAAACAGTCAGACATCTGAGGAGACGAATCATTATCAGGTTGATCATTGGACTTAATGGATGTAGTACCAGTAAGTTGGCTTGCCACTCTGCGAATACATTCACCTATTTTAAATGATGGTTTTGGAGTGGTAGCAGAACCTTTTCCAGCAGAAATATCAATTGCCCCATCTGCTATGTCCACCAAAGAATGTGTGGGCTTTCTTCTTCCCGTTGGCTTATCCTGATGAGCCACGTCCATGATATCGGATAAATTCCTTTCTTTTGGTGTAGGTGGCTGCAAACTATCATCAATGCTGTGCTTCCTTTTGCGAGAAGTCACCTTCTTATTCTTGTCATCAATTTCTTTTTCCTCTAAATCAGCACCGTTTTCTATCAAGTCTACCGCAGGGACAAATCCAGGTGGTGGTGGATAACACTTAAAGCGATAATAAGCAGACAGTTGGGCATGAGCGATCGAAAGATCCAATCTGTCAACTCTACTAGTAGATGACTGTGCTATGCTTCTGATATAATCAACAAATTTATCCGGTTCAAAGGAACTAGCCCCACATGATTTATCTTTAACATACTGTCTGCTTGATTCTTCACGTATCCCAGTGTTCTCTAAGATCTCATATTCTAGATTTCCATGTACATCTTTCGGAATACATGAGCACGTCAGGCCCAATTCTACCCTTCTAGAAACCTCATCTAATGCGCAGCAAACTGCACTTTGAAATACCTCCGAATTACTCTGCCTTTCAATCTGCGAGAAATGTGATCTAAAAGGCTTCAGAACAGAGGCGGAGTTCCAAGCAAACGTCCTATCTCCAAAATATGCAACTAAATAACAATCTTTTTTGAAATGTTTAACTGCCTTCTCTGAAGCATCTGCAGGATCACATATTTGCCCCGGCCACCATGGATGGCTTCTGACCTTGCCCCAAACCAAGTCCGATGCAGAAAAATGGCCTTCACATTTTTGGGGCTGCAGATAACCTGATTGGTGGCACTGAACAGAATGCCCAGAACCAGCATCCTTTACACTTTCGAGATCAGCATCACTCCTATTGTCACATAATTGAATCCCAAAGGCAACATCTAGTTGCTCAACCCCTATCTGCCTCTCAGGCCCCTCTTCTTCCAAAGCCTCCTGCTGTACACCATCAACAAAGACATCTGAACCGACCACCTCCACCATTATCTCATCTTCTTCACCAGCTCCATTATAAGACTGCGCATCAACACACCCCCCGGAACCTAAAGTTTCTATTAGGGCTTTATCACTCCCAGCACCAGTAACACTAACGGCAGACACGATAACCGAGTTTCTGGCAAGTCCCACATCCCCTTGCTCATCCATAACAAAGATATCTGATTAGAAGTATATATTTGTTGTCAGCAGAGATCCGGCCAATTCACAAGATTACGAGAACTAGTACAAACCCCAGTACTGAAAGATCATATATCAGCATCAAATAAACAGAAAAGTAAATAAATTAAAAACCCAAATATCAGAATGTGAACAAATAATTATTAGCCTTTATTTATATAAGTTTCAGTGTATTTGGGGAAAATTAGAAATCTGGAAAGTTGACAACTTATTTATGTACTAATAATTGTAGTCTTAATTAGGGTTTTACAACAGTAATAACTACAGTTACAGATAAATTCGATTAAGAATTAGGGTACCTGAAACAGAAGTTCCGAGGGCGAGTTTGGTGAGGTGGGAGGGTTGATGGAGGAAATGAGTTTCTGAGTGAAAAACTATATGAGAAAAGTAAGCTCAAGCTTCCAAAGCTGGAGTGCAAGAGACAAGGAGTAGGGGAAACACTGGACAATTTTATTGGGAGGTATACTAATAATAATGCCTCACCAATTTTTCCATATCACCAGGGTAAATGTTCAATTCCTTATATAACCTTTTTATTAAACTATATTTTTATCATAGTCTCAATTGTTAATTATATAATTTATTTATATTTTCATTATTCAGATAATAAATATAGTAATTATAAATCATAGAATCAAAAGACATAAAAGAAACTAAACATAATTTTACTCTCGCGATATGAAAATTACTCTGGCATTACCATTTATCATACTATGACAAATTTGGTAAAATGCCCCTCCCCAATGTGTTTTAATGTTTGCTCCCTTCAAAAATTATTTCCTTTTTTCTTTTATAATGGGGAGATTTAATTCTCCTCCGAAAGTATGACGCTACCCTGCAAATCGCCGCAGTCAGGTAAACTGGCATCCTAAGTCTACCAACACGCTCCTCTAACCTTGGGGCACCGGCTTCGGTTCTTCTGAGTCACGATGTTCCTCTTTGAACAATTCATCCATATATAATATATGTTGTTAATGTGAATCAAACCCACACCGTTCTCTTGAGTATACATTTCCCCTGTTTCCTTGACCAGTTAGGTCACACTTAGGCGTTAATTCTTTCATTTCTCATACACATACCAAAATAGTAAAAAATGATGATGAAATAGCGAAAATGTCGCAACGAGCAGAGCATCCGTCCAGTATGAACGAACTCTCTTACTTGTCTGTAATCTTACAAAGTGAATTTGAATTATGCATGTGATTTTGCATTTATCCTTATTTTAAATACATTTTTATTAAGTCAATTTTATAGGATGATAAAGTTTAACTCCTCATAGGAAAGATATGAATTATTCCTCATAATTTTTTTGAAAAAATCAATCTATTATTTGAAAATATTTGCAAATATTATAATTCTATAACAAAGAGAAAAGCCAATCATAATCCATAACAAATCTAATAAAAGCACCACCTCAACTTTCTTACTATATGAATTGATTGCCATCGTTTGGTGAAACATTTTCAAAATTTCAATAAGGCTAATTTGCCGGTTGCTCTCTCAAATATCGTTTAGTTTCAATATAAACCTTGAAATATAAGTTTTTTCTTCGAGATCTCTCTACTATTATTCTTTTCTAGAATGTCTCCTAAACCTTTTTCTGACATTAGAATATACATAATATAATTGAACGAGAGGACAAAAAGGAAATTATACAATTATTAGATTTGTGATGCACATTTTAAGAAAAATTTAGCATGTAAGAACCTTTTATAATACTTTCAATAATAAATAAATTTTAATGTTTGCCCATTTCTACTCCACCCCACCCCACCTCCCGTTTATATACATTAAAATGTGCCTCACAAATTTAATAATACTGTAATTCCTTGTTTAGCCTCTCGTTAAATTAATTCGGGAGCATTCCACAAGAGACTAATAGTATAGGGGCATCCTAAAAAGGCAATAGTATAGGGGCACCCAAAAAGAGACTGAAACTTCAATGCTGATCTGTTATATGCACACCTAAATAGTGCTTGTGGGGAGCGAATTTACAATTATGCCTCCCTATTTGCAAATATAGTGATTGAGGAACATGACAGAGGGGTAAAATGGTAATTTCATAGTTAAAATAACACTGTTTGGGTGTGCATGTAGTGTAGAAACTATACTACACTGTAGAAACTATTGTCCTTGGATCCTTAAACCCTTCGTCAAATACTACCTCTGACCTTTGTAATCCATTTCATGTAATTGAAAATAAAAGGCACAGATGCTTTAACAAATGTAGACCCTTCTAACACCCAACGTAAGCTGCAGTTCTACAATCTCATTTGGGGTCCCAAACATTTCATCCAACAGATTTCAGTAGCACGGGGTTTGTAAGCATCTCCACCACAGCGGGTATCCCTTCGTGACATCAAACGGGATGAGATTCGCGGTTGCCTTTTTCAATTATTAAATTCTGCTCAATGTCAGGAAGAAAGAAAAGATTTTTGAGACAAAACTATTCAAGATCAATATAAGGACTATTCAAGATCAATATAAGGTGTATTCCTTTAGACTGGAAGCCAGGGGCTCAGTTTCAAAATTTGGTTTCCCCTCTTTTGTTCCACGAAGTGCTACTGTAGTGATGGTATGTCGTAGTATACAATTTAAAAGCAACACTGATTAATTCTCTTACGGGATTCAAATTCAGACAAAGCAATGCAAAAAGACTATTTCTCGGTTAAAAGCTACCTGTGATCATGTGGACAAAAATATTCAACTAGTTCGTGAATGTGTTCTCAATATATATAACGTGTACCACCTTCAACCTTGGCCACTCTTACAACGCCTACCCAATTGGCAGTGCAACAATTTTGAGTAATTGAGTGAACTGAGTAATTTAGGATAGTTCAAGATCTACTGTACCAATGAATATGAGCCTTAAGAACAGCCATTGAAACCACTAAAATCTAATTTCAAGAAAGCTATAGAGAAGCTATCAGAATGCAAGTGGAACGAAATACCTTATTATTTCCATAATAACTAAACATAATGATACATGGTGACATTTATTGTGCATCTATAAGGAGCACATTATCCTTCAATCACGAAATCCTAAATGTAAGCACAACAAATGAAGTCTAGAAACATGACCTTATGCAGCCATAAAGCAAAATAAACATAATCTCAACTGGATTAATTATCAAGAGTTCAAGTATGAATTTTAATGTTCCATTTATAATAAAGAACATGGGCATCATACCTGAAGAGCTGATGTGATTTTCCCTGGTGCATCCTGATATTCCATAACAGTTATCATGAATATATCCTAAAAGAACTTAGAGATTAAAACACTAACAAGGAGAGCAGTCTTCATACCAAAAAACTCTTCTTCTCCCACTTAACACTTGACCAAGTCTCTGACTGCCGTGTTTCCCATGAACTTGGAACATCAACTTTCTCCACATGCTGTATTAGCCTCAAGCTATCTGTGGTCCACATTGTGCTCCATCGTTTAAGGACCATATTATCTCTATATAGGTCAGATACACGTAATATTCTATTTCTCATGGCTAATTACATCATAAAATGCTTTTAGAGACACAGATCAAGTTAACGAGCACATAGATGAGAACATTTGAAATAAGTTAATAGGAAATCAACCTTCCTGATCAACTATACGCTTGGAAACACCTTAGTCATCTTCCGAAAATCACAATTCCATCAGTTATCTATGGTATCCAAAAGGAAGTGTGACAACTATGAAAATCATACTAGCATACCATTCAATACTTCTGTGAAGCTTCAATTTTTGTCAACAATAAAATTCAAACAAAAAAGTGGTAGCGAGGGATGATGGAAGAAATATTAATGGCAAACTTACTCGAAATGAATGCTTCCGCCCACAAATCATGTTGGGACCATAATGGCGCAACTTCTCGAAGTGGGATTCCATTTTCCAAGCACATGCTGTCCAACAGTGTGATATAAATCATTGTCAGTATTACATAAATCACCGTCGAACAGTCTATCATTGTTACAAGTGAATTAAAATAATTGTTACATGAGGTTCAGAGTGCTAATAATATGATAAAAAGACTACGGATATACAGAATATTGGAGGGACAGCGTGAAGCTTACACATCTAAACCAGCCATCAATAATATACACATCATAAGCTTGATGTAAGAGTGAGGAACATCTTTCAATTTAAGAAAAATTCTTTCTTGGTTAGATATGTGAGATATTTTCACATAGAAAATCATTAGATGCAATCATGCAAGCATTCAACTCGACATTCTAACCTACAAGAATAATGTTCATCATGAGGGATTACTGCTCGGTAAACAACTTATAACAAGCTCCTCAAACAATATGGGGCAACTATGTAACCAAAATAAATTATATTGTTCACAGAAATTTCGAAGGTTTTGAGGGATTAAAAAGGAACAAACTCAATAATCACTTCACGTGCAACTCCTGGAAGGACACCGTCACCAAGGGGAGCAGTCTGTAATTCATAAGATTTTAAATTTTCTGATGCTTCACCCTCAGACTGATCCTGTTCAAGAACATTTTAGCAAGAAGTAAGGAAGAGATAAACTCTATACTTCAAATTATAAATACAACAATAATAAATTAAAAGCAACACAACAAAACTTGAGAGACATAATTACGTAACCGATTGTATTTCATTACAAAAATATCTCTCGTCTTAGGTATTAGTATAAAGCACATACAGGTAATGCTAACCTTAATACATACAGCAAAAAAGTTTGTTAGGCAACCTTCCAAAATCCGATCACCATTATCTGACAACAATAGTTCACTGACAGAGGGTGCCCTCAGCTTCTCCAAAGGCTTCCTAAGCCTAGCTAGTCCCAATCACAATTCATATGAACCATATTAAACACCAGAACATATAATGACAAGGTCACTCTGTCACAACACCCAATTCACAACAGAAGAAAGAAATGTAACATCAATAAAGAAACAACCAATAGAAAGAGCATAACTGTGACTAGACAACAAATTACCTAACCCAATCAGAATACTTCGCATTAGCAACATCCCTCTTACTCCCTACAACAGCCACATTGGCCCCACGTCCTCGAACCCCAAAGACAGGTGGAACATACCCACTAACATGTAAATAAACATCGAAAACCCCACGGATGATTTCTTCATTGAACTCCTCAACTTTTTCTAATCTTGCCAAATTATTATTTCCACAAAAAAGAGCTGTGAGTGCCAATTCTTCTCCACTTCTACTGACTTTCTCCTCTAACACAACTGGCAAGGCCCTGGACAGCGAATCATTAACTAAAGAACAAACGGCCTCGTCAAACTTATCCCACTTTTCGGGGAATTGTGTAAATGAGGTTGAGTCAATTGAGCTTGGAAAGATGAACTGAGGTTTAGCATTCACTAAAGTTCTAGCTGAGTTACATAACCTGCGCAGGTGTCTGTCCCAGAACAATAGTTGTGAAACATCATTGATTGTTCGGGTGGTTGTGTATGCACCTGAACAAATACATTATATTTTTTATCATGCTAATAACCAGAACAGAAAAATAGAAAAAGGAACAAAAAAAAAAGTGAGCATCTATGAAGAAAAGAGGTACCAGGATGTGATTCTAGTAAAGTGGTGATGGGAGGAAATTCTGTTGAAGAACATATGCTGCCATTTTTAAACAAGAATTGATTCAACGTAGACATATCTTGATTATGCGAAAAGAGATGCAACCCCTATGTTTCCAGGCAGGGAAGCTCCCTCAATACCCAATAAACTCCTTAGCTAACACCTCATAGGATCTTGGTTGTTGCAGCTTCCTGATGCAACTAATCTATAGGGAAAATGTAACATTAGCTACCTATAAGATTAGATTTAAGTATCTACATTCAGTATCCACCTGCATCAACCCTTGTATCAAGAAACATCTACCCCTATCTACCCTCAATCAACCTATTGGATACAGGGTAATGCAGTTAGATACGAGTGGACAGATATTAGATACAAGTACATCAATATAACTTCAACATTCCAACATCAGTAAACATTTGGAAATCACAACATGTAATATGCAAACAAAGAAAAAAAATCAACATGGTGCAACTAGATGCATATTCATGGCCCTACAACAAGAGAAAAAAATCAACATGGTGCAACTAGATGCATATTCATGGCCCTACAACTCTGTCAACTGCGAAATATCCACCTCGAGAATTCTCATTCATCAAGTTCAATTCCAAGCTATACCATTAAAGGAAAGACTTTCACCACTCAATACCAAAAGTTCATTCCTCGGGCCAAAATTCATTAAGGATTTTGTATCTTAAGAATAATTTAATAATAATCTTTAGTTTATATCAAAACCCAAAACATGGGAAGCTCATAAACAAACCCATAATGAAAAACTTAAACAGCCTAATAACCATATTCAACCTCTAAAACACAGACAACATTTTCGAAAATGACAATTATATGGACCATTTAAAATTCCCTACATATATTGTCGACAGGGGGCTGATCTAAGACTTAAGAGGTGGTGATTCGAAAATATACACTAGTTTTTCTAGACACTCTCCTTCCCTTTATAAACGTAACATCGTTAGTAATAACACTCCAATCTTCATAATTGTTATCCACGACTTCTTCCTCTCCCACTACATAGTTGACCTTCTCTGTAATAAAACAGCAAGTCTATAATATACTTTAAAATGAAGCTTCAAAGTGGAAAATTTAATAAAAAGATAACCACTCAAAAACAAAAAATAAAATATACTTCCAGACTTCCAGTCAGTAGGACAACAAGAGACCAGCCGCATAATTATCGTTACTATAGTTTAGCATTTTGAAAAATTAGGCGAAACATACAAAATGCAATTGAAATATCAGCAATAACAAAGAAAATCCAGATAAACATATGTGAACAACAGATGAAGCATCAAAGAAGTAGAACGCAGAAAATTAATTAAAATATAGTATAAACTTTTAATATAATTCCAACCTGAAATTGAGAAGATATGAACTTTAGATGTGAATGGAGAAGGAGGGGATAACAGTGAGTAAATGTTGGTAAACACAGATGATGGAAGATGTGAGTTCACACAAAACCAGGGTTGAGGAGCTGCTCCGGGTGGTGATTTACCCTTTCACGCCGTTAATGCTCGGTTTGGTTCGACTCGATTTTGACTGAAGACGGGAATCGAACTTAATTCTCTCAAAGTTCGAAGCCTGAGTTGTTATATGCACACCAAAACAATAAAAGGAGGGGGGATTACTGAATTATCCCCAACGCAAACACCAATAGTTAGTTAGTTAGTTATAAAACTAAGTAACGAACTCGCCCTCAAGCAAACAAACGAGTTTAAAACCTGTTGAAAAAAGAAACATGTGGTGCATACTGTTTTTTTATCAATTGTCAAAAATAAAAATTCCATTACACCTTTCATCTCAAAACATTGAAATTAAAAAGTAATATTCTTGATTATTCATGTCGTTTGGGATTTTTTTAAACAAACAGCAATCCTTCATTAGAAAGAATGAAATGGTGAATACAGAATGAAACTAGTAACAACAAAAAGCTTTTAACATTTCTCAATTCTAGACTTCTAGTCAATCATTTTCACAAACATCATGTAAGCACTCATTCAAAAAACAAAAAATGGATCACAAACGTCATGTAAGCACTCACTCAAAAACAACAAACACCTATTCTTGTAAGCTCATGAAAATTAATATCACTAGCAAATGCAACAAGATGTAGAACAAAGAAAAATAATATACAAGTTTTAAATAACTATTTAACAATTTTAAAATTGCCACTATATTAACGTGCACTAAGTTTCAATCTTGATATTTTACCTTTTCTTAGGAATGAGTTAATAAGTTGGGGAGCCTGGGAAAAGGTTCCGTTTTCCTTACTGACGAGCTTCTTACACGTTAAATTTTGGTATTATTATTTTTTTAACTAATAATTATTTTTTGTCTCAAATTTAAATTTGAATGATACTCCCTCCAATTCGAAAAGAATGTTTTTCTAGAAATTTTAGAAATACCCAAAAAAATATTTTTTTACATAATTTCCGATAAGAATTTCTCATCATCCTAGTTGTGAATGTGATGATGAGAGGCAAGTAAAGAAAGCTAAAGAAGACTTGAGGATTTCAACATACATTGTTATGGGGGGACACGCACGGTCGTGAAAAGATTGGGTGCATCAATACTTCCATGCATCAGGTAGATCAGGTACTCATTTAAAGGTTTTACGTGGGTACTGTACCCACTTGAAACTTCATCATTGGTACTTGTACCCAAATTGTACTATAACAATGGTACAATACCACATATTTATCAATCCAAAATAAATATGTGGTATTGTACCATTATTATAGTACAATTTGGGTACAAGTACCAATGATGAAGTTTTAAGTGGGTACAGTACCCACGTAAAACCTTTAAATGGGTACCTGATGCACCGGGTGCACCGAATTATTAATGCACCGAAACCAGGTCGAGTGGAAATAGCTAGAAACCAATTTAAATTTAATTAAAATGTGAGAGATGAAATAAGTTTTAGGAAAAGTGATGGCATTGGGAAACTGTATCCCACCTAGGCCTGTAATCGAATCGAATATTTGTAAAGTTCGTATTCGGTTTTAGTTACTTTAAGTTGAGGTTCGATACAGTTATATTGGGTCGGATATAAAAAATCAAGGCTCGATTCAAGGTTCATGCATTCGAACGGTACTTCGAGTCGAATAGGTCGAGCTATTTCGAATCGAGACGTTTGATCACAGACCTAGTTGGGCTAAGTCTAAACTTCAAAGGGTAAGCGTGTTTGCCTATTTGGACATTGGGGTTCAAGTGTTCAACCCTCTTATTTAATGGGGGTGGGTGGGGGTGGGCGTGGGGGTGCGAGCCAAACTATTTCGAACGGTGTGGTGCGGCTCGGCTCCGGAAATACTTAAAATCAATGTTCGGTTCAAGGTTCATGTATTCGAACGGTACCTCGAGCCGAATCTTTTCGAATCGAATATGTGGAACTATTTCGAATCGAGATGTTTGATCACAAACTTAATCCCACCTTGAAATATTTGAACTAGTACGTAGATTGTTAGTGATTCCTTACAAGTAGAGTTGGATACAAGAGATCTAGTCAATACTCGATACATATATTCCATTTTTTATCGACAACTAGAGAATTATTAAAGAGGTTTACTAACAATTAATATCACCATGGTATTGTTCTAGCCAGTAGCCAACTAGTACATTGCTTGAGGTCAACTCTTTTATAACAAGACCCCAATTAATTAATATCCACACCAGAATTGTTCTAGCCAGTACCCAACCATATTACATTGGATGAGGTCAACACTTTTACAGCCCCAACGTTAGTCGGTATTTGTTGGGTGCACATTGAATAAACCTCGAGATGATATAATTTTGCATATGGACTGGTTACGATTCTATTAAAAATTATCGCATTAAAATTTTTCTTAATGCAAAATTACACAATTAATCTTTACACCATTATAGTCCTTTAGAGAAATCTTAATAAGACAATAACTTTCTACTTGCACGCAAACCATGCCAGCTAGATAAATAACACTAGAGAAACTCCATGTGGCATATATACTGTATACATGCTCGACCAAGAATGCATAACCTTGCGGTTACAAGCTTACCTATTCCACCAACTTGGTCATCCTTTCCGATTGCATGAAGTCAACTCTTCCTTCATATTCATAGCCTTCCAATCTCAATATATTGTTTTTCTTCTGAAACAGACAATAGAAAGAATCGAGCAGGAAAAAAAAGAATTGAGAATGGTGAGAGTAACTTGTGAACATGAAGCTTCAATAAACCATTTCAGCCATCCTCACCCTTTACAACTCTCAAATTTTCAAGCTCAACAAAACATGGTGAACCAATTCACCACTTGTTCAGCTTGCAAGCTCAAGCTTTGTGATTGGGTTTACAGTTGCACAACCTGTAATTTCTTCCTCCATGCCAAATGTACAAAAATGCCTAAACAAATCACCCATCCATATCATAAAGAACATGTACTCGAACTTCTTTCAACGCCTCCTTATCTTACTGGTTCCTTTCTTTGCGACGCCTGTGGAGACACAGGCGACGGCTTCGTTTACAACTGCAAAGGTTGTGAACGTGATCTTCACTTACTTTGTGCCGTAATTCCAATTTCCCGCACTCACGCTACTCACCCTCATGAATTGGAGCTCACATTTGATGTCCCGTTTTTCGAGTGTGATATATGCAGGGGAATGGGGCAAAATCGTTGGTTGTACATGTGTAAAGGCTGTGATTTCACGGTTCATCTAGGTTGCGTGAATCGAAGCCCTGTGAATTCGTTATCACGGTCAACGACTAACGTTCAACCTTACGCGGGTATGGATCCAGGCATGGTGAACCCTGTCTGGAATCAGGGATATCAACCGGGACAGTTCGTTGCAGCGAATCATATGAATACAAGTTACGGGTATCCTGCGTTCAATCAGGTTCCTCAAAACGGCCATTTCATGCCGCCTGGAGTAGCGCCTATGCAAGATTATCAAAGGATGGTACTCAATCAGGCCATCCTCCAGATGAGGGGAGCGCCAAACACTATGCAAAACAGGGCTGCTATGGGTATACTCGAATCGATGATCAATGGAGGTGGAAATGGAATTGGATCTACTGTGGCCCAGAATGCGTTTCAGAGCTTCGGAGGGGGAGGAGGAGGAGGAGGAGGAGGAGGGGGATTGGACATGTTACAAAATTTGCTTGGTGGAGGTGGCGTTGGAATTCCAGGACTTGATATTGGAGGTCTTGGTGATATATTAGGAGGTCTGGGCGGTTTGTTCTAATTAAGTTGATGAAATACGCTCGTGAGATAAGGTTTGATTTGATTTGGTTTGATTCGAGTTGATGAATTACAATTTATCACTTTAACATGTTGCTTGACTTCAAACTCGTGAGATGAAGTTGATTTGATTTGGTTTGGTTAGTTGATGAAGTACAATTCATCACTTTAACATGTTGGTTGACTTCAATTGTTGAAAAATGTGGCATACTCCAAAAGTGCATATTTGTTACAGTTTTGGAATTTGTTTATGTATGTTTGTTGTACTATTATCTTCAATAAAGAAATGTTTGATCTTGGCTAAATATTTCGCAAGGGGTTCAAAGGAGCAAAGATTCGAAAATGTTTGGCGCGATCCTTCAACTAGAACATACCATATAGTCACCTAAGTCAGGGCACGACGACCATGGACGTCATATTTGTTAGGGGATAGAAAGCTTCTGAAATGTTAGGGGACTTACATGGATGGTTTGCTGAGACAATCAGACGAGTAGTTTATAAAACTTCTGCGGCACACTAGTTCATTGATGCTACGCTTCATTATTTCATTGGCGCTATAGGGTTTTCTTTTACGTTTTAAAATTCTACATCTACTTCAAAAGATGTTTGTGCTTTTGGAGGGCATAAACTATTTGCTAATGGAGATAATCGAAAAGTCTATTGACTAAGCTATCACCCTTGATTCATAATATAAAAAATTCAAATTTCATTGTATGATGGTTACCATCATACATATTACATCTACACAAATATATATATACACCCATATAACCGAAACTATTATAATATCTTGGGTTACTCCGTATACATCCATTAAGCAGTAAAGCCGCCTTTTTAAAAATTATTATGTAACATAACCCATCATACAAATTACAAGTTACACAAATATACACCCATGTAATCGAAACTGATTACAACATACAAAATCTGTAGCAGCTTACTTACTGAACTAAAACACCTAAATAAAGTAATATGTGATGAAAGAAAGAATTAATTGTAATTTTATCTATTAGAAGTTTAGAACTGAAGCCATGCAGTACAGACTACAGTGGTGATCATCTGATGATGGTCTTATTACAAACGTGAAAGCTGGGAATTCATAGGGAAATAAGAAACTGGAATCGGCGGACTCTTCGGTTTCGGTTTCATTTTCTTGCTCTGTTGCTTTGAATTACTGTTTTTGGATGATGATGATGATGCATCAGAAATCTTTGAAGGATAAAAACAACTGAAAAGGGAGGATGATAAACTCATTTTGAATTGAATGCATAATTATTTAATCGAGCTTGTATATATTTATATAGCAAGGTTGGTTAGTTTCCTAGCTTGTTGAGGAAGGAAGCATTTTCAATTTGTGGATGCTTCAGCTTAGTTTCCTGGCTTGTTACCGAAGAATGGGAGGCTAGTTTTTGTTTGCGCTCACGAAAGGATCAGGAAACTTAACAACGCAAAAGCTAATGTTGAATTTTCTTAGCGAGTAACAAACGGTCAAAAATAGTCCTAGAGGGAACTTGTCTCACTTTAATACGGAATGTATTAGTAATTAATTATGTTGTTGCATAATAATCTCTAGTGTGAAGAAAGCGTTGCATTATAATTCGTAAATGTAAGCTTTTTTGGATTGGCTTAACTCGCAAAGAATTAGACTGCAAAATATCAATATCCTCGTGATGAAGATTAGAAGTCTGTTTATTTAATACTTATATATTTTTATTAATATTATTAGTATTAAAGTTTTAAGTTATTATATAATAATTATTTGACGAGCTCACTAGATTAGGTTGTCTGAATAGCCCACTTATATTAGTTTTTTTTTATTCTATTATAAATAGTGGTCTAGTTAATTTATTGAAGGTGATTGATTATTAAATAAAATTTCAGACATATTTTCTAGTCCCAAAAGTATTATCTCTCATTGAACAAGTATATTTTTTTGAAGCCTTAGCCTTCGATATTTACGTGTGAATAATGAACGCTTTGAAGGAATAATATTGCTGGTATTTGTGGAATTAACGGCCTTATTGTTCATATCCGTAGCGAAAGCTACATATCTTTTAGTATTATTTTATTTGTAGTTTCTCGCTACATCACCTCGCTTCTTCATGCAACAAGTGAGACACATCACGCTATTTACCACCTATGTGTACTCCGAGGCAGGAATGTGTATAGGCCGTTAGTATGACTGTTTCACACTTTTATAATCCATGAATGTAATCAATTACATAAGCCTTAACTATTTGAAATATTGTTAATAAAATTTACAAAGCTTAATTATAGATAACTATATTTAACACATACATTAAATTCATTAATTTTATTTGATTATTTATTAACAGATCGGATAAATATCGAGCGAGTTAGGTATTTCAAACGAGTACAACCTAAAGCTCATACCTTACTGATTAATTATCGATCGATCTATCAAACCGATTACTCGAGTCGAGAGCGAGTAACGTTACCGGGCTCGTTGCAAGGAAGCCCTCCAAAATCCAAATAATGAATTTGACATCTATATGCAAGCTCTAGATTACTCTAACCAAACACCAACTAAAACAAAACAAAAAATGTCTTCACTCCACACAACTGTGTGCACAAGTATCCATCCCCTTCCTCAAGTTCCTCCCTCAACAAATTCATGCACAAAACTTGTTTCTTCCTCCTACTCTTTCTCGCAATGTTGCTTCTCAACAAAACTATACCAAAATCTTCACATTCACTCAAGAACTACAACACTAATAAAAGCAGCAATCCCCTCTAGGTAATAAGTCCCAACCTTATATATATGTATATATTATTTTAATTTTCTTTAAAAATTTCATTGAGTAATATTTTATGGTATATACTTGAATATCAGATTGGTGAAAGAGAGTCTTCCTCCACCACTTGATGCTTCTTCAGACCCTCCATCAATCTTTGATGGGATACCCAAGTTAGTTTTGTGTTCTTTAATGAAATTAAATTGGAGCTTTCTTGATTTCTTTCAGTTTTTGGGTTCATTTGAGTTCAATTTATTGACTTTTACACACATGTGATTGTATGACTATGTAATTATTTGTTTGGTACATGTGATTGACTTAGGTTGTATATTTCTTACTCGTGTCCGTACGCTCAACGTGTGTGGATTACTCGGAATGTTAAGGTAAAATGTCACTATGTACTTGTCCTCGTCCTCATCGTTGTTGTTATTTTTGCATTATGAAAGAACTATTATTAACTTTGCTAAGCAGGGATTGCAAGATAAAATAAAATTGGTGCCTATTGACCTGAAGAATAGGCCTGTTTGGTATAAAGAGAAGGTTTACTCTGCGAATAAGGTAGGCTATGTCTCTAATTAATGATGTGATCATATAAGTAATTACAAGTCTCAATTGGAATTAGTAGTAAATTAACTCTAATTGGTTGAAAGTTTTGGTAGTTCGGAATTAAACGATAAGGGAGAAGATGCCCTTTGATTGTATAATATATGATCATGTTATTACACTTAAATTTATTGCAGGTTCCGGCTCTCGAATATAACAATGAAGTTAAGGGAGAAAGTCTTGATTTGATGAAGTATATTGATACAACGTTTGAAGGGCCTTCACTTTTCCCAGATGTGAGCTCTTTGAATAAGTTTAATGTTGAATTGTTGATATTCTACTATACTGTCTGCTATTCTAGTGTTACTTATGCTCGAGGTGGATAGGACCCTATCCGAAGAAGTTATGGTGAAGAACTGCTAGCATATGTCAGCTCATTCTATAAATTAGTGATTACGGCTATGAAAGAGGACCAAACAAGTGAAGCTGGTAAGTTTATTTTCGAGTGAATAATCTTCTATGAAAGTTTCTTAACCATCAACTTTTTAGGGAAGCTGTTATACACCGGTCTCAGTTTCTTTATACACTGGTCCCAAAAATGATAAAAGATCTATTAATCCTTTTCTTATTTAATTCATTAAGTTATATTGATTACAATTACTTATAATTATTCCCACGCCAACCCAGACCCCTAAATCCTAATCCCCCTTACACCACGAAAGCAAAGAGCCTGTGAACTCTTTGTGGGAAAACTCCCCCGATTCAATCTTGAATCTTTCTGCTAAGTGCCAACTGCCAAATCGTTGTGATGAATATGATCTTCTTCTCATTGTTAATTGTCTTTTCGAAACTTTAAGAACGGCGCCTCTCAGTTCTAATGAAAAACGCATTCTGTGAATGATATATGTGTCTATTTAGTACTGTTAGGACCTGCGTTTAAAGAGGTTGGGACCGTTGTATAACAACTACATTTTTTAATTGTTCAGATGTTGCATTTGATCATATAGAAGACGCTCTTGCAAAATATGGCGATGGGCCTTTTCTCCTTGGGGACTTGAGTTTGGTAAAGGCTTGCACTAGCTATATTAAGTGTGCTCGGAAAGATGTTTCCACAAATTAACAAGCTCAGTGCATACTTCTCTGACATGTTAAAGTTCATCCATAACCTGCATCCATGATCGAAAAAGCTTTAGTAACCCATTTTTGGATGTTTCCGTGCTTGTTTTTACAGGTCGACATAGCTTATGTTCCATTTGTTGAAAGATTTCAGCCTTTCTTACTGGAAGTGAAGAACTATGATATAACCAAGGGGAGGCCAAAATTGACAGAATGGATTGAGGTACAGTACATGTCCAATTTACTTCAATTGTTTTTATATTTATGGCACTCGAAATGGTGCTGGTGTGACAAGTTGGGCCATTGAACTCGAAACTTCATTATGAAATGACTAGGATTTTTCATTGAATGTTTGATGTCAGGTATCTAAACTTGTTGAATGTTCATAAAAGATCTCTTTTAACCAAATGGGAATTACATATACCACTTTAGAATTTAGATGATTCCATGTTATATATGTATGAGGTGAATATTTTATTAGTGTCAAGATCATTTCTTGCCCACTTGACAGCCTTGAGGATGCACTTACGATAAAAGCTAAGGTGGTTCTCCTAATTTACCAAAATAACAAGTTTCTTGTCTTAGTTGTTACCTTCTGGTTGAATAATACATTCGAATAACAATCTAGGCAATGAATAAGATCGAGGCTTATAAAGAGACGAAGCAAGATCCAGCGCAGCTAGTTGAGAGCTACAAGAGGCGTTTCTCGGTAACTTCCTCATGTTCTTTCATATGTTATCATTTTAGACAAAACTTTCATGAACTATTTAGGGTGATCACTATTCTTTTTAACTTTATAGCATTTGCAATGACAGCTATAACTTACTTCTGGTGCGGCAGTTATTGTTGATGTCGAGATGTGGAAAATTTCTCCGACAAATGCTAAAGAGTAAGGTCGATAGAATTTATTACCAGTATCAGCTTTTCTAATTCGTAAGTAGACTCTGTATAATCAATGTACCTTCATGCGAATGAAGCAGATAATTTTTTTTATCAACTTTCTAATTCTATAGCACTACTATTGCATAAACATCATCTCTTCCTAGCTGTTTTTCTTTTCCCATATATCTAGTAAATAAAATTTTTGGACCTGGAGACTGGAGAGGCTGCGGTAAGTCTCAAAGTTGATGCATCCACTGATCCACCAAACACAATGTTGTATTTCAGAGTGAAATGTCTAAAAAATCGTGGTTGGGGATCACGGCGGGGGAGCAAATCCAAATAGAAAAACCAACCCATAATGGTGCATTGCAAAATACAACGTTGTTATGCTCACTATGAAGTTCGTCAGATGCATTGTCTGCATATCCACATGCCCGCACAGTATCTTACTTTTAGCATTTGATGGAGCGTCGAAAGCTCCAATACAACTTTGTTGTTCACAGAGGAAATATCCTTCTCCGGTGTCATTTTCGAGGAAAAGATAACATCAATGATGTCATTTACGGATATAATAACTGCTAGTTATCCTCTTTTGATCTGAAATATGGGTTGGGACTACTTGGGTAACCTTAAAACTTTAACAGGAATGAAAGAAATGTATTCCATGAAGACATGAAGTTAGTCATGCATCAGTTGGCCACTTATTTTAAGGCCATAATGGAGAATCTGCTCTCAAGACTAGATGATGTTACAAATCTTAGAAAAAAATATATATGGCAGACCAATTTCATCTTACAACTTAAAGTGACAAGTGAGTTATCACGAACAAATCTAGGCATGTAGAACCACATTTACACACTTTCCTCATATGCAGTGAGCGAAACAGATAATAAGCATGAATCTTATATCCTTCTTAATATCGCAGACCATAGTAGTGTAGAAAGATGGCAGAAGTATCAAAGAAGCTCATTGTTCTATACACTTGAGGTTATATTTATGAATCGAGCTATGTATTTCATGTACAATCCTCTCAGATTGAATGAATCAACTCAAATACATCAAACAGTAGTCTTCACCAGATGACATCTCATCTTAGTAGAATGTAGAACTTTAGTTCGGATTGAAGTTGAAGGTCGCTGGATGGTTTGGATAGTTTGAGACCACAGAGTTCTGAGTGAACATATTTGGAATGTTCATATTGAGTAAAGAAGCTATGTAGGGAGAAGCTGTGGAAGAGAATCCTGATGATGCTGCAGAAGAAAAAACTGGCATTAAGTTGACCACACCATGGTTGGGTAGCTTTCCTGCCTGCTTTGAAGCTCCAAACAAACGGGTGGCCTCAGCCGCATGCATTCCTGTCACCCCCTGTCACCATGAACATAATCGAAACGAATTACATCAATTTCATGTAAATAATTCGGCATGGATCTTAGGATCAAGCAGCACCATGTTCATATTGCATCTGCTTATCAAACACAAAACATCAATTTGAGACAACTCAGAGAATATAGATGTACAGATTTTACAATGAAACAAGCCCTTAGTTTTATCTTTCTTTTGAATCAACTTCGTGTGTACGGTCTCAGTACAATTGTGCTTTGACATGGTAATTGCACGAGGACATATGATCAGAATTACTGTAGTGAGATAGTACCACACTGAATGAAAACATTGGAACAATTCCAAATGGGTTTTGAATAGAAGCTAGACTCCCCGATTTTTTCCTATTAGTATCTGGTTTCGGATACTAATCCTACAACAAGATTGTGAGGTTGAATGCTGGTCAAGACATGGTGAACATTAATCATGTATACGTAGGAATGTAATGATCTATTCCTGTCGTGAAGGCCATACTTAGACGTTGAGGATCAATTTGGAGGAGCCTTCAATAAGAAAAGGTGTCGAATCTGGATATGCAGCAGGTTGGTACGTCCCCAAACACTCCCCGCCCCCCTCCCTCTTTTGCCCTCTAAAATTTTGTGCAATCAACAACAATTTTAGTCCATAAGGACTATTTTCTAATGAAAATATCCCTTCAGTTCAATCAATAAGCTTTTGGACAAGGAAATAGTTAAACAGTTCTCTAACAATCTGATTAAATATTAAGACGTTTACTTAATTCTTATTATTAAGGAATCAAGATGGACTAACTGCATCACTAGTTTAATTTGGAAACCAGCACTTAAAATGTTGCATGATGGTACATAGAGGTAATAGGTTCCATATATCATCTTGTTGGTGGCTTTAAGAAACAGCATAAGAAACTAATAAGTGTCTGGGGAATCTTTTGCGTCTTCTTCTAGTTACTATCTTTTAGATCTAGAGTGTGAAGCAACAGAATTCCAGAACAGAAGCGATATAAAAAGGAATTATACCTTTTGCCTCAAAGTAGGCAATGCAGAAGCTGTTGGCTGAAATTGCATGGTTCTGAAATTATTGGTTCTGAAGTTGTCATTTACCAATGCTGTTGATGGTGTTGATACACTAAGGTTGAGATCCAGATTTCCACTAGGAACTACATATAATTAAGCCAACAAAGCCCATCACTATCATATTATGTACACGCCAAAAATTTCATTTGGGATCTTTCGCAACTAAGAATACAATATGATCAATATACCTCCAGTTCCTGCAGCAAATGTTATCTCCCCTGAGTAATTACTCGGCTCGAAGTTTGTCATTGCTTCTTTACCATTACATCTGAGAGCTGCTAAATCATAAGCCCTGGACCAAGAATTGAAACAGGTATTGTTGGATATAGAAACACACACACATGCACACACAATTGTAGAAACAAAATATATCGACTGTTTCAAAAGGGTCATCAATTTAGGACCTTGCAGCTTCTACTTCGCTGTTGAATAACCCAAGATATTCATACCTGCAATCAGCCATTATTATCTTATGGATGAAGAAGAATTGAAGATTTATATCTTGGTTATTGCACAACGACTCTGTTCATTTCACTCTAATTAGGCAATACCCTAGATTAACAGGCAAATAGCATTTGATATATAATCTTACTTCTTGCCAAGAAATTGACCCATTCGAGCCTCCCATCGACCACATTTGTGCTGCGTCACCCCTCTATACTTAGAATGGCCCCGAGCAAATCCAGTACTCCTACGACGAAGAATATGTACAAATTCCTCTTTCGACAAACTCCCCATCTGCAGATTCCCAAACTCCACGTAAGCATGACAATACAACCAATATGGAAAATAAGCTTATGCAGTTTGAACATATACAATCATTACTTGGTTCATATCTTCCTGGTAATCATTAACATGAAAATTAATATCAGCATCAACTCCTCGAAATTTAATTGCAGCTCGGTCATATGCTCTGGAATGTCAAAAATGAGCAAAGGGTCATTTACATAAACCAAATTTTGCCTGAAAAGAAATGGATCTTAATCTTACCGAGCAGCGGCATGAGCAGTGTCAAAACCTCCTATAAAAGATGAATACCCAATTAAGGAAAGCATAATCAGAATTAAAATATACTAATAACACTCTAAAGTTAGATTAACTTTTGATAATCATCATAATACCCAATATAGAACCGTACCTAAGTACACCTGTTTTCCACAATCCCTGCAGAAAATTACACAACTCACTCAGAAAACTCTTGAAAATCACTAGATAACGTCATCAATTATATCAAATCAACCTATTAATTAACTCACCCAAAATAACAAGTTCCAAAAGCTCAATATTAGATATTCCGTATTTAACATAATACTTCATTCCCTAACACTAATATTGTTTACTATTTTGATTCCATATCCATAATGCACCTGACTCGATCACGAAAACTGTATTGATCGTAGGTTTACCCAATCAGATAATACTTACTAAACTTATCATCATGTTAGTAGCAAGTTTGAAACACTATATTTTGATATATTTCACTAAGTTTTGTACTAACACAAATAAATGTATCTAATTTCAAATTCACTAATTGGGCGAATTTAGGCAAGCTATTATCATCATTATTAATTTTGATTATATTATTATTTAATTTTCGTTAAATAAAAAGAGGAAAATACCAGATATGTGATTCCCATCTTCCAGTCCTCCGATAAAACGTGACTCCACGATACTGCGAGCTCCTCGACCGCGGCCCACGTCTGCTCTTCTTTATCGCCACTGGCTGAGGCGGCGGCAGTAATTCCCGATCTCCACGTTGAGGCTCTGCTGCCAAGTTCAACCACAACTGCTCCGCCGAGGCGGAAGCAACAGGGAAGAACTGACGAGTCATCAAACCCCCCTCCTCCTCATCATCATTATTCGATGATGCCACGTCATCAACTTCAATAACATTGCTAGTTTTCTCAGCTTGGGTAAGTGTGAGGAAGTTGAACATGGTGCTGTTCTGGTGGTGGCGGTGGTGTCCGGCGGAGGAGGAGTCAGAATATTCTGTGGTTGGCGGCGGAGACATGTACTCCTCGGCGATGTTGACGACGGAGGAGGAGACGGTTGAGTTGCCGGCAGGGTCATCTCCGACGACGCCTTTCGTTATCAGAGATGACTCCATCTCGTCCCAGTTAGCTTCCACATTTAGATCCAACATCTCTTCTTTCACTTGTGATTATGATCTCTACTTAAGTATTTATATACATATGCTTATGATTATGTATACAAATTATCAAAATCCGGTATATTTGGATGTGGAAAATGAGTACAATCTATATCGTATTAATAATGCACCCGATCATATCAGAACTACCGGAAGATATTAATAATGCACCGAATCATATCAGAACTGAACGAAAGAACAAACAGCGACGGTAACAGTTATTAATAACAGCTGTATGGATAGAGAATATTTGTATGATTATATGAAAAGCATTCATGGCATAAGAGCAAGTATTTCATAGCTTGAAGTTATTAGGTAGTTTAGGAGAGGGAGAAAAGGGAAAGTTTGGGGGAGGAGACAATGATTGAGAGAAAGGGTGTTTGGTGTGGGTGAGAAATAGGGAGATAGAGGACAAGTGGAGAGGAAGAAGTGGAACAAATAATACAAATAAAGAGAAACAAGGAGAATATATAATAGACTTTACCAGAATAGGAGCAATACGTATGATATTCTTATACTAATAATGGCATTATTATATTTCAAAAATCAATGTCAGATGCTATCTATATTTCTCAAGGGAAATGTCAAGATTAGTATATTTACATTTATTTTTGGGCTTTGATTTTTTCACTTCATTCATTAATAACTACACTCCACTTTTGATATTATATTACATTTATACCCTTACTATTGCCCATGTATAATTGCAATGTGACTTTTTATAAAGAGAAATGAGGGTTAAAAATGAAAAGTTGGAGTGTATTTATCAATGAGCGGGAGTGAAAAAATCAAAAGCCTTATTTTTTAGTCTAATAGTACCTCCGTCCCTAAAAGATTGCTACATTTTAATTTTCATGGTCAACAAAATACAATCTAAAATGTAAATATTTCTTATTTTACATGAGAAAAAATTATAATAAGTTGATATTTCAAAAATATATATTGAGACGAATCTAACAAGATCCTACATGACTATATTTTATCTTATCGTTTAATGAGGATTCTTGATCAAACTTTCTAAGTTTGACCACAAAAATTAAAATGTATCAATCTTACGGAGTAGTATTTTCATTATATAGGAGTATCATCCCAAAAAATGTTAAAATTTATATTGCTTTCATTTTTTATAGATAAACCCTTGAAAGAGGTTAATAACATGTGCCAGTAGAATGAGTAGAAAGGCTTACTTCTACAATATTACTCCCTCTATCTCTGAATGATTGGTACATTTAATTTTTATGATCAATAAAATATGAGTTAAAATGTAAGTATATCTTATTATACATGCAAAAAGTTATAGAAAGTTAATATTTCAAAAATATATATTGAGACGATCGAACCTAACAAGATCTCATAAGACTATAATATTTATGATCGTTTAATGAGAATTTAAGGTTAAGTTTTGTAAAGTTTGACCAACAAAGTCAAAATGTACCAATAGTTTTGTATGGAGGAGTAGTTTGTGGAAGATATAGACAAACTTATTTTGGGAGTCAAACATTATGAATTCTCACTAGTCGGTAAGAAATAATATAGTCATGTGATTTTTATTTTATTAAAAGGGATGAGTTTAGTTGAAGATAATGAGTACACAATTGAAATGGATGAGTTTTAGTTGAACTTTTTGACAAAATTTATTAGAGACGAACAAAAATATTCCTAATAAAATTGTTTGAAATGTCAAAGAAATCGTGAAGTGTACATAAAAATATATAAATAACCTAAAATATACATAATACTTAACATTTGTGATGGAAAGAATACAAAAAAATCATATTAAAATAATCAATTAACAAACATTAGTAATGTATGAAATCAATTGCTTTTTTATCAATTGGGCCACCGGAGAAAGCACACCATAAACACACTGTTTAAACATGTGGAGGAGAAAGCAAGTTGCAAGTTAGACAAACCTAGTAAGAGTACATTTAAAGTAAAAAATATCTGATTCGCGTCGTTCATCTTTTCTTCTAATCGCAGCACAACAATAGCCAATAGGGACTCTTCTCTCCTGTTCTATAGCTTCATACCTCTATATATGTCAGTCTTCAAGAATATTTGTATGCCTATATTTATCTTTTTTTTTTCCTATAAACAAAAATTGAACTATTGAAGATCCCAAACATATTATCGATATCTTTTACCTTGAAGATGATTATTTATGTTTGATCATGAGTAGTCTTTTGTATTCATTAATATTCTAAATATTTTTTTTAGTCTAAATCTTTTTGTCCTATTTGACTTTTCACGGACGTCGAGACATAATTTAAAAAATAAATATATCCAATTTTACAAGAGAAAAATTATAAGAAGTTGATATTTTAAAAATGTATATTGAAACAAGATCATATATGACTATATTATTTTTTACCGGCTAATGAGAATTTGTTGTCAAAATTTTCGAAATTTGACTCCCAACATAGAAAGTGGTCAAATAATTTGGGATAGAGGGAGCATATTTATTCGCTCACCCATATTTAAAAATTTCTCACTCACTCACTCACTAACCATATCGTAAGTTCCTACGTTAATATTATAAATATCTCGAGTCTCGCCCATATTTAAAATATTAATAGGTTAAGAATAAAAACATCTTCATTGTGAACGAATAAGACATTTAAAACAACAATTAAGATGTTGATCCTTGGTCCTTCTTTGTGTTGTATGGCTTTTGTCAATTGTTGTTTTATTATAAATATCTCGTTAATTATGAAGAAACAAAACAAAAAGATCTTAAAATTTTGTTAATTTGAAGTAACCTTCTCTTAAAGATAGGTAGTAACGTAGTGTATATGCATCTGCAAACCTTGTTATTCATTAATTAAAATAAGATGCAAAACTAACTACTTGTCTACTCACCAAGCTACTTGAATGTAGCCTACTCGTAATAATTTAATGTACTACTATTGAAATTTGAAGCACTATATCAAGGTAATATATCCTCCGATGATCTCTCATCTTGATGATGACTTTGTTTTCAATGTAAAGGGCATCTATGATTTTCTTTCTATTCCAAATTATTTGATGATTTTCTAATATATAAAAACAATTATAAATTTTTTTATCATAAACTAATTTCGTTAACTGATCAAAAATCATGTACTGATATGGTATCTTGTTGAACTCTTACAATATATTTTTAAGATATTAACTTAGCTTATTTCAACTTTAGATATTCAGTAACCAATAAATATTAAATAAAATAATTAATTTGGGACGAAGAGAGTAAAATAAGTTCGGGAACTGAGAGGCGGTGGTTTACAACAGTTTATCAAAACTATTTTATTAATTGTCTTATATTATGTTTTAGTAGGGCCTATTTCGATCACTCATGTTTTATATTATGTTTTATTACACTTTTCGATCACTCATGTTTTACCCATGCATTAATTAATTTTATATATATTATTATGAAAAATTAGAAAATGTATTATAAATTTACTTTAAATCTGAATTTAATAAGGCATTAAAACGAATCGATGATTAAAGTAGCACTTCAAAAAATGAAAAAGTTTATTAAAATAAATTGGAAACAGTTTTAGTTAAAACATAGAGGAGTCATGTCGTACTTTTTGCCGTTTTGGTAATATAGTGTACTAATTAACGAGAAGATTAAGGAAACTTAGATTTGATAAAGGTGTTTTTAAAGGTACTAATAATGGATAAAGCTAAGAATTAGTGAAATCTCTTATCTAAACCGTACATCGTTTCCTGATTTGGTGGAAGCTCTCGCATATCCAGTTTGCCAATCGCATGTGACTAGGTAGTAGCCACAAGTTGAGTGTGACATTTCTTTATTATCCACACACTAATCTAGTACTCTTTTTTTAGTTGTTTTTTTGTGCGTAAATTGATGATAAGAGTATGAATACAATAATATTATCAACAATCAATATAAAAATTGTTAACTAATAGACTATTAGAATGAAATATAAAATATGTCTCAAACGAGAGTTGAATCCAAAAATATCTAGTTGGAAGCTTGGGTCATATGCCACCAGACTATTGAGTTATCGACTTTTTTTATTGTATTTTTAGAGATTTCTACGTAGTAATGAAAATAGATAATATAGACAAATATTTAAATATATTTATGTTATAAAATAATTACATAACATTATATGGATACATATATCTACTTCAAAAAAGTTTAGGCTTAATTAATTAGTATTGATTTCAAAGTGAAATAGTAAGAATTTAATTTTTTTCAAAATTAATATACAGTACAATAATTGGTTTTACATTTATATTCTAATATGTTTAATTTTAAAATAATAATTGGTTCATCAATTTAGCTCCATATTTTCTACTTATTTTTTAAATTATTTTTAAGGAAGATAAATCTCTTCCCACCTATCAAGTACTTTATATTTCTCGTCTATTTTTACTTGTTGAGTTGTTACCATCATCTAATCATCTGTTTGGATTAGGCAAATTGGGTAAATTCACACGAAATTTTAAGTTTGGAACCAATTTTTAATACTCAACTAGGTTAATCGGTAATTCATAGCCTTAGCCGTGTTATTGATCCAGCTTTCACAATTGAAGATTCTAGTTTAGAGTGTAGATTTTCCCCTCCCTCATAGCAGTATGATATCGTTTGACAAAAAAAACTAGATTAATCGATTAACCTACATTCGCCTAGATTTACCACATTTTCATTACCCCTCAAATTGGGATGTAATGTAAGGAATGACGTTTTGTTATATTTCACATCTTTTCACCATTCACCAACTTATTAATATATTCATCTAAACAACACTCGCCTAATTTAATTTTTAGTTTTTACTCTCACTTAGATTCACTCAAATTCGAACATTTAACAAGGTACAAAGGTAAAATATCTATAATACAAAATGTATTAGTCGATCGATCTATCTATCTATCTAGTATCTATATATCAAAAGGAAAAATTATAGTTTGTGGTGAGAACCTCAAGCAACTCAATTATGAATCATTGATGGCAATTGATAGGTATTGTAAAGCAATTTGCCAAAAATGGATGAGAGATGTATGAATCACGAGGGAACAACGTTGACGGGCATTTTATTATGAATGGGGGCTACCCTAAGATGCCAATTGGTACACATGTATGATTGGTCCCGGCAGATGAATACCCTTCATCACAATTCATTTACTTGGTGGTTGTTTGATATAGATATACATCCTCAATATAAGTAGTATTATTATCGGTTTGGTCTGCGTATCCATTCTTGCAGGAATTGGATTGATATTAACTAATGTAATAGTTAAAGTACATATTTCAAAAAAGTATGAAATTATATTCTCTTTATTAAGAATTGAACCTTGATAATCTCTGGATAGAAGCTCAGACCAAATACGAGGTTTTTGGTGAAATGGTCTCCGAAAGTGTGATCGAGTTGTCATTTAGTCTCCAATAGTTGAACATTTGCGATTTAGTCCACAAAAATGTCAAACAGTTGCAAATAAGTCCAAAAAATAACGGAGCCGTTACACTTTGACCGTTCACCTTATTTTTTGGGTAAAATTATAATTCTACAAAGTTTGCACCCATTAATTTTGATTTTGCCTTAATTTCTTTATTTTAACTCCGATTTTGACAATTCAAAATGCATCGAAAAGCTCTTTTCAACTCCTTTAATAATATGAGATAAAATCTGAAAAATTATAACTTTAGAAATATTATCTCCTGATATACATATTTTAAGAAATATTTTGTCAAAAATTACTCTATATAATTCTGATTTTGTCTTAATTTCTTCAATTTAACTCCGATTATGAAGATTCAAAATGTGTCGGAAAACTCTTTTCAACCCCTTAAATAATATGGGATAAAATTTGAAAAATTATAACTTTTACAAATATTATTTCCAGATATAAATATTTTTGGCAAATAATATTGTCACAAATATTAGGCAAAATCGGAGTTAAAACGAAGAAATATAGGCAAAATAGGAGTTAAAACGTAGAAATTTAGGCAAAATCAAAATTATATGTGTAATTTTTTACAAAATACTCCCTCTATCCCTAAATGATTGTCATGACTTTTCATGGTCAACAAAACAAGAATTAAAACCTAAATATCTCTTATTTTACATGCGAAAAAATTATAAAAAGTTGATATTTCAAAATTATATATTGAGACGAATCTAACAAGATCCTACAAGACTATATTATTTCTTATCGTTTGATGAGAATTTATAATCAAATTTTGTAATGTTTGACCAACAAAAGTCAAAATGTGACAATCTTTTAGGGATGGAGGGAGTATTTAGTAAAATCTTTATATCTATTTGTAAAAGTTATAATTTTTCAAATTCTATCTCATACTATTATTAAAGGGGTTGAAAAGAGCTTTCCGACGCATTTTGAATCGTCAAAATCGGAGTTAAAATGAATAAATTGAGCAAAATCAAAATTAATGGGTCCAAACTTTATAAAATTATAAATTTACCCAAAAATAAGGTGAACTGTTAAAGTGTAACGCCCGTTATTTTTTGGACTAATTTGCAACTGTTTGACATTTTTTTGAACTAAATCACAACTTTCCAACTATTAAGGACTTTAACAACTCGATCACACTTTCAGGGACCATTTCACCAAAAATCTCGATCAAATACTACAAAACTATTAAATCATGGGTAATTCAGTCAAATTCTTAACTCCAATAAAAAACAAGTAAAACCATTCAACCAAAATAGTGGTTCATAGTATTGATCAAGTAGTAGGGTTGAAATAATGTTGGTCCACAAAACGAATGGTAAATGCATATGCCGACAAATTCAACCTAATTTTGAAGTAGTATATATGTAGGCACCCTTAAAGCAATACAACCTAACATAGTATGGATTATTAAGGAAAGTAATAGTGAAGATATATATATTTATATCATTTATTCAAACTTTTGAAGATTTTGGTACTTTTGGGATGTCTTATTATTAGTAGTAACTATTTCCTTTTCTTATCATCAAGGCTTAGATAACATTATTTCTTTCTGAAAGTGGAAACATAGTACTGTACAATATTAGAAAGCTTGTGGCTTACCTATAATAAAAGGTTGTTGCTTAGTCCTATCCAGCTGGCTTATCATAATTCATATCTACACCTTAACATTAACAACCAAAACCACCAACTTCCGATGGTTTTTAACTGATTATTGCCTGCCTTTTAAGTTTCCAAATTACGATATTACTTAGTACTCTATATTATTCGATCGGTTTCGAAATATATGATCATCTAGTAAAAAGATATTTTTGTTTCAATTCTAAGTGATTGAAACTTTTTGATTTTTCGTGATCGACAAAACACGGTTTAAAATATAAATATCTCTTATTCTATATGCGAAAAAATTATAAAAAGTTGATATTTCAAAAATATATTGAGAAGATCCCGTATTACTATATTATTTCTTATTGTTTAATGAAAATTCGTTATTAAATCTTTTAAAATTGAACCACGAAAAATCAAAATATGCGAATCATTTAAGGACGGAAAGAGTATATTATTAAAAATCAACAAAAATCCATATTATGCCCTACATAATATAGATCATTATTCTAAAAAGCAAAAATAATTATCATGGTAAAAAAAACTAAAACCCACACTATATATGCAACGAGGTTAGACTATCATGATGACAATATTTAAATTCTTTATCAATTGAGTTATAGTATTACAATGGCAATGGCATTGTAGAATGCAAATATTATTATTTTCTTTCGCTCTAAACAATTAGAATAATACTCCCTCCGTCCCTAAAAGATTGTCACATTTTGACTTTTGTTGGTCAAATATAACAAAATTTGGCCATAAATTCTCGTTAAACGGTAAGAAATAATATAGTCTTGTAGGACCTTGTTAGATTCGTCTCAATATATACTTTTGAAATATCAACTTTTTATAATATTTTCTCATGTAAAATAATAGATATTTATGTTTTAAATAGTATTTTGTTGACCATCAAAAGTCATAATATGACAATCCTTTAGGAATGGAGGGAGTATTATTTTACATGCTTCCGTAAAAGGTCTATTATTCTAAAAATCGAAATATGGTTGGTTTTGATGAAAATATCTTGGAATTAACAGTAAGCTGGAGTGATGGAACATGAACACTTAATCATCAGATAATGCAAATGATATGACCCAAAGTGAGTCCCACTTGGAAAATATACTCCACAAAATTAAGCTCAATCACTCATCACTCTCTTCACTGCGCCTCTTCGTCCAACGCAAGGGCCGACACTTCAATACTTCAAATCAAACGTTTTCCTTTTGTCCTTTTCTGCTCCTTTTTTACATACACTCAATTAATTTTTCATCTTTAGTTTTAACTTTTTCCTACATATTTAATATCATCAAATTAAATGTCTATATTCGTTAAATTACGAGTACAAAGTAATAGTAATAGTTAAAGATTGATATTGAAAAATAAAAATGATGATATATGAACTGGATCATAAAGTATCGAAGAAATAAATATTAAATCGAACTTAATATGAAAGTTGCGACTCGAGTCAAGCTTTGATAAATCGGCCTTTCTAGCTAAACATGTTCAAATGATACTAATATTACATAATTTACCGAAAGAGTTCTCTTCCAAAAACAATACTCCCTCCGTTCTCTTTTACTTGTCTTTCTAGCCTCATATTTTTGTTTCTAAATACTTGTCTTTCTAACATAATTAATTACAAATTTACATTTTCAATGCACTTTTTAATTAGTTTTTACTATGAATTTATCAACCAACCAATCATATAGTCACATGGCTATAACATAAGTAAAAGAGAACGGAGGAAATATTAAACTTATGTAAGTATATAATTAATTAATTTCTGATAATTTTTAATCCTTTTGTCGTACAAATTGTAAAATACTTCACCATCAATTCAACTACAAAATCATTAATTATTGTAATTTTCAAAGTAGTCCCCAATAATCAATTCGGTACACTATTGACTAGGTCCCGAAACATCATAGTAATAGGAGTACACCTATATCCTACCTACATTAATGTCAGAGAAATTAAGAGTCTATTGAACCAGACAACGTAATTTTTTTAAAGTTGTACTGTACTACAGTACAATGTACATGATCTTAGATTTTTGTTCAAGAGGAACATAATCTTATTACGTTATTGTTATTAATTTATAAAGAATATCGAGATCATTAATTGTTTAATTATGATTCTCTCTTAAGGATTTCTCAAGTTCTCAATCCCCAAAAAATTGTTGTTTATTCGTCCACAGGTAGTTATTTGACCGTTTATCGTTAATTCATTGTTAATATTTTTATAATTAGATCTAATCTACTCCCTCCATCCCATAATGTTTGTCCACTTTTCCTTTTTTGGAAATCCCAAAATTGAGTATCATTTAGTTCAAAATTATGGAGGGAAAGTTGATAATGTGAGATGAATTTAAAATTTTCTAAAACTTTGTGCAAAAGTAAGTAGGACAAACAAAATGGGATGGAGGGAGTAATAAGTTTCGTATCCTGCCCATAAGATCACTAGTAATAGTCTTTTTTAAATGATATAAGGGTCCGTCAGGAAACCAGTTATTTACCTCAAACAGGGGGTCCTGAATTTCTTGCTATAGTCTTTTTTAAATGAGAAGGGTCCGTCACTGAATCTCTAGTGATCCATTCAGTGACTGAATTTTTATTAAAGTTCTTTTTTATTTGTCCGTCGCCAGCTGTGGTATAAGGGTCAGGAAACCAGTTATTTATCTCAAATAGGGGGTCCGTTCCCAATGGAGTCACTTCAGGGTCATTTCCGGTGAGGTCAACCACTATCTCAGGTGTAGATGTACCATCGATGATATCCTCAGAAGAGCCAACCCCAGAGAGCTTTTTCTGTTTCTTTTTCCTAGCTTTGGTCTTAATAAGTTTTGGGGGCCTCGGGAAAGAGGACAGTCTCGCTCAGAACCTCCACTAACGTGTTCATGCCTTCAGTCCCCTGGATACTTCTTATAGGCATCGGCGTTGCTACCCTATTCAAAATATCAGACACTACGTCGACATCGTCGTCATATTTTACCATGGATGTAAAATTCAGGCTCCCGCTACAAGCATGGGGTGTAGCTGGCAATGGGGTATACTCTCGATCAACGGTACCGCTGGATAGTAAAGTACTGGGGCATAGGGGAATTCCCCCGTCACTGACTACAACTTCTGGCCTCTCACAGTCATTTAACAAAGGGCCATAACTACCTTTGGTCCCCTGGAGCTGCAGAATATCACCGACATCCTCTTCAGAATATACGATGGTGAAAGCGGAGTTAAAGACATTGTCTAAGGGGCACCCACGGATGAGGTACTACCCCAATTGCCTCTAGGACACCCGACAAAGGAAGGAATGTCGGAAGCAAGGTTTAGAGGGACATCCACAAGAGTGGCACCACCCCCTGTCTCGTTATCCGATTTCACATCCTTGGTAGTGGTGGTGAGGTCAATGAAATTTTCGCAGTTGTCCATACCTAAAGTCAATATACATGATGACAATGAAAAGAAATGTATAAAAAGTACAAAATAAAGTGTTAATACCGAAACTACCACAAAAGTGCTGAATTGGACGTTGAGTTAGAGTTACTCTTATAAGCATAACTCCAACTCAAGCCCGTGGGCCGTAGTTGTGGCTTATTCGCCCACTAATCTAAGAAAACTTAAGTATATGTCATACCATTAACCATTTAATTGATGAACCATATATTGTTCTAGCAAGACGATAGCCTTGGCCTTTGACGCTTGAGCATATAGTAAAAAGTAAATGCGATGTAAATTACTGTAACGTTCTGTCACGAAAATCGGGTCGGAATGTTATTTGATTTGATGGATTGACATCACAAACCACCACGGGTCTTTCCAGCACGTTTCGTCCTCATTCACGTGCTCATCGGGACACTTCCCACTGGGTTAACCATCCCAGAATTACCCCAAGTCAAGCACGTTTAACTTAGAGTCTTATGAGTTGGGCTACTGAAAAGAAGATAAATCTTGATGGTATGAGTAGTAATCAAATCATATCAAACATATCACATCGCCCACTTTGGCCCTGGTATTACAATTACTCCTTTCTTATAGTACAATGACCAATAATTTATAATGTACTCCCTCCGTCCCTAAAAGATTGTCACATTTTGACTTTTGTTAGTCAAACATAACAAAATTTGATCATGAATTCCCATTAAACGATAAGAAATAATATAGTCTTGTAGGACCTTGTTAAATTTGTCTCAATATATATTTTTAAAATATCAACTTTTTATAATTTTTTTTGCATGTAGAGTAAAAGATATTTACGTGTTAAATCATGTTTTGTTGATTACAAAAAGTCAAAATGTGACAATCTTTTAGAGACGGATGGAGTATAAAATAATGATAAGCTTAATAAAGAGAAACTCATCTAGTAGCTCAATTGGTAATAACTAGAGTGCAAAGTACTAGCAACCTCGTCTCTTCATGTAAATGAGGCATAAGCACGATTTACCTCATCCGTGTACTCCAATACAAGAATATATAGATGCTCTTAATAGATGCTAATCGGTGGGATGTCACGGATGATGGCAATCTCAAAAGTAGATTCTGAAAACGAGAAAATAAAAGAAAAATTAAGGTTGGATTGAAAATGAATATGATGATAAGAGATATGTGGATGTAGAACAATGAAGGGAAAACCTTAATGGAGACATTAGGTGTTGTCAGTTGGCAATTCTCAATCCAATCAACTATTGCCACAATTTCATTTTCGTCCATAAAAGGGAAATGAATACAAACACTCACGTTTGCCAAATCTGGGCCATCTTTATATTTATTGTCATTTGTCAACTTCCCATCTTAATTCTCACCAATTAAGGAAAGTGATTGCAAATTGCAATCAAACCAAATTTCACTAAACTACAAAACCTTCTGCTTCAGAGCTACTCCATAATCCATATACTTCTCAAAGGGCTACTGTTTACTTTTTCTGTTCACCTCTGTTTTAGCTTCCATTATTAGTAGAGAGCTAGGAGAGTACATTTTTGGAATTACTAATAACTTTGTTTTTATGAAATTCATGATTGCTTGCTTGTATTCTAGCTAGCCATGACTTTATATATGTATTGTTGCATCTTATTATAACATTGATTTCAAAATTGTTTTAATTAGTTTTTTACATTTTCGTCCAAAAAATTGGTCTTAAATTACTTTTTATATCATGTTTTATTATATATAAAGCTGACTGCTGACATTATTGAATTTATTTTCGAAGGAATTTGTATAATACTACTCTTTCCATTATTTTTAATGAACATTATTCTTTAGTTCAAAAAATATAAAATTAATATCGATAAATTTAATGTTAAAGCCTAATTAATTAAAAAGAAAAAAAAAAAACAAAAAAGACATGGGTTGTGTGATGGAAGAAATATCTTCTTGTAATTGGTATACTAAAAAAAATAATAAGATTATGTCCAGAGACAATTGACCTGAAACTGATGTTGATTAGTGTTGATCGATTTACCTAGGCTAAATTTCATAATGCTCCTGAACTATTGTCAAATGATCAAGGGACTGAACTTCTGAATCGGGTAATGTGCCCCTTAAACTTTTAAATGGGTCAATTTGCTCCCTAAACTACGACGAAATGGTTAGTGTAGAGATTTTCACCATAAAATTGATAGTTTTTAGGTTTTAATGAAGGGTAAAATAGGAATGCAACATATTATATGTATTTGAGGTTAGTTTATAATATACAAAAATGCATTAAACCTCTTTTAAAATAAACTAATCCCCTCCCCCTTCCCCCTTCGTCTTCCCCCTTTCCGTTCATCTTCAACAAACCGCACCCACACTTTCTTGAACCTCAGTTACCATCATTAAAACCTAAAGTCTATCAATTTTATGGTGAAAATCCCTAACTGACCAGTTTGCCGTAGTTCAGGGGGCAAATTGACTGATTTAAAAGTTTAGGGGCATAATATTGACCGATGCAAAAGTTCAATCCCTAATTTGATCAGTTGACAATAGTTCAGGGGGGCATTGTGAAATTTAATCATCAATTATTTTAGATATACACTATAGAAAACTACAAAAAAAAAAAAAACAATAGTATTATAAAAATATTTTTAAAAATGAACTCAATGATATCAATTTTTATATTTTCCAAATGAATAGCATGAAATTGAAAGTGTATAATGCAGTATCAAATTAAATTATCAAGTCAAATAACTAATTATGTTGAAGGCCACATAAAGGACAATTATGAATGACAAGGCAATTCATTCTCATCTAGCAGATTCCTCTAACAATTGTTGTCTAGTCTATGTAGAGTTGACTGAAAATACTGAGAACCAAATTCAATTGATTTAAAAATGCAGGCTTTTTGATAGAATTGAGGAGTGGTACACTTCCATATCCCACTAAATTACATTTAGTACTATTTATGTAGTTTGATCGCAACTTGAGCCTAGCTGACTTCTGGCAAACCCTTATTGGGGTGTGAATTGGGAAGTTGCTAAAAGAAAATGGAAGTTAGAATTGCTTTTTTCTACTCTATTTTCATTTCAATAGGATTATCGCATCAAGTTCGTGGAAACTTAGTAAAATTTATAAATTTCGTAATTATTTTTCTTAAAACTTTATGGTCGTTAGTCGCGACTCCCACTTCACCAGTCAACTGCAAGGATCACATGAAAAATAAAAGGATAGTTCAAGGGAACAACCAGCCCAAAAGCGAGATACTTCATTCTGCACGGCGACTTCAATCTATGATATTTAAGTTCTTTTAGTATATATTAAACGATGTGACAAGCTTCAATCCCGGACTTGAGGTCAATAACAAGTCTTTTCCACTGAACTCTTCGGTTGAATCTATGACGTTTAAGTTGGTGAAGAAATTGACTGATCAAATAATACGGAGTAATCAAAATACATTATTTACATGAATTTCCAACATCCCAATACACAAAATTTGGAAAGTAGGAAGAATCAAGAATGACTGCTTATCAAATAAAAAGCCAAAGCAGACACCCATCTTAACAGATTCTACTAATGATACTATATTAATCAACTAGCTGATGTCTCACCAATCTCACAGGATTCACATATAATACTGTCTCTGTTTTTATGGCATCGTGTATCAAGTCCAAGTGGATATATTCGTCATTTTCAGTACGAAAGAAGAACCAATACTACAGCAGTACAGCCTATAGCTCTTGGAAGTTGGAACATATTTAAATGAGATGCACACCACTACACGAAATCACCTCGAGTTTTTACCAATAATAAATAAACACTCAATTATTACAACTGGGTTTTACCACATTATCACGGACAAATTACCAAAAAATCCCATATACAGAACTGATTGATGAATATTAAAAGGGCCATGGTGACTAGCACTATTAAGTTCGATACACAAATGTATCAACCGCCATCCCAACACATGACTAACCACATCTATGTTCTACCATTAGCTTAATTCTTGTAGAACATTTTACCATACCTTATACTGATGAATATGCATGGAGAAGAGAACAGTACATCGCCGGACCAGTACTGCATGCCCATGTATCTTCACAATCCGCCCTCTCAGAGTAACATAGCAACTTAATAAGTATACCTTGCGTGCTGTTTGATGACTTGGATCATAGAACCACGAGCTCCAGAAGAGATCACTGTTAATTCGGTTATGGTATGCGAACTACAGGTTCCAGTTGAGAAGAAACATTTCATCTTCTTCTGCCATAGTAAGTTCCACTACCTGAATGATGATGGTGCCGATTGCGTGAACCAGAAGACCTTCCATGGTCCCACGTGTGACTGTGACCCCCCCGATGGACAACTCTGTTGGCAGTGCTGTGAGCCCAACCAGCTTGTTGTGGCCCCAACCCGTTGACCTCCTCTTCTTCCCTATCATTGTACTCCAGAACCAGCCGCTTGATATCTTGTTTCTCTTCAAGCTCAGCTGCTTCCTTCTCTTTTGTACTCTGCACAAGAGAGCAATCACGCGGAATATACATATTTCGGGTCTGTTGTTTGTTGCCTCGCTTCACTAGAACCTTAACAGGCACATCCTTGCTTTGTCCTTCCCCTTCATCCATTGTGTCATCGCCACTTTCAAATTCAGTCCCTCGCCCATGATGATCCTTCACTGACCCCTCAAACAGATTCATTGGTATCATCATATTAAGTGTTGGTCTTGCCCGCAATTCTAACTTCCGTGAATCCAAGCTCTCCTGCAATCATTTTAGCAATGTCTTGTCAATAACTATCAATTTGAGATACTAAATTAGTACTGCAGCAACAAAGTCCATTATTCAGATATTTCTTAGGGACTACAATACATTGATGAAGTAGGACAAAAGCAAACTCATAGATTAATGTTTATACCGGAGTATTTTTAAAGCCTTATATTGACCAATGATGTTGAAAAGCAGGATCTTAAATCTTACCTGCAATAAAGCTCTAAGTTCCCTATCAAAGTCAGCAGCTTCCAGAGGATCCACCGCAGCTACCTTCTGCCTGACATGAACTTCATCGTCCTCATCAGAACCATGGTGCCGCCCATCATCAGAGTCACCCTGACTAACACTATCATCATCAGGATTATCTTCATATGATTCTCCTTCGTCATCATGGCCAACTTGTTCACTGGTTCCACTTCCTGAATCACTCTCAGACTCCGCAGCCAGATCTTCATGCAATTCGCCATTTTGCTCAATGCCATTTTCCAGGCTCCTCCCGTTCAAAGATGTTTTGCTAGATGTTGTCATGAGAAGCGATTTCTCAGTATCAGAGTTCTTTTCACTACTTGCCTTGTCAGGTGATACTGAATGTTCATGCTCTTCTATCTCAATTAAAGCTGCATCAACGTCTTCTATTGAAGAATATCGTGTCATATTGGGTCGCAACACAGCCAATAGATCCTGCAAAATATTAGCGTAAATTACACACTTGAGATGCAAAAGGACAAACAAAATCAAATCAGCTACCATGCCTGAGCCTCCTAGGTCTAATATAAGACATTAAATCATGATTGGATTTTTGGGGTACAGGCAACTTAGTAATAACAGGTAGTGATGGCATATTTATAGTTACTGTAAAGTGTAGACAATGTGCTCGTGCACATTTTTTAAAATAACTGTACATCTGGAATGGTTGAGTACACTGTATAATTAGATGAAGTATTTTCATACATGGAGACGTGTATCTTCTAACTAATTGTTAGCATATTCTAGAATGGGAAACGCTAGGTATCTTTCAAGCATGGGATTCTTTCATAAGAATCCTTTCCAAAGTTTTGGCACGGTACCAAATGATGAGACTTTAATGACTGCCACTGCCTTAATAAGAGTGTGGCCAAATACTGCGAACAATGAGCTCTAAAATATAATAGGAACGTAGTAACCATTTTGTACTTGTATCTCAGTTTTTTCAAAAGTTCTGGCATAGAATAATTTTTTGAAACTAAAGAAGTTCCATTGGCAGAGGAAAATTGTAGAGCAGACCCTGTCTCAGTGATGTTCCAAGCCCGACATACAAATCACGTCATGCCAAGGGTAATTTTTTGTACTCATTCCAAAACTGTAGGACCTCACTTCATCAGCTTTTTATAACAAAATGAGAAGTGTCTGCTGGATATTGGTACATAAATAGGTATAGCTGATCCCATGGAGTCACAATCACAAACAGAAGGTAGCGAAAAGGCCAAAACGGGCTAACATGGAAAAGCTAAAATTTGCCTCGAAAGTTTTACCCAAAAATTTCTTGTTGATTCTGCATTCAGCTTTTGTGGTAAATGTATCACCTATAGATATTTGAAAAAATGTTTGGGGCTCTGGGTCTGACAGAATTTGGATTTACAGTTTCACAAGCTATATGAAGAAAAGCTATACACGTTGGCCTGCATTTATTCCAGAGATCAGCTTCCTTTCTGTAGAATGTCAGACAGTTACCAAAAGAACAACAGTAATGCCAAAACTAACCTACTTCATGTCATTTCAGTTTCTCGCTTAGACTAACAAACTAATGCATTCCAATTTCTCTTTTCGTAAAAGAAATAACTCTCACCCTTACATTCTATAGCTTCAAAACAGCAGGATGACGAAATAAGTATACGCAGGAGAATTTGGGAACTAACCTGCAAGTCAAACTCAATATCCAAGGGAAGTACACCTTTGCAGAGTGTGTACCTCTGGAAATGGATTAAGAAACGATCCAGTTTCCGCTTCGATGAACCTCGGTCAAAATAATGTCCACAAGTCTCAAGAAGTGTTATAACCATCCTCACACGGAAAAAATCTTCTGGAGGATCCAAAGAATCTTGCTAAAAACATGAACAAAGATTATAGTCAGATGCAGAAATAGTCGGATAATCTCAGAATTTAAAAGAGATTTTGAACCCCGTGCGTCAGATCATTACAATAGGTTTTTTATTCATGTGAAAGAAAACTATAAACTCTTAACCATTGCTCAGTCCATGATTTCAGTATTCACAGCATGTAACAGCACAAACTCATTGTATAATGCTACATGCATAAATAGAAAAATCTTTTTTGAGTATTTTCTTCGAGGAGTGCTTTCAACATATATATTTTAACTTTTGAAAGGAAAAGGAGGTAAAGCTGGCATATGTATGAATATATTGCATACAAAATAAATGCATGGGAAAGAAAAGAAAGGTAGAGTAGAACAGTTACGACCAATCCTGTAAACCACATTTTAAATTCCGACATAACTACTTCGTCTGATAGTTAATACATAACTTTCTTATACATTATCCAAGATGAAACAAAAGGATGTGTAAATGCAATTTCTCGTATCGTTAATGAATACTGTATATTTTTTTACTTGATGCTTTAGTGTAATGCACACAAATTAAGGAGACACGGCCTTAACATTGTTGCCCTTAGTTAAGGAATCAAACTAATAACTTATATGTTGTTTCGGTGTTCTTGATATAATTGAAATTACGGATTTCAGACCCTTCCAAAGTTGATCCACCCGGTAACAACCCAATTCATGCATATGTTAACCTGTTCTACTAGTATGGGTTTTTAGGAATGACCAATTATGCTACAATTAGGAATAGAACAAAACATATTATGATAGGTATAGGAAAATAAGGATAAATACCTCGGATGTCCCGTGACCAAAAACAAGAATCAAATTAAGCGTATCAAAAATCAAAGACGAATCGACAAGTTCATAGTTGTACAACTCCCCGAGGAAACGCATGTGAGCAATACGGCGCTGCTGCATTCCATACTCATTCAACTCTAATCCCATCCTAATTTCTTCCAATACCTGGGAGTATATAAAGATGAGGCAACACATAGGGAACAGACAAGTTGTGTTATCAACATAAAGTCAATCTGGTTGTGTTTTCAACCTGCACTCACTATGATACAAACATGCAATACAACAAGCCAAAAGCTACAAGAGACAAACTTCCATTGTTGACTATTGAAGCACATCTATGTGCATGTGCCAGTGTCATAATATGAAAATCCATTAGTAGATAATGTGATTACCTTTCAATGCTCTATTATCACTTGGCACAATTATTTTGTTACCAAAATTGCTTCAAATTCAAGAAACATGCATATTTGTAGCTGTTCTTTATAAAACATAAGATAAGTCAAACTCTATATCTTTCTTTTCTCCTAAAATAACCTCATTTAGGATCAAAGAAGTTTTAAGGAGAAATCATCAGTTGACATGCAAATACCCCAAGTGGAGGCTGTTTTAGTACTGAGCTCTAAAGAGAGATGGAAGAAAATGCACCTCATCAACAACAGCGACCGCAAACTCATCATGGTAGCGACTTAGACCAGCAGTTAGAGAAGCAAGTAGATGAATTTGACTATATTTTCCCTTGTGAACTTTCAAAAAACACTTCAACAAATATGATTCACATTCACCCCAAGGCAGTTTGCGCAGCTGCCTCAACACATGCTCAATGGATGACTTATCAAGATCTGAGAAAAGCAGTTTCCTGATGTACTGCAAAATCAACAGAAAATTGTTTAATCGTAAAATGTGTGTAATGAAACAAGGATGCAAATGACTGACTTGAACAACATTATTACCTGATACAGAGGAGGGCGAACTTTAGAAACCCGTGCAGATCTCTCAGGCGGTTTACATAGGTAATAAGCATTCTCGACCAATGTACTGTGGCGAGGATCCAGATTTTTTACCTTTTTTAATCTCATCAATATCTCCAACATATTGGACATCCGCACAGTAGTATCTGGGGAGCGGTAGAGATAGCGACCGCAAGTCTCAAGAAGGTTGCAAGCCACATCAATATTGTGATGCGTAAAATCATCCAAACAAGTCTAGCACACAGAAGGAACTTCCATAAGCAAACATATTATCTTTACCAGTTCCAATAGTCAAACAAAGACATAACATTACAGAAGTTCATACACAACAGATATTCAGACTCCTTGATAAACCTAATACATTGAAAATATTAGTTTGGTACTCAACTTTTACAATAACATCAAGTCATAAGACATTAAATATGTAGTATTTACAAAAGTAACATGTTCTGGTTAGGATTCACATTTCAGACTCGCTTATGATATGTAAATTGAATATAAATAATTTCATTATCTAAGTTTTGTTTACTAAAAATGACAAGGTTATGCACCCCTATGTTACTCATAATATAAAACAATTACTCATACTATTTATCAAGTACCACATCGTACCTTCAAACAACTGAAAATGAGGCCAGGTGGAGCAATTTTGAATTTGCAAAGTTCTCCAAGAAAGCGAATATTTTTTATTTTTGTTTCGATGTTCATTTGATCCTGATTGAACAGACATGAGATAATGAACTGTAAGCCCCAGTGCATTTCACAGGCTAACAATAAGTAACGTATACGGCATTACCTTTTTATTTGTCAAAAAGTTAAATTCTTCCTCCAACAGCTGTAAGATCATTGAAGACACATCCTTCATACATGTTGACAAAGTGGCAATAATGCGAGAATAGTATGGCAAAAGTTCAAGTGATGTCCTAGGAACATTGAACAAAACCCTCACAAGCTTTTTTCTGTTAGATTTTGAGTTAACATAGCAGAATTCCACCTGCCAAATTAGCAATAGTACATGTGATTGAACTACAAAGAAGGTACGGATGTGTGGTGTGAAACTTAAATAGGGATCTCTGATTACCGTCAACTGATCAATCAGGTCACGACTCACACAGTTTGGAAGCCTCTGGAATAAAGCTTCCAAACTACTTCCTTCTACACTTTTTACTTTCTCTTTATCATGTGATTTTCTATCAAGATCTTTCTCTTTTGCTTTCTCCTTCTGCAACTCTTTGCTCTCATCTTTATCTTTTTCGTCTTTCTCCTTACCTTTCGAGTTTTTATCCTCCTGCATGTGACCAGATTGTGCAGAAATCTCAACATTCTCCTGTGTAGTTGCTTGTTCTGTTTCAGGCGCTGAATCCTTTTCACAGAAAAGTTTACTAAGTGACCATGGATGTATGTAAAATGATGAAACATATATAAAGCGAAGAAAAATGCATATTAAACATCCGGACATAATGCATGCATGTTTGCATTCTTCAGTCACTTAAAAGGTTCTGATATGTATATGTAAAGCCTTGATGGCTGAAGGATGTATTGACCTCTCTAAACTGGCAGAAGCTTTTGATAAGCCCATTGTTATTTTGCTGGCAATATCTTTACAGATACATCATTGCATAATCATTTGTCTATAAAATTATTAGAATGTCAACAATATAGCATCATTCTTTTGAATAAATAAGTATATATTCATTTATAAATTTTAATAACTTCAATTTATTCATTTGTTTATTGAAAAAGACAAAATACCATTCACAATTTCATTTTAACTTGACAATTTATGTAAAAACATTAATATTTTGTTGAGAGAAATTTGTAATGTTTTCCTAGTAAACCTAATGTTGCTAATTTGTAATCCTTTAGTTGGAAAAATGCATACTAGTACAAGATATCTTAGTGTCTATCCTTCATCTATATTACATACTTGGTTTACTAATAAACCTAATGCTGCTATACAGTTTAAATACATAAACATATACAGTAAAGAACATGAGTCAAAACTTTAAAGGTTATATGCGGAGGTTTATTCAAATGTATTAAGAAACTGAAAACTAAATTTACTGCTCACGTTCCCAAATTAAATAACAATTATCTCACAATAACCAATGGAGTCACCTCTCACCTGTAAAGCAAATTTCATTGTTTAAATTGCAAGTTCTAATCTGAAATTTTAAGTAAATTTAATTCTGAGTTACATTCTTTTCAGTAATGCATCAGTTGATCTTAATAGGAAAACCAATCACATGTGTATTCATCGAGATCTATACTAGCCAATTGCATATCTGTTCATATTCATGTCCTGTAAGCAAATTCAAACTAGACAAACTAACTATGTTATGTGTCGACATATAAAAGATAGTTATATAACTAGGGAAGAAAGATGAAAGGTCTACTAGCTCTTATGTTTCTTGATCATGAGTAACTCTTACAATTTGTTGCTCTTGTGACTTCGCAGACTGTTCAGTGGACTTAGATTCCGCTTCTCCTAATAGAACAGCAGGGACAAATGCCCTGAAATGAACAATTCAAAAGTTCAATTTGCATTACGCCGGAAATAATCTCACATTTAAAAACACAAGAAAAGCAACACGTTTCCACATGCACCTTAAATCTGGAAGGCCCTCGTAGAAAGCCTTTGTATCTTCATCATCCCACAGGGCTTCAAGATTGGAAGAATCTCTACCAGAACTTGGAGATGATCCATCCTCACCAGATGTAACCCTGGTTGTGTGACCATCCTCGGGCATCACTGGAGGTAGAACATCAAGAGCTTCTGCCAAACTACAAAAGAAGAAACTAAGTGAATCAATAAAGTAATAGGATAAAACATAAGAGCTAACAATAGGTGATAAACAGATATGTGCTGTAGCAACAAAGTATGAACAACTTACGCAGTGACACCACGATATAGATTGTCAAATGATTTCCTCAGTTTCTCATATGAAGCAGCACTTTCGTCATTCAGTTCGCCCTTGGCATTTAAAATCTTTGCATTTTCATGCTCTAGTTGCCGAAGTGACTTCATTACAAAGAAGAAGAAAATAACACAAGAAGTTCAAATATTGGTATGTAACATACGAACACAAAAACCATATAGTAAATCTTACAGCATGCTCTGATTGAAGTGTTTCTGTTACAGCGTCATAGTAAGTTTGGAGAGCCTTCCTGAAAAGTTTCTTCTGATCGCCCGTTATATTAAGCCCCTTGAAGAACTGCAATGATAAATGAGGACAAGTACAGTCATAAGCATATGAGGACTGCGCAGGAAGTTCTGCAATTTTTAAGAGAGGATAGTGACTAATTTTTTCTTGACTAATCAAACATATGCCTTACTTGAACGTAGTTCATCACTCTAGTATAGGGAACTGTGTTTACCAAACATGAAGAATAACATGCACATCACAGATCTCCAAAGTTACAGTTCGTATCATCATTGTTTTTTCACTATTAAATTATGGAAATCATCAAAATAATTGAAAATTTGTTTTTCACTTAGTAAAGAAAATTAGCTAACAACAACAGCATGAGACAACAAAAAAAGATCTTTTAGATATGATGCTAAAGGTAATCAAAGTTTTATATAGCATTAAACCAATGAATTCTGGTTTCCATGTCCAAAGATTTTATATTGTCTGGGCCATGACACTAGTTATGCTTCTTATCTTTCATGAAGTAGTAGATAGTTGTTTGCAATTCACTCTTGGGTCAATTTCGAAACAGCCTCCCTGTTTACAGGGGTAAGGCTGATACTATATGAATCCCCTTACCCCGCTTAATCAGGAGCCTCTTAGGAGGCACTGGGGCATGCTGATGTTGATGAAGCCAATGAATCCTGAATCATTGTTAACATGCAGCAAAAAAAAAGTGATATATTCTGATTAAAATTAAGAAATGGAATATCTCCGCATAGGGAAAATACTACAGCCGAAGGATAGAAGATCAGCACAACTTAATAATCTACTCTTAAGATCCAAAAGAACAAAGAGTATCTGCCAAGTGACAGCTAGAAAAGATATGCTTGATACCAATTCATACCCATGGTTAAATTGAGCATCATTAAGTAGCTAAATCCATATTGACTAAAGGTAATACCTCTTCAAGAATCTCTTGTCCATTTAAGGGAAGCCCAAGGAGAAATCTTCCTTGCCGTGCAAAACTTGCAAGGAGAGACAAATTTGTCTGAGTTGTTTCACGGTCCTTCAAATGCTCTACACTAGTCAGATCTTTAATAATGGTAACAAAAATGCCAGTGTCATCCACAACTCCAACAAAATAAAGCTCTAAAAGAAGCTTCAGAGTACTGCGCTTTTTCAAGGCCCTTGTATTCCTATCTGCATCTGCATCTTCTGAGGACTTTCCAGGAAAGAAGACCTTCACAAGACCTTGAACTAGACTTGGAGAGAAGTCGGTATACCTTTGATGAAGCAAAGAACATATCTAGTGTATGCACAAATCATAAGAAAACAATAAATAGTAGTTATTGAGGAACATCAAATCCATTCATATAAGTTAGAAGTAGATAGAGCAGCACAAGAATTCAGTAAAAACATTGACACGTACTAACTAAACATATATATATATATATATATATATATATATATATATATCTGTGGTGAAAAAGAGGAAGTCATCACAGAGGAAAAGGGACTTGGGACTTGGCACATGGCGCGGGTGTATCTTTGGAAGCTACATCACCACCAGCAAATAAGAAAAATCCATATAATGTCAATAGTTCAAGAATAAAACAGATTAATAAGATTAATATCTATCACGACTCATTTTCTTCAAATAAATGGCATAATAAACAGATTAACGATTGGAGTGTTTAGGCCACTTGTACTTTATAGCAACTGTGTAAGGGTTGATCCTTTCAGCTACCATATACAATATCTAATGAACCAGAATTGTTGCTGGTAGTTTTAGTGAAATACTCTTTTCATCCCTATAAAAGATTCCATCTCTATTTTTGATGTGTTGACTTCTTAAACTTTGACCTCGAATATCTTTAAAAATGTAGTGTATATATATTTTCAGAATAATATATCAAAGTATAACAATTTCACCTTACTTTACGACTAACATTATAATTTTGTATTGTATGAATTCATAAAGTCATCAACTTTTGTAGCCATTACTCAACTCAAAATAAAAATAAAAAGACATAAACAGGAAATGCAAATTAGAGAACGGAAATATATTGACAACGTTATGCATACCAGATATTAGTAAACTGGAACATTGCAACAGCTACAATTTATCCATCGAGAAAAAAATAGATCGCTTCTCAATAGTTAAATAAATAAAGTGAAAGAGGCGGAAGAGTACTTATGAGTAAACGCTGGCTACTAATTACAAAAATGTAATACACAGGGGAAGTATTACATTTGGAAATATGAGAAAAATGAGAAGAAAACAGCCTGGGAGATGCAACAATTTATATGGTTAGGATGTTGTTTAGTTGGCTGGGAGGGATGCAAGAGAGAGGCGCACACATGCTGCACTTGTGCAGAAATGAGTCTTAGACCTCTAGGGCTTTGATACTTAACCTCTATTCATAATTTACAAGGAACTTACTACCAACTAGTTGGAGTATCACAATCAATGCATGAAACTATAGCGCAAAAGAAGGAGTGACCAAAGGAGATCGCTCCTTAAGTAGGTAAGATTGTGCCAGTGTCTGATCATGTCGGGCAAACTTTCTTACTATATTCTAGATCTATTAGATACATAATACCACGGTCAACAAGTTGACTTAAGATACCTAACCAATTACTATTGCCATAACACTTGTCGCCATATACCTTTTTAAATGCTCACGCATTTTATGCCAATTGTTTAATATTCTGTATATCATCATTCTAAGCATAAAAATTTGACATCACTAAACACAATGGACCAGATAGATATTAGGATTCCCTGACAAGATAATCTGCTAGTGCATCTTGATAAACAACTTCCAAAAGTATGAAAGATAGTTACACACCGCTAGTACTCTGCTAGTGCATATATATATATATATATGAAAGATAGTTACACACTGCTACTTCAATAATTTCTGAAAGTAAGCTTCACTATTAGCAATTGTCCTCTGTGATTATCTAACTATTTATGCATGTGAGTACATGACTACAGACAGAACAATCAAAAGCAACAATAAAACAAGGCCTCCATGTATTTTAAAGCTAATAACAGGATCAATATTTCAAGTACAAGTGAACTACAGCAAACAAATTACATCTCTTAAAGTTGCAAGAAAACAAAAATAGTTTGCGAACTCATATATCAGCTCATGAAACGATTAATTCATGCAAAGAAGACTTAATCTTAGATGCACAGTAAAATATGAAAAACAATTGATTACCCATAACAGACAAGAATTTCTGAAAAATAAACCTGAACAGCAGCTTGGATGTCGGCTGATTTTAGCTTTGCATCACATATAGCACCCACAGCTTCACTAACAAATTTGCTTAAATTTACACTCCGCAAGTCATCCATTAGACCTTCTTTCTGCTCGTCATTAATCAGCTTAAGTTTTTTAATAACTGCTGTGTTGCGCTTAATGCTGGAATCCAATGTTCTAAGGAAACTTGCATCTATAAATGGCAAATAAAATGATAAAATATTCATAAGAAAGGAAAATTCAAGTTAGAAACATAAATCATAAACTTATTAATATGGTTCCCATGCATACACCATGCTAACAAGTAACACCAATTATCAATTTATCATAGATTCATAGCAAAACATTTAAAACACACAGTTGGAATCGACAACTTTCCGAACTCAAAATTCAACAATAATGTAGATAAGTAAACATAGAGGCAATTTGCAGATACTACATTCAGTAAATTAAAGTTTCAAATGAAAAACCAACCAGCCCTCTCAGGCGTCAGATTGTTCTGACGTAGTTCCATTTTCGCTTCAATGGATTTCCTGAACTCCTCGAGTCTAGCAGCACTTTGCTGCACCATATACAAAAATTTAAACAAAATGAAGAAACACTCCCTCCAAGAAAAACAGCTCATTCTTAAAAAGATTGTCCAGTTTTGATTTTTGAGGGTTCAGTTAGTAAATTCTGCATCCAAATACATTTGTATAGTTTGCATACGATTTAGTGTAAATATATTAATCCCTCCAATTATCCTTAATTGACGTTTTCATTTCTCCATGTCATTATTTGATCATCAATTACTTTTTTCATTCATTCTAATAAATACAAGTTTAATATTATCAAACTCGTGTTTAAATAGTTTTATAATCTTACTTTATTGTAATTTTCATAACATAACTTTAAGTAATTTGATGGTCAAGGCTTCACAAGGAAATAAAATACGTCAATTAGAATGATCACGAGCTAGTAAAAGACGACATTTTTCAATAGAATTCACTATGTAATATAATGATTTTGATTCAAACCAAATTAATGCTCGTAATTAAGGCCTAAAATTTTGTTAATTCGACCATTGAAAATCACACTGGACAATCTTTTTCTGGAGGTAGTAATACAACTCGTGTAAATTTGAACAGCAAAAATGAATAAATAAAATTAGAGTAATTAAAACATATAAATATAATATTGGGAACAGAATGTTGCAAAACTGACCTCATCATCAGGTTTTTGATGATGTTCACCTGCATCTTCCATTGTATAATTACGAATTGGAAACTATAGTTTAGAAGTTTAAGAAGATCCCAAATTATTGGGGTAATTTGGGGAAAGTGAGATCAAAATAGAAAGTTAAAAGTTCGATTAGGGTTTATGTTTGTGTTTAGTGGAATTGGACGAAGAGCGAGTCGAGGGGGACAATAGTGAGTTCAGCTCAGGTATATTCCGATGTGCAAGGATTTTTACGTTCTTAATTTTTGGCCACTAATAAAAGGCTTAAATTCTTCTTTACCATAATTTCGTCGAAGTGTTTATTTTGCCCCTCAATTATTGAGATCATGATACAACTCATCAAAATTGGCACAAATGCAGAGAAAATATGTGTCCGTTGCAGTTTGGTCTAGTTAGTTCTTGGTTTGCCGAAATTGTCCCAGTAATTGGTACATTTGGTGCACTTTAGTCCCCAATCGTTAAATATAGACGGAAATTGTAACTTTAGACCAAAATTGAAGTTTTAGCATTAAGTCAGAGTTAAACGTAAAATTGGATATAAATTGGATTTTTCTTTGTTTTTTAAAATTTTTTTTTTAGAAACTTTTTTGCGAAATAACTACCAAAATCGAAATTGTTTGTCAAAAAAGTACAAACCTGAACCTTTTTGACAAACAACAATCAAAGTTGAACCTTTTTGTCAAAAAACTACAAAAACCAAAATTTTAGCTAAAACAACTATCAAAATCGAACCCTTTATACTAGGGGAAAGGATCAAAAAAGAAAAGGAAAAGAAAAAAAATCCAGATATCGAAAAAAATTGAAAAATAAACCGCAAAAATTTGAAAAGAAATCGAAAAAAATTTGACAAAGAAATTGAAAATAATTTGACAAAGAAATCGAAAAAAAATGAAAAACAAAGAAAAATCCAATTTGCATTTAACCTTAATTTAATGCTAAAACTTCTATTTTGGCCTAAAGTTATAATTTTCCGTCTATATTTAACGATTAGGAACTAAAGTGCACCAAATATACCAAGTACTGGAACCATTTCGGCAGACCAACAACTAACTGGGACCAAACTGCAACGGACAGATATTTACTGGGAACAATAGATTTATGATAAAAGTGATACAAAAGAAACATTCTCTATGTCTTTGAATTGAAACTTGAAAGGGATAAGTTCAGTTTTCTTCTCGACCTGTCTGAATGGGATATTTTAGGATTTCGTCCATTTTTGAAGTTAAAGTTAACGGATTTTAAGTTTTAGTGAATTCAATATATTATGCTTTTAAGGCCAATTTTAATAAACAAAATATATCATGATCTCTTCTAAAACAAATAAAATCTATACTTTACATAGCTTTATTAGACTATCTCCACTAGGAAATAATTTACGCCCTACATAGTCCTTGCCACATCATATTATTCATCTTCTATATCATCAAATATTCTCATTCATCTTTCAAATATTGTACACTATACACTAGAAGATATTTAAAGATATTTGAAAAAGTTAATTCCATTTTTTCTTTCTTTCTTCCACATCATTTTTTCTTGAGAAAATATATAGAAAGAGAGGAAATTGAAAAAAGAAAAATTCGTCTCCAAATCCAGTCTATATTTATAAGTTTTGAAAAATAAAAAACATTGATGGAAAATAAAATAAAATTAGATAAATTAATATGTCAATAATATCAAATGAGAGATAAGTTTGTTTGATGTGTAAAAAATACAAGACAAAAGTATATTCATGTCATAATAATTAGGAAATTATTCAATAGTTCTTTCAAAAATAGAAAAATTATACTCACATAAATTATCTCATATTATATGCAAATACCCCTCCAATTATTTGCTATTGGAGATGGTTTTACTAAAGAGCAAATTGCGTGTGTAACACGCGTTTCGTCTAACATTGACGCGTGTGGGTACCTCGTCTTCCAAACAATTATACTAAACCACAAGCTCAAATCCATCTGATAAACGACCACTCCCAACCATTATAAAAAAATTTAGTTTATAACAATGTAAAATGAGAAAAATATCCCTCCAAAAATTTCACATGCTTCTCGTGTGCGTTGACTAACGGTTAACCAAATGGAACAATGGATGGAAAACCAACTGGGTACAATTTTCAAACATAAGTGATTGTCTGTAACACTTTGAAACATAACTGATCGTCTGGTGATATGAGACAAATATATGTGATATCTCCTGCCATTAACTCTAAAACAATGCTTTACTAGACTTCCATAATATGTTCATAGACATATTCTACCAAAAGCACTTTACGAGTAACGTCTGCGAGTCCGTGTTACAAAAAAGGATCATACATGTTGCTTATTGGGTTATGAACTTATGATTGACATCACTATTCCATATGGGCCGATCTACGAAGCCTAGGATCAGTATTTGTATTTGAAACGCGTCATTACAACGCCACATCTCTCTGCAACAAACATCATTCTACTCTCTTGTACTTAATATTTTGCGAGCCACAATGGTAAATTCTCTTAACCTATATTTTCATATACTCATGATTATTAATATCTACACTTGATTAAATTTATCTGAGAAAATTATTACGAAATCTTGTATTATACAGAAGCTGAGGGTTTATTTGTTTGTCTGTGTATATTTGCACTTTGCCTTTGTTGTTATCTCTTACGATCTTGAGATGGTTATTTGTGTGCTACTTTTGTAATCATTTTATGGTTTTTCAATTTTTATATGAAATAAATCCGAACACTCTCAACTAATGTCTTAGATCCGTCCATTAAAAGATTGCTTAGTTTGCTTTACAATGATCAAGTAATGGCTGAATTTTGAATGTTCTTGGATATATATTATAATGGCTGAAGGAAGAGGGAAGGGTAATGTGAGGGAGGACTAGAAGTTAATCCAGTTCGCAACGCAATTTAGTGGCCGAAAGAAAACAAATTGATGTGTGATGAGCTTAGGTGTGTGTTTATTCCGCGGAGCTATTCTTGTTATAAGTTTCTTACCCAGAATGTATATGCCTGTAGTGTAAATGCTGAAGCCACCTTTGGAGATGCAATTGTAGTGACTAGTTCCGTAAGTTATATTAACCAGGGTATCAGACTCACTCATGTCGGAGCTAAACAAAAGATGGTTTTTTCTTTTCTTATTGAGCACTATTCGTAAAGGGACTTCATATCGCTTACGATGTTGCACGTCTAGAACGACAAAAATGAGGAAATTTAGGCTCCAAATAGAATCACAGTTCTAGTAAATTTAGTTATCGTTCATTTTGCAGGTAGTAAACATAGACATAGCTAAAATTTGCGTTCAGCAGCCAGAAACCTATAAGCATATGTATTCTATAGCCATAATTACGTGTTTAATCACCCACTAACTAGTACTGCTGAAGGGTCTTGTTAGTTAAGAAGACAAGAAATAATTTAAGTTGCCTCTTCATTTAACAACAACATCAATACTTCACAGTGTTGGACTGTCTGCATCCGTTTGGTTCCGGTTTTAGCTATCTTTGCTATGATGTGCCGTGTACAATTAGTTGTTCTAAAGCTAGATATGCCTCTGCCAATAGCACTTCATTTATTTATAGAATATAAACAATTTTAAGAATTAGGTTAGGTTGGAATAGATATTCACTTTCTTTAATCGAAGTCTGGGACGCTGCTTGGAATCTTTATTGTGTTTGATGATCCAAGTCATCCAACTATGTTATGATGGATGAGCTGGGCATAGAGTGCTATCAAGTTTCAAGTTTCAACTTTTAATTGATTATTAAGCACCTGAGAATTTATGCTTGCAATAACCAATTAAACTTTTGGACAGTTGAATTGATTCAATCCGTTCTTTTTTGTGTTATGATAAAGCTTGAACAAGTGCTATCATATATTTGTTTTGCGCATGTATATTTTTGACATTTTAATTAATGCTAGGCTGACCCCGAATTGGAAGCTATCCGGCAAAGAAGAATGCAGGAGCTTATGGCCCAGCAAGGCAGGGTAAATATTACTTTTATCCCAGCCCTATTCTTACTCCATATTGCTTTTATTTGATGTCCTAAAATATTCTGTACATTTTGGTAACAAATTTTATGGGGTGGTATGCTTGAAACAACATATTATAACCCATGTGTTTATGAGTAACAATGAGAAGAAACATGATCGAAGTACTTTTATATTGGGTAGCTTGTGTATAACATATAGATTTTTATTGTCAGGCAATAAAGTAAACGATATGGTCTTCCCTTACAATTTGAGGGTTTTAAAAGTGGAGAAATATAGAAGCTGATGAGTATAAATTTTAGTGCAGCAGTATGCATTTGTTACATAATAAATTATATCGTCAGAACAAATTTAATACTCCCTCCGTCCCTAAAAGATTGTCACATTTTGACTTTTGTTGGTCAAACATAATAAAATTTGATCATGAATTCCCGCTAAACGGTAAGAAATAATATAGTCTTGTAGGACCTTGTTAGATTCGTCTCAATATATATTTTTAAAATATCAACTTGTTATAATTTTTTTGCATATAGAGTAATAGATATTTATGTTTTAAATTGTGTATTATTGACTACCAAAAGTCAAAATGTGACAATCTTTTAGGGACGGAGGGAGTAATATTTCCTTACCATGTTAGGATCTGAAATGTTGAGAAAAAGTAGTTGCTGAGGGAGAACTCTTATTGCATGTTTTGAGAGATTATGTGGATTTATTATTTGATCCTATATTGTTGAATTCACGGGTGAATAGGGAGGAAATTCTCAAAATTCAGAGCAGCAGAAGGCACAGGAGGATGCTAAAAGGTTCATTTTATGTTAGTGATTATTTCTGTTATTTTCTTTAATATATATCTAAAATATAGAATCCACTGATATAGGGAAGCAGAGGAGCGAAGACAGTTAATACTATCTCAGATTTTGACCTCTGAAGCACGCGAGAGATGTAAGTTTATCTATGATAGTGATGTTTTGCAGTTTTGCCTGTACTGAATAGAGTTGTTAGTTTATCTATGATCATGATGTTTGCAGCTTTGCCTGTACTGAATTTAGATGGCCATTATTATAAGAAGTAAGATTGCACCCTATATGAATCTAATATATGTATCATACTATCATCTGAAGCTCTAATATTTTAATAATACTTTGTGGTTCTTTTCTGATGATAAACCATTTGCTGTAAATGTTGAAATCTGCATATTCTGGTATATTTCTTTTTGTGACACTCTTTGTTACACATTTATTATTTATTAGAAGCCTTAAATAAATAATTGTTTTCTTTTAATTGTCTGACACTAGTGTCTTAAGCATTCCAATGGAGTTCTCCAAGTTCAGTACAGGTCTATTTGTACATTCTTTCTACTACTACAGCAATATAAATTTCGTCCATAGATTTGAGTACCTCTTTTTGGTTTGGCTTGTCCCATCATTTTCCATAACCTTTTTGTGCTTTTTAAATTTTTTTTATTGGCAACCTTGCAGTTTATAACTCGCATCTGCAACTTTTTCTTTTATATCTTTGCAGTGGCTCGTATTGCACTGGTGAAACCTGACAAAGCAAGGGGTGTTGAGGACCTTCTTATGCGAGCTGCTCAGACCGGTCAGATCACCGAGAAGGTTGTGCTATACCATATTTTTTTTTGCATATTTATGCTTTCGGATATTGGTATACCATATGTTAAATTTCTGTAGGTTCACTGTCATTTGAGTAAATCTTATGAAGTCAATTAGTATGACTTTCCTTTTCCTATGTCATGTAGGTTTCGGAAGAGAAGCTCATTTCATTTCTTGAGCAAATCAATACTCAGACTTCTCGGCAGACTAAAGTAACTGTAAGTTGAATATACTGTAACGTGCTATATCATTGTTTTCGTGGTTGCTTCAGTACTTCAAAGTTCAAATTAGCTCTAGGCTTGGATTGGTAACTGCTTTGCATGCGAAGAGGCATTTAAGCTGGGAAGGGCTTGAACAAATTTTTCCATACGATAATCGTTAATAACAAGTTGTTAGAGAGTCAGCCCCTCCCTTTCTCCTTATTAAACACGAAAATGCAAATTGTATCTCGTTTCAGTCTGTGTAACTTATGCATGCTAGAGTCCCACGTCTCTTCTATTCTGTTCAACTTTGCACTCCTTTTTGCATGAAAAGCAAACCAAGCCTTTGTTTAGTAACATCTTCTCTCTTCTAATCCCTTGACTATTATTATCAGATTCAGAGGCGTCGGTTTGATGATGATGATTAATCTGCATCAGCTTCATAGCATACAGTACAATATTGAACTTGTATTTTATTGATCATTCTGAGTATATAAGATATATTCACCTATGTTGTGATATATGTCCTTGTATACTCTTTATGGGGTATGAGAGTTCAGAACTTGATTTCTGATAGTTTGTGGCACCAAGATTCAGTATGTAACATTATGGGTTGAGAGTTTGAATTGTTCAAATAAGTAACAATGTTTATATGCTGGAACTTCTTTTGAGTGATTACTGATATTATGATTTATGTTTGGATCGACAATGTCGTAAACGTGTTTGTCCAAGATTGTCACGTCTTCTAGGTTGAACGAAGCATTTCAAACACTATAGATTGGAAGACTTGCCTTCCGGGCTACACGGATCCAGAACCGAACAAGTTATCATAATCAACCACCAAGTGTTTGTCCAGGGGCTGGTAAGACACCTTGAGCCATCTCAAATCTGCCTATCATTCTCTCATTGATTTAGTTTTTTCTCCAACGACTAGGAGATCTTGCCATCTTGGTAGTCTTGATTGCCAACTTCCTTTGTCTTGAGCTTTCAATCAATTATTTTGCTCGTTTTTCCTTTATCTGCTTCATTCCACACGTTTTGCATATCTTCCTTTCCTTGTATTCGACTTCACATGATTACAAAATCTTACATGTCCATCACCTACACGTACTTGTACTTGTTAATCATCTATTTTTGAAAATGTTCAGCCTATCATCTATTCTGTCAATTCGTCGATCATATCATGCGAGGGGCACGTCTATCCTCAATTTTAAATATGAAATAATCCACCCCATCACGCATTTGACAAAAAATCAACGCTCGAGATTAAGTAGAATATTTTGTGAATCATATGTAATTGACAAGGATATTTTGAAACACAAATGATAGAGTACACATATTTTGTAAACATAAATAATTTATATTAATCGAACAATATAACTAGTATCTGTTATATCAGGCATCTAAATATATATTTAAAAAATGGAGATACCAAAGCTAACTAGCTAACAACAAAATTATCCATCCGAACACGAACATAACTTGTAACAATAATGCATGTGGTGGTCCTTCACCTCAACATAGACATGGAAATGACGACTACTTTTTCCTATCCTCAAAAGCCAAAATATTCGAAGAATTATCATCAAATAGTCGACATGCACATGCCATATAATACATCAAACCTTTAAAGCATCCAGTTAATTCAAACAATTGATGATAAAATATGTACCTTTCTTAGCTTAATGTCCCCCACGGTACATGTCATACAATGCTTCGTTTGTTTCATAAATATGTTATTTTTTCCAAAACAAAATAGCATTAGAAAATTTGTCGTTAGCTTCTAGTATAATGTTTCATTAATATATTATTATAAGTCATTGTTTAATGAGGAATGTGTAATAAAAATTTCTAATGTTAGTATATATTCATTAAATAACTGCTTTATTTATGAATTATCATGCGTTTTTAAATGACGAAAATGACAATTAAAAAAACTCGATCGAAGTAGTATTATTGTTCCACCCCGACCAGTCATGTGTCAGCTTAGCTGCGGTCAAAAGCCGGTGCCAAGTAGGACAGTTGCTATAATGCTATTACGTTTGCGGCCTCACTAAATTCAATTCCTTTATTTTGCAAAGTTTGAACATTTTGTTGACTATAGAATATGATGGGCCTATGACCGGGACTCTCTTAATAACCACATTAGTTATCGTTGACTTTTTGTTTATTGCAAACAAAACAATACAAATCTATCTTTTTTGGTGCGAAAGAAACACTCACAACAATACAAACAAATCTTCTTTCTTATTCTTTGTTCTTATTAAAATATAATGTTCGTTGTAAGAACTAAGAAGTCATGATGTATAATTATGCATGATTCTAGATTCATTCACTCACAACAATACAAACAATATATATATATTATATGTATATATATGTTGGAAGAGTTCTAGTTCCTGAGTAATGGAGGTATATTACACAATTTATTTCAATCGTATAATTTGAGACAAGATTGTATGGAAACCGTCAAGAATCCGGATATGATAGTTTCATCATTCAAAAAAAAAGGGAGAAGAGAGAGTAATACTTTATTTGAAGAAACAAAAAGATAAAAAAAATATTTTATTATAAATCTTAAAGGTAAGTTGAACATTAGTCTGGTCAACTTTAATTTAATTTCCTGATTACTTAAAAGAACTTAACTATATTAACCGTAATGATTACAGCTCGTAGTTAATCAAAACAAATTAAAAAAGTTGACTAGTAGTAAAAAGTAGTATAGAACGATCTATTTAATGGTCTCCTTAGAATTTCCATAAGAATTCGAAAAATAAACATATATATAGAATAAAAGTAGTGTGTGCATAAGAAACTAATAATACCTAATTGTCAGACCTAATTTTGCACAACAAAGTATATTAATGTTGGCTAATATGGTGCAAATAATCAAAGCCTCCAAAGGCGTACAAAGATGGTACGATACACGATCATATTCACACACATTAATTGATAATAAGTCGTCCATGGCATAATCCCATTTTTGAAACAATAAAAATGCAAAAGTCATGAAATATACCTCAATAATGGCGTAGGAAAGAACCTTTTAATTGTAGCATGTGGTTTCCGCTTTACTTGCCGTTCTAATACAATTTTCTTGTTTGAAGATAATTATCATTATAGCATAAAATATTATACTTTTACATTCTCAACGAACTTTTTTACTATTTTTAATTCACATGAAATTATCAACCAATCAATGAGATAATTTCAAATAATTATCATTCTATATTTTTAATATAATTTTTGAATACCTTTTATTTTTTTTAATCTGTATCCAAATAATTACAACGATAAATAAAAATGAACACATATAATATTGATAGTATTATTTATGAAAGTTATTAGGCTTTGTCAAATTATTCAGTATATGGTGGTGGGAGAAAATTCTTGTATGCTTAGGAGGTCATGCTCACATGGTGCTCACAACTATCTGAGCCGTTAGATTAAGAGTTTAAGTGATATTTTAATCCTATGGTTCATATTTAATTGGGTATTTTTGTCCTTACATATTTAACTGGAAAAACAATAATAGTAGTATTTTGGGTATTAATGATAGAGTAATTAGCAATTAATTGAGATTGGAGAGAGGAAGCTAAATGCAATGATTACTTCAGCTCACCAATGTCGAAAATATGAATTCTAGTATTAATCTCATTTAAAATAAATTGAAGTATATTTTTTCTAATTTTAATTATTTCAATCAAAAACCAATGAATTTTCTCAGTCTCATGTCAATAACACCACTGAATAATATACATTGATGTTGCATATTTCTTCAATAACACCATATAGAATTTATTTATATATCTTTACTAGTATTAATCTCATTTTAGATATATTTCTTCACTAATAAACAATTCTAGTATTAATATCATTTTAGATATATTTTTAGTGACACCATTTACTAATACACACTGGTGTTCCGTTCTTGTTCAATAACACCACTGAATAATATATATTGGTGTTGCATATTTATTCAACAACACCACATAAAATTTATTTATATATCTTTACTAGTATTAATCTCATTTTAGATATATTTCTTCAATAATAAATAATTATAGTATTAATCTCATTTTAGATATATTTTTAGTGACACCATTTACAAATACACACTGGTGTTCCGTTCTTGTTCAATAACACCACTGAATAATATATATTGGTGTTGCATATTTCTTCAATAACACTACATAAATTTTTTTATATATATATTTACTAGTATTAATCTCATTTTAGATATATTTCTTCAATAATAAACAATTCTAGTATTAATCTCATTTTAGATATATTTTTAGTGACACCATTTACTAATACACACTGGTGTTCCGTTCTTGTTCAATAACACCACTGAATAATATACATTGGTGTTGTAATTTCTTCAATAACACCACATAAAATTTATTTATATATCTTTACTAGTATAAATCTCATTTTAGTTATATTTATTCAATAATAAACAATTCTAGTATTAATCTCATTTTAGATATATTTTTAGTGACACCATTTACTAATACACACTGGTGTTCCGTTCTTGTTCAATAACACCACTGAATAATATACATTGGTGTTGCATATTTCTTCAATAACACCACATAAAATTTATTTATATATCTTTACTAGTATAAATCTCATTTTAGATATATTTCTTCAATAATAAACAATTCTAGTATTAATCTCATTTTAGATATATTTTTAGTGACACCATTTACTAATACACACTGGTGTTTCGTTCTTGTTCAATAACACCACTGAATAATATACATTGGTGTTGCATATTTCTTCAATAACACCACATAAAATTTATTTATATATCTTTACTATTTATGCTTAAAATGTATTTTGGTATCTCTCATTATCTCTAAACACAAAATTAACTCTAACCGCTTAAGAAATTGTAATATGATTACTACCAAAATTGGTGGAATAATTAAAATACCAATTGAATTTGTCTTGACTAGACTTAATGCAATACCAAACCAAATTATATAAATCACAATAGAAAATAAAAATTTAATTTGAGTACACCAATCAAATTTGTATTGTTTATATGTATTAAGTATTCAAGTTTAAAATTGTGAGTATATTTTGTAAAATTTCATAATTAAGATTCCAGATTTGGGTGTTATTTTGGTTAATAAATGGTAATAAATTTGGAGTGCAATAAATTTGGTGTTACTTTTTCACATTCCATAAAAAAAATATTTCTTAAATGACCATGAAACCCTTGTGAGCATGGTGCTCACAAAATAGTTGTAAGCATATAAGTACAACTCTGGTGGTGGGGTTGGTAGTTGGGGATAATTTCTCCCCCTCCCCCTCTTTTTGACTCGATCCAAAGTTTAATTAATAAAAAAAACAGACCCCCGTATGAAATCCTCTTGTCAATACTAAAAAAAAAGACTCAATTAAATTAGAAGTTCTCGACAAATCTCCCTATACTCTCCTCTACTATTATTTTACTTCATCTTCTTCCATGTCTCAAGATTTCAAAGATCCTTACTACAACCAAACATTCCTTAATGATAATAATAATGAACATGGTGGAGCTAGCTTGTTACCATACACTAATAACAACATGTCCTCCTTTACATATAACAATAGGGTTTTTGGTTCTACACCATCATTATTATCTCCACCTCAAGAAACCTCAATAGATGACAAGATTCCGGTGCTCGATTCGTCGTATATGAGCTTTAGTGAGTGTTTGCAAGGAACTTCATTGGATTTTAATTCATTTGAGAGTGATTTTGGATTTGGTCATGTTGTGAAGGAAGAGCCAAAGAATTATGTTGAAGTTGGAAAATTAATAGGTGGTGGTAGTGAGAGTACCATTGTGACACATAACTCTTCAATCTCTTGTTCATCTAATGAGGAAGCTATTGGTGGTGATGAAGATTCAAGCAAGACTATGGTTACTAAAAAAGAGAAGCAAGCAAAAGTAATGGATGATGATGATGAAGGAGGAGAAAGCATTACCAAAGAGTAAGTCAAATATATTTTAGTTATGGTTAAATGTCTTCTTTTAATTTGAATTCTACATTAACATATATACCTTGATAAAAAAAGGTTAGTTAAAAATATTTGCAATATCTTATATGTGAGCCCGCTAACTTTTTTTTTGAAATTTCATGTTTTAAGAGATCAGACACTACTATAAAAAAACACTTAGATATCGCTTTAAATTATAGATTTTATTTCTAGAATTGTAATAATAGAGGTGTGCATGAACGAGTCTTTTTTCACTCCTTATTAATGAATTAAGATTAATTTGAAATGTTGATGGGTGTGAATATATAATAAATAGAAAGAAGCAAAAGAAAAAAGGAGAGAAGAAGGAAAGACAAGCACGTTATGCTTTCATGACAAAGAGTGAGGTTGATAATCTAGAAGACGGATATAGATGGAGAAAATATGGGCAAAAAGCTGTTAAAAATAGCCCTTACCCAAGGTAAAAATCATTGATCGTACTTATTACTTATTACTTTATTTGTGTAATTTTGCTTGAGATTTAGTTGGAATTGCTTGCACGAAACTGGATTAAAGTCAATATATATACATATAATTGATGATCAGGTAATAATTCTCATAATTGGAAGCAGGAATTTTATCGTCTAGGGAAGAATGTGCACAAATCCAAGAAGTTGGTTCCAATAGTGCAACCTTGACTAATATATATGTCTAATAAAATTAATGAATAAAGATCTTCATCAATTAGGAAATGGATATAAATATAACTCTCTCGGTCCCTAAAAGATTGATACATTTTCACTTTTGTGGTCAAACTTTAAAAAGTTTGATCAAGAATTCTCATTAAACAATAAGAAATAATATATTCATGTATTATCTTGTTAGATTCGTCTCAATATATATTTTTGAATATTAACTTCTTATAATTTTTTTGCATGCAAAATAAGAGATATTTATGTTTTAAATTGTGTTTTGTTGACCATGAAAGTCAAAATGTACCAATTTTTTGGGAACGGAGGGAATATTTTAGAGGAAATTGCCGAAATGGTCCCCGAAAGTGGCACCAGATTGCACTTTGGTCCCCAATAGTGGCACCGGTGCAGATTAGTCCCCGAAAGTGGCAAGAAAGTTGCAGTTTGGTCCCCAAGTTAACTTTTCCGTTATAATTTAACGTTGACACGCGGTTTTGGGGTTAAAATGGGGCAAAAACATAATTTTAAATACTTTAACTTACCTTAAGTTACTTTAACTTAGTTTTGGTGCCAAATTGCAATTTCCAACTCTTTTCCCTCCAAAAATAACTTTATTCCTCAATTTTTCCCTCCTAAATGAAATGTCTATATGAAGACCCAAAACCACAATTTTTTCCTCCATTTTTCCCTCCTCAATTTCTTCTTCAACTAAAATTTCTTCTTCTATTTATGTTGACATGTTTTGCAATAGAAAGTGGAGCCATTATATCCGAAATGAAAATTTTGATTTCATAAGTAATATTATTAACGTGGTTTGACCGTGTCTTTATTTCACGTGTTTAATATGTTTGACCCGTGTATTTATTTCACGTGTTTAATATGTTTGACCCGTGTATTTATTCATGTGTTTAATATGTTTGACCCGTGTATTTTTGGAGGGAAAAGAGTTGGAAATTGCAATTTGGCACCAAAACTAAGTTAAAGTAACTTAAGGTAAGTTAAAGTATTTAAAATTATGTTTTTGCCCCATTTTAACCCCAAAACCGCGTGTCAACGTTAAATTATAACGGAAAAGTTAACTTGGGGACCAAACTGCAACTTTTTGGCCACTTTCGGGGACTAATCTGCACCGGTGCCACTATTGGGGGCCAAAGTGCAATTTGGTGTCACTTTCGGGGACCATTTCGGCAATTTCCTCGAATATTTTATATCGATATCAATTATCTAGAAATTTGTTGTTCCATCGGTATTTAAATCCTTTGTCACATCATCTTTACAAGATTTATGATGAAGTTAATTATTAAAATGATCCCATATAATGGACATATGTTGTATTTTGATCTTCGAAAATAACAACTTAAAACTTTGGTCTAAAATAGTGATATAATTATATTGTTGCGGTTTAGTTCTTAAATCACTTTGGAACCCGATAGTGACACAATTGTTGTAGTTTGGTTACCAACATGGACACGAGTTTTCCATTAAGTTTAGACGAAATGTGTTTGTTTAGGATTAAACTGCAATAATTGTGACACTATCGAAGATCAAAGTGTTACATTACAACTATTGGAGACTGATTGTAACGGGAACACACTATCTAGCTAGGGTAATTTTATTAGCAATAAACTCATTCATGGTGCACAAATAAATGCATAGTTGTTTTACTACTCTATTTATTTTCAAACTACCCGATCAATTCAAGCAACACAACTTTTAAATTACTGGATGATTTTTATGTGTCATAGGGTGAGATATATACTATGGAAAATCATTTTGAGACATCAAATCATAAAATTCAAAAGTCAAATAGACACCGGTAAATCTACAAGAAATCAATCAATCGTTAGTAGTAAAGATAAAAAAACCAAAGCATTAGAACATGTTAGGGTAATATCATCTCAATCATCATCTACTTATAAATTGATTGATTGGATCGATTTATACCTAACTCCTATAACTAGGATCAATCACTATTTGATAAACTGTACTAATACAACTTTGATGGCATATGATTATTAGGAGCTATTATAGGTGCACAACCCAGAAATGCTGCGTGAAGAAGAGAGTCGAGAGGTCGTTCGAAGACCCTACAATTGTGATCACAACATATGAAGGCCAACACAACCATCATCTTCCCACAAATCTTAGAGGGAGCATCTCCTCAATGTTGCCTCCTTACGGACCGTTTGGTGTCGGTTTTGATCAGAACTTGAATGTTCATCAACAAATAATGCCTCATCATTACATCTTCAACAATAATATTAATAACCCTAATATTGCAACAATGAGCTCTGGCTCTATGTACCATCACCAAACACAACCTAATACCTCAACTATTCAACATCATCAACAACACTTTCCTGAACATGGTCTTCTCCAAGATATCGTCCCACCGAGGTTTTTTAAACATGAGCCATGATGAGAGTTTAAGTGATAATAATGTTGATGTTTTGTCCATGACATGTATGAGGTCCACTCTAACAATATAATCCTTGTAGCTTATGTATATTTATTTGATATCTTTAACTTATATTATGACATGTAGAATTGAATCAGCGACCCTGATTAAGATATGTATCTTTCTTATCAAGAGTGAATCGTGGTGCAATAATGGAAATCAAATGTTGTCGCCTATACGCCCCTACCAGGGCCTACGGGCATAACTTACTTGTAAGTTGCAAGGTGATCAGAGTATAGATACTTCGACATCATCATATCACGAATTTTAATTCGAGTGGAGGCAAAACCTTGCTGAAATATAATATTATTGGGGTTGCTTCTTGTTTCGTCTACCGAGTTTCTCTCCCTTGCAGGATCGCTACTAGGACACATCCCTTGATGTATAACTCACTCGATCAAGGGGCCTCTGACACATGTGTGCCAACTTCCCTAAAAAAATATTGATAGCTATGCACATAGTGATATAAATGAGCTTAGCCTTGTGGTACTAAGCGTAAGGCTTCGTAACTTATACTTGACTATTGCAACCGTTAGATCAACTTTCTTGCATTTAATTTTTATTCAATGGTCATTAAGTTTCATGAGCATTTTTTACATTTTGCCTCATATTAGAGAATTCCTTGCAAAGTGAATCAATTTGATGCATATCCTATATTGTTGCCTGCCTATTTCTTTGCACTATTAACATGATTAATTAATAGTGTCTGCAGATCTCAATAATGTTATGTTGATTCAGGTTTTAGTCTTGTAACTTGTAAGCATTTAAGTTCCTACAATTGGAGAATTCAGAGTACATATCGTCGACAACAGAATTGGACAAATATTCTGGGATATGGAACAACATATATTCCATAAGTTCACAAGGTTTTTACATTGGAATGAAGCCATCTGAGTGTATGACAACATCTACAACTGAATTTACTTTCCAGGAACAAAGTTAGTGGCAAATGCCCATGCATTGTTGTTTACTGGATCCGCGATATGGTCTGCAAGGTTTTCTAATGGACCCTTTCCTGTTACTATTGCTTGCACGAAGAACCCGAACATCGAGAACATTGCCAGTCTACCATTCTTGATTTCCTTTACCTTTAGCTCAGCAAAGGCTTCCGGGTCATCAGCGAGTCCTAATGGGTCGAAGCTTCCACCCGGGTAGAGGGGGTCGACAACTTCACCTAGAGGTCCACCAGCAACACGGTAACCCTCAACGGCTCCCATCAAGATGACTTGGCAAGCCCAGATGGCCAAGATGCTCTGAGCGTGCACCAAGCTTGGGTTACCCAAGTAATCAAGCCCACCCTCACTGAAGATTTGTGATCCGGCCTTGAACCATACAGCCTCACCGAATTTGACTCCATTACGAGCCAAGAGCTCTGGGAAAACGCATCCAAGAGCTCCAAGCATAGCCCATCTACAGTGGATGACTTCAAGCTCCCGGTTCCTGGCAAAGGTTTCCGGGTCAGCTGACAATCCAGCAGTGTCCCAACCATAGTCACCGGGAAATTCCCCGGTGAGGTAGCTTGGGGACTCTCCAGATAATGGACCCAAGTACTTAACACGGTCAGGACCGTACCATGGGCTGTTGGGTACGGAAGGCTTGGTGACAGTTTTCCTCATGGAGACTCTGCCATTGCCCATGAGTTGAGGGGCAGAGGGGGAGAGCTTCACCGCCCTTCCGGCTAAAGAGCGGGAAGACAATGCCATTGTAGATGAAGCCATATTTAGTGAGAATGATGGTTTTGAACAAATGGCTTGTGTAATTGAAATGGACAAGTTTGAGAATGCAAAACCTATCAAGGGTAGTGATCAATATATAGCAAGGTTTGCCTAATACTATACAGTATACTAATTGTTATCTCACAAAATATGTATCTTTATTTTCATTGGTTTTTAAGATTCTGTCACTATTTGGAATCTATTTTATCCAGATAGCAATTTGTAATACATCATATATGCAAGAAATTGATGCATTAATCCAATATATGTGGTTGCAAATGATCTGTTCTGGATAGAAATCTATCATTTAATTTCATCATTTTTTCCCCACCGTGAACATAGATTTTGCAGATTTTGTGTGGCTAGTTAATGTTGATTTTCACTCGAGAACAACGACCTGTAAAAGAAGATAGAAAAAGTTTCTCCCTTCATCCCTTTATAGAAGAATTTTTTACTAAAAGTAAAAATTCCTTTTTACCATTTTATTTTACTAATAAGAAAAGAAAAATTGAATAGAAAGTTAAGTGTATGAGATAAATTCACAATTTTTGCTTAAACATTATGCAAATCTAAATGGTCCTTACTAAAAGAAATAGACCATATAAAGTGGGGGATGACACATTGTTCAAGGTGGTTCAGTAGTTTTGTCAAAAAGAAGAAGAAAGTCAAAGGCCTCTTGCCCAAGTGGCAAAGAATGCTGACACCTCTAGCGGAGGTTTCGGGTTCGAGTTCGAGTGCTTTTCCTAGCAAGGAAATTGGTTAGAGAGATGATTTCTCTCACTAGTTTGACGCTAATTGCCTCTTTACTTGAGTTTACGAATTGTATTGATGTTTGATGATTGTAATTGATTATTTGTACTAATAAAACCAAAGGGTACTCCCCTTTTATAAAAAAGAAGAAGAAGAAAAATCGACATTATTTTTAGTAGGCGTTTTATATTTCCAGAATAATATTTGATGGGTGTTTTCTTTAAGTACCAATTTAATGTATTCAAAGTGCAATAAGTATAATATCAATACATGAATGTAATTGTTGATTATTCACTAATTAAGGACCTATGTGTAATATCTGATTGTTTATTAATTGATGTGAATATAGGTAGAACAAGAACTAAAAAAAATTGAGGGAGTATGAAATCAACAATTTTGAAGTGTTTTTCCTTATAAATTGGTGGGAAATGCTTCGAGTCAGTGTAATTTGGTGGCTCGAGAATCGAGATAGAAGTTTCTCCGGAAAAGTCATTTTATTTTATAAACGTGGTCAAACTTGACATCCAAAATATGAAATATAATTATCAATATTTGTAAACCAAAAAAATTTAATATATATTTTGAACCACCACCCCGAAATCAATAGATCCATTGTTGAGTATATGAAACACATAAACTAATAGACAAATATGAAATGTACAAAAAGAGAAGCATCCATCCTGATTCCTGACAGAAAATATGTATTAAGACGAATCTAACAAAGGTCTCATAAGGCTATATTATTTTTTATTGTTTAATGAGAATTTCATGATCAAATTTTGTTATATTTGACCAACAAAAGTCAAAATGTGACAATCTTTTAGGGACGGAAGTAGTATATTGAAATTGTCCTCGTTGGATAGTAGTAGTATCATATTCATGGTACTCTGGTGAGTATCAAAATCCAGAGGCTCTGCTTCAAATGCAATATCGTTTCCTATTCGTAATATATGTCAAACATTAATGTTCTTTAACATTTACTGCTCTACGGATAACTGGAAAAGACAATTGGACAAATATTTTGGGACAACTGAACAAAGAACAAATTAGCTCATGCACAAAACTGCCAAAAAAGATTCAGTTTAAGTTTACAAGATTTTTACATTGGAATGAAGCCATCTGAGTGTATGACAACATCTACAACTCAATTTACTTTCCAGGAACAAAGTTAGTGGCAAATGCCCATGCGTTGTTGTTTACTGGATCCGCGATATGGTCTGCAAGGTTTTCTAATGGACCCTTTCCTGTTACTATTGCTTGCACGAAGAACCCGAACATCGAGAACATTGCTAGTCTACCATTCTTGATTTCCTTTACCTTTAGCTCAGCAAAGGCTTCAGGGTCATCAGCAAGTCCTAATGGGTCGAAGCTTCCACCCGGGTAGAGGGGGTCGACAACTTCACCTAGAGGTCCACCAGCAACACGGTACCCCTCAACGGCTCCCATCAAGATGACTTGGCAAGCCCAGATGGCCAAGATGCTCTGAGCATGGACCAAGCTTGGGTTACCCAAGTAATCAAGTCCACCCTCACTAAAGATTTGTGATCCGGCCTTGAACCATACAGCCTCACCGAATTTGACTCCATTACGAGCCAAGAGCTCTGGGAAAACGCATCCAAGAGCTCCAAGCATAGCCCATCTGCAGTGGATGACTTCAAGCTCGCGGTTCCTGGCAAAGGTTTCGGGGTCAGCTGATAATCCAGCAGTGTCCCAACCATAGTCACCGGGAAATTCCCCGGTGAGGTAGCTTGGGGACTCTCCAGATAATGGACCCAAGTACTTAACACGGTCAGGACCGTACCATGGGCTGTTGGGTACGGAAGGCTTGGCGACATTTTTCCTCATGGAGACTCTGCCATTGCCCATGAGTTGAGGGGCAGAGGGGGAGAGCTTCACCGCCTTGCCGGCTAAAGACGGGGAGGAAAGAGCCATTGTAGAAGCAGCCATGATGTAATAAGAATGATGGTGCTTAGCAAATGGCTTGTGTAATAAAATGGACAAGTTTGAGAATGCAGAAACTATGAGTGGCAGTGGTTAATATATAGTGAGGTTAGCTACTAGTTTACAGTATACATGTTATCTTACAAAATATGTAACTTTATTTTCATTGGTTTTGAAGATTCTGTCTCTGTTTGGAATCTATTTTATCCAGATGGCAATTTGTAATGCATCAAATATTAGAGACATGGCTACATAAATCCAATCTATGTGGTTGGTTTTGGATAGAATTCTATCATTTAATTGCATCATTTTTCTCCACCGTGAACACAGATTATTTATGGGATTTTCTGTGGCTAGCTATTGATGATTGAAAAAGTTATAATAATAGAAGGATAATTGTAAAACAAATTACAAATGTAAATAATTCGGGACCCTATTAGAGACCTTCAGCTCCAATTGAAAAACGAGATATCTTTTGTGGGAAAAAGTATTGACGGCTGTGGGATTTGAACCCACGCCCTTTCGGACCAGAGCCTAAATCTGGCGCCTTAGATCGCTCGGCCAAACCGTCTTATGTTAAGTTATTCAGAACTGTATTTAGTGTTGCAATCCACCTATATAAATAAACAAGGCTAGGAATTGGTTGTTAATCATCACCGTGAAGGTCTGAATATTACAATTCTGGTGATGAAGATACATCTCAAATACTTATATTTACATATCTCTTACTTATGAAATTGAAAAACTTCGAAAATGATTTTATATTCACTTTACCATGCTAAGAGTTGTATTAGTTGTTTCGGTATTAACTCGAAAGTAATGAAAAGATTACAATCCCCTATTTAAAACTATAATAATATTATATGTATATTATACAACAGATGAAACTTAGAGCATAATAATATACATAGCCATTATCAATTTCCGCTAAGTGCTACTCGAGGGTTCCTCAATTTTGACTTAAGAAATAGAGTGCATTTTTGTGGAGCACCCTCTAAATGAGTACTTATTTGGCGCCTTATGAAACATCCTTTATGTTATTTTTATTTTATTTTTCACATACCTTAAAATATAATAATATAGCTAACATGAAATATATTAAAACATGTTAAATAACATCTAAATCAAATTCAAAATTGTAATCAAACTCATAAATTCAAACATATATATATAGGGCTTTGATTTTTTCACTCCATTCATTAATAACTACACTCCACTTTTGATATTATATTACATTTATACCCTTACTATTGCCCATGTATAATTGCAATGTGACTTTTTATAAAGAGAAATGAGGGTTAAAAATGAAAAATTGGAGTGTATTTATCAATGAGTGGAGTGAAAAAATCAAAAGCCTATATATAATAATGAAGTCAAATGTAAATTAATATTATATTCTATTTATATCCATCAATCAAATATGAGGACATACATCTACACAAAAATAGCTAAAATATATCATGACAATACATTGATATTGAAATTATAAGATATATAACATATTTGACGAATTAATGTTGCGCATATATATAACCACACCATCCATGCTCAACGCTAGTAATCCTTTCCACGAAGCGATTGCATTCATGATTTTTTTTTTTTTTTTTGTAAATTAGCGATAGATGTGAGTTTCGAACCAGGAACTTTTTGGTCAGTAGCAAGAGCTTTTTCCACTAGATTTTGCATTCATGATTTTGAGGACACTAAAAAGGACTACTGACTAGAACCATTATATATGTTTGACAAATATTTTCATAAGTTTATCACTAAAAAGATTAAAACACAAGTGATACACTGAAAACATTTGTCAAACATAAGTGATAGTTCTGGCCACTAGCCTACTAAAAATAAAATAGGTTAAGTTACATTTGTTGTAAAAAATGAAGAATAAACGAAATATGTATTATATTTCATCAAATAAAGTGACAAGAATTCTTAATAAATAACAAAATTAGTGTAGTATGTATTTATGTGGGTGCTTGTGAAAAATAACTTAAATAAATTTTGTCACGAAATATTGGTGCTTGATGTACTAAACGAACGTTGTCACAACACACCATATTGACAAAGGGTATTAAAGTCATCTTTGTTTGGTAGCTATAAACTGAATGGCATTTGGAAGATGGATTACAAGTTCGAACTACATTATTACTTATTTATTTGCATTATCATCATTCAGTATTATATGATTAAACAAGTCTATCGATAATATCTTATTATATGTGTTTAAACTTTGCATTTATATTATGTATGTGATTATATGATCTAATGTTTGATTACCATGTGGAATGTTGTGTATAGGTGACATTGACCATCTTAGTTATAATATTACTATATGCGAACAAATGTTCATTAACATAAGAGAAAATACAAAAGAAATACTTGATCCTGGAGTACCATATATAAATACCACTAATTGAGTGTATATCCTACTAATAGCCATACAAAATTAAATATATTATTGGCTATTGAAATAAAGTATGCATTTACCAACATGAATATATTGGATTGAATTAAAATATACGATAGATATAAGGTTGTTCCAGAAGAACATAAGCAATTTAAAGGCAATTGATTATTGTACATGGTGGAGAACCATAATCCATTGGATCTATATTACTTGTGATTTAACAGATGAAACCGATGAACTTATATGAAGATAATGTTATATGTTTACACAGTAAAAGAAATGAGATATCAAAGGAGATGATCAACGAGTTAATCGAATAGCTTAGTGGAAAAGGTTCTTGCTAGTGACCAAAAATTTTTTGGGTTCGAAATTCACATCTATCGTTAATTTACAAAAAAAAAAAAAAAAAGGAGATAGATCAACATATTTCACCAAAATTCTTCACTACCCATGATCTTCAAGAGGATTGACAAAATTAATACACAATAAACTAGTTTATGTGATAATTTGACAGATATTATGAAGTCACTCCTTACCTCAAACCTTAGAAAAAATATTCAAGGGTATGATGACGTCGACTAAAGAAAGTAAAGTGAGCAGTCATGAGAGGAAGTTTATACACATTATACTTTTGGGCAAATGGCTCCTGACATCACTTACGTTTGGAAAAAAGGTCAGTTAGATCACTCATGTTTCAAAAACGCCAATTAGATCACTAATGTTCAAAAAGTCACTCATTCGGGTCACTCCATCAGATTTTTGAAGGATATTTCTGTCCAAACACATTTTCTCCTCTCCTAAGCACCCAATTTATCTCTTATTAACACATTGACCCCAAATTAGATATTACAATTTTTTTCGATTTCTTTTTTGATATTTGTTTTTTCGATTTTTTTCTTGATTTTTTTTGGTTTCTTTTTTCGATTTTTTCTCCATTTCTTTTTTGATTTCTTTTTCGATTTTTTCTCGATTTTTTTTTATTTTTTCTTGATTTTTTTTTCGTTTTTTAATTTCTATTTCGATTTTTTCTCGATTTCCTTTTTGATTTTTTCTCTAATTCTTTTTTGATTTCTTATAGTTAAAAAAATAAAAAATAAAAGAAAGATCACAAAAAGAAATCGCTCGAGAAAAAAAATCAAAAAAAAAATTGAGAAAAAATCGAAATAGAAATCGAGAAAAAAATCGTAAAAGAAATAAAAAGGGAAATTGAGTAAAGAAATTTAAAAAAAAATTTGAAAGAATCGAAAAAAACCAAGAAAAAATCGAAAAAGAAATAGAAAAAGAAATCGAAGCTAATATAAAAAAAGAAATCGGAAAAATTTATAATATCACTATTGGGGTCAATGTGTTAATAAGAGTTAAATTGGGTGCTTACAAGAGGAAAAAATGTGTTTGGACATAAATACCCTTCAAAAATCTGATTGAGTGACCCGAATGAGTGACTTTTTAAACTTTAGTGATCTAACTGGCGTTTTTGAAACATGAGTGATCTAACTGACTTTTTTTTCCAAACGTGAGTGATGTCAGGAGCCATTTGCCCTATACTTTTTTCCTTAATCAAGGTTGGTTTTTCTAATTTTTGAGTATCAATAATACAAGATGCCTATATAATAAAGTAGTGGTCCATTAAAATACTAGCTATTTCTAATTTATAGTTAGACGAGTAGACATTCACTAATTATTAAGTTTCATAACATTCCTCTTTGAAAGTCTAATAATTCTAGACATGTTTTTGTAAAACCTTACTATAAAATTGAAAAAGCCCTTTGGAAGTCTTATCATTCACAACAATAAAATTGAAAAAGCCCTTGTTGGATTAAAACTGAGTTAATGAAAGTAAAGTAATGCAGGCATGAGAGGAACTTTATATTATACACATTGTACTATTTTTTTTTAATCAAGATTTTGTTCCATATGAGTTTTTTCAATTAAGATTTTAATGATGCAACATTCTATACCTACATTAAAAATAATGTACTTTTTTGTATTAAATTTAACTTGATTTTAATCAACAAGGGTTTTTTCAATTTTATTATTGTGAATGATAACACTTCCAAAGGGCATTTTCAATTTTATAGTAAGGTACCAAAACATGTTTAGACTTTTAAAGGAGTGTCTTATGAAACAAAATAGTTAGTGAATATCTAACTATAAATTAGGAGCAGTTAGTATTTTAATGGATCATTATTTTATTATTTTATAAGCCTATAGGCATCTTGTATTATTGATACTCATAAATACTTCCTCCGTCCCTAAAAGATGGTGACATTTTAATTTTTGATGGTCAATAAATTACAATTTAAAATATAAATATTTATTATTATACATGCGAAAAAATTATAAAAAGTTAATATTTCAAAAATATATATTAAGGCGAATCTAACAAGGTCCCACAAGACTATATTATTTCTTATCGTTTAATGAGAATTCTTAATCAAATGTTGTAATATTTGACTAACAAAAGTCAAAATGTGACAATCTTTTAGGGACGGAGGGAGTACAATTTTATCTTTTTCAATTTTATGGTTCTCTCTATTACTATTATCCTCTTTATTTATTACATAACTAAAATTATTTTTTCATTGTAATATGGAATGGGACATGCAACGTACAATTGCGACTATTTTCACCTCTGGTTGACAAAGTCAAGTGATAATCCAACAACTAACAATGATGAAGACCCACTTGGCAAAAGTACTACAGCTTGCAATAATAAAACCCACACCAAACAGGACTTATTAAAGTCTTTCCCAACGCGCATATTTCTCTTTCCACCCACGCAATCCTTTAAATATTCCCAAACTACCCTCAACTACTCATTATTCTTCTTCAATTCAACGGTTCAATACCAATTTCTCATCTCCTTCATAATCATAACCAACCCTAGTTTCTCTCAACCCACAAAATCAAAACATCAGTTTGTCCTAAAACGACAATTTATACACATTATGGAGAAGAAACCTAATGTGTTTCGCAAGTATTTTTTCAAGAAATTGAACAAAAAGAATAATGAGGGCGATGATCATCAGCAAATTCATATTGGGTTTTCCTTACTGATGAGATTGAAGCTCATGATGAAAAGTTCTCGTTCTTCTACTTCTACTCCTAATTTGACTACTTCTGATTTTACTACTTCTTCGTCTTCTCCGGGACTTAGACGGAGAAGAAGGTCGAGACTGCATCATTGGTTGGTTGATAATTTGCTATTCAAGATCGCTTCAATTCTCGAATCAATATTTCTTGTTTCAAGTCTTGCTTTCTTCTTCGTTTGCTGTGGCTGCAAGTTCTAGTGAAATTGAAGAATTACGCCTAAAACATTATTATTTGGGATGGAATTCGGTGGTTATTTGGGGGAAAAACAGAGGCGGAGAAAACAGGGGTTCATATATATATGGTGATAAATCAAAAACTAAGAATTAATTACGTTAATGTTCTTTGATTGTTATATATTGTTTATTGTTTTTCATTTGTAGAGAATTTGAGCATTGTAATCGGTTGTTAATATCTAGAATATATTTGATGAATCTTTTAATTAGAACGATGAAGTTTCATGAAAAATTGAGGGGTTATTTGTTTGATTGATAATCACTCCCTACTATATGCATACGTGGCTACTTTCGTAATTTCAATTTAACGTTGAATATATGGTTCAGTGACGCCTCGGAAAAGAATATTTTGTACTGAAATTCTGGATAGTCTAAGGTTTGCTCTTGAAGACGATGTAAGCTGTTTGCATTGAAAAGATGCAATTATGGAAGATAAAAACTGTCTACAGCTCGCTAATGTGTGGTATGAAAATATTTATTTACCATTGCATGGGTTCACTATTATTTTTAAACTAATACATCCGAAGCACGGAATATTAGTATGGTTAAGCAACGGTAAAATATTTGTCGTGGAAATATATGTTCCGATTTAGAGGTCACTATCATGACAATTGGCAGCTCGTGGTTTATATCAAACCACTCAAACACATTCTCAGGATTACAATATGATACTCTTTTTGTTTATTTTCACTAGTAAAGAGAAAAGCCCGAGAAAATGTCTTTATTAGAAACTGGAACTTCGGGGTGACTTCTTTCCTTCTTCCATGAACAAATATTTCCCTTTCCAAGGTTGGCTTCTTAGAACATAGACAAACATTATAGGAGAATAATATAGTCAATGTTTAATGGACAAATTTCTAATTTTTTAAATGAATGAGAGAATTTAAATAGTCAATCTTCGCATAATTTGTAAATGAAAATGTAACAAGACTAAGTTTACATTAGAACGGGCTTCATATATCACCAAAGCATTGCCTAACAAGGAATCAAGGATCATCAATCATTTTTACTCACCTATATGTCTTCGTGGTTAATCAACTCATATAAATTAACCAATAACTTCACCGTTTGAGTTATTTGTTTTGATTTAGGATATTCGTGTGAATACCGGAACGATACTCTAGGTCTGCCTATGCTCCTGGTCAATCTTTAATTTATACAATGTTGTACATCTACACTCTATTTTAACAGATGGAGGAGCTTGTAACAACATGAAAAAGATTTACTATATCGCAACCATCAAGCACTAAGATCTCTTCCATTGTTACTGATTGATGAGTGAAATGTTGTTTCAGTCATTTCTGACATATAATTGGAAGGTTGATATTTGTGTCCCGCGCCCCCAGGTACGGTCGATCCCTGTCTATCTGCTATGGAGAAAACCACTGATGATCGGACATATTGTTGGACAACCAAGACTGAGTATGAAGAATCAAATTCAGATGTAACCAAAAGATCTCCTATAGGCCCCAATTCTGGGCAATCACACCAATCAGCTAGGCCTATAGTCAGGGGGTGTCTCATGCCAGTTCCTTTACCTACTATGTAAAGATCATATTGCTGGTTGTCCATCGCTTTTATGGCCTTGGTAGCTTCTTCCTCATCACTCAACAAAAGTCGAATGTAGGTCTTTGATCGATCACCCTCTGTTAAGACCTTGACATCATCCAAGAAGTGGTCATCTATCACCTTTTCCTTCTCCATGTCCACTTCTTCTAGGAGATGACTAGTTTCTTCATAATCATTCATATAATCAAAATCTGCAGAATCTTTGTCTGTTTCAAATCTGACAATCGTTAGTCTGATTTCTGGATTCTCTGCCATTCTCATAGCAAGAGACAATGCCTCCCTATCATCGGGTCCTCCAAAAAATAACATTGCAATGTTGCGTGCGTGGTCGACCTGTGGTTCAGAATGCTTGAGTCGATCGATAAATATACCCACTGAACAAGGAGCAGTTGACAAAACAACTTCATTAACTGCGCGAATTGCAGAATTAACTTCTTCTTCATCTCCAGCCATAGTGTTCACCTTACAAAATGGAAGGAGAATAAATGCTGAATGGTTTTCCTTTGCTACATTGCAGATGTCTTCACCCATGGTCTCGTAGTTGGATTTTGCAGTCATAACTTGGGTAGTGAGACCTTCTGATTCTAGTTGCAGGTTTTCGAAGATGCTGATTACTTGATCAACTTGATCTACAGCTTGGATAGCGTTACGAGCAACTGATCTACCTGTTGAGTGGACAACTAATGTTGCAGGGGCACGCCCAATTAGTTCAACAAGTTGGAGAGCAAATACACAAATTCGCGCTCTAGCTGAGGGGTTGGATGATGTAAGAAGTTTTACGATGGTAGGAAGATTGCCTGAGTCATGGATGCAAGCAAGGATCCGAAGCTCTTCATTTGGAACTGCCTTTTGTATGGTCCTCCGCTTGTAAGCTGAAAGATCCTCTGAAGGGCGATAGGAGATGGAGACAGGCGTTGTTAACATTGTCATCACTAATGTCGCAAGAATCATCATGGAATACATCTGGGTGTTCAATTCCTGCACATGAATACATTATCCTTACTATTAACTACTAATACAAAACAGATACTTACAAATTATTCATGTATTTACAAGGTGTATAACATTAAAAAAAAGTCAGTACCTTCCGCGAAGTACCAATTTCAAGAAGGATCAATGTCATAACACTTTTTGTGCCTACGAACACTCCTACAGGGAAGGCATCTTTACTAGGCAAGCCATTTGTGGAAGATAGAAACATGGTGCTTAACGGCTTGGCTATAACAGACGCAACAAAAGCAAACAACACCAACAACCAGTGAGTATTGCCTTTGAAAATTGAATCGGTGTCAACTCTGAGACCGGTCACCACATAAAAGAAGGGCATTAGTATCTCCATTACAAAATCCTCAAGCCTGTCTAGCAAAGCAGCTTTAAGTGCTTCATTAGGGATACAAAGCCCATAAATAAATGCCCCAATCATAGGGTGTGTGCCACATGCTTGCGTGATCACACCACAGACTGATATGCCAATAAGAACGGAGCTTATATAATGAATTCCGTAGACACCGTCTGTCTTCTTACCAATAATCCATTTCAAGACTCGACGTAGATAATAAAACGATATGAGTAAAAATGCTGTAGTACATAGCAGCGCTAAGGGGATATCATTGGGTGAACCAGTTATAGCCAATCCTAATCCAATAAAAATCCAGGTGGCTAAGTCACAAATAAAGGCTGCACCCATAGCAGTCCTTCCAACCTCAGTATGAATAATTCTTTGGTCTGTTAGTAATTGGGCGAGCACAGGATAGCCAGTTGCAGCTAGGGCACCACCCCAGTAAATGAAGCCTCTCCAATTCGGGGGCCGGAATGAAAAAAATAGACCGGACCCTATGATGAAAGGAATGGTTATACTAAAAATAGCGACCTTCATCGCCTTCGATTCTGTTCGAAAGATGCTCTTAACATCCATTTGCAATCCTGTGAGGAATGCAAAATAGCAGATGGCAAACTGTGAAAGTGGCTCCAACACCCTGAAACCATATGGTGGAAACAGATTCCAAATGAAATTTGACCTCCCAAACATGGAAGGACCCACAATCAAACCAGCCTACATGAACATTCACTTGTGTGTTAACAGTAATTACTGGTTGAAGCTAACTTCAAAAACTAAAACATGTAATATTCGTCAAGGAACCTCACATAAATCCTCATGTTTATAATAAGACAAAACACAAGTGTTGTTTCCTCTCTTTCGAAAGAGTTTACATACAAAAATATTCAATGGGTTTCACCTTTCTATGTCTTCTAACATATCATGCAGCAAAAGCATAAGAACAGGGGTAGAAATTCATCTAAGAATAAATTTTGCATCCAAGAAGAATATTTCAAGCACTAATCAACAACAAATCAAGCAATTTATGTTATGTTGCAAGATACACCCCTTCTTAAAACGTAGGGATATGGTAGAAATTCGTGGTTTGCACGATATTACTCACCCCGGAGGTCTACTAGTGGGTACTCGATGAGTAGTGACTAGGATCCTTACAAAGAAAATGGGCAGGGTATAAAATTAGTAATTTATGTTATGTTGCCAAATTGAATTCCAAAACGTGACAAACATTTTGGGACAAAAAAATAAAGGAAATAGTGTTGTTACTTACAATGACTCGACCAACAAAGGAAGGTTGCTTGAAGAGCCTGACAACATAGATACAAATGCGAGTAAGGACCATGATAATAGTAAGCTCAACTACTACAAGAGGAAGAGTGGGAATCATAGGATCTGGTCCATCCCAAACACCATTTATTCTGTATATATTCCTCGAATAACAAAGTATCGCCTTTGTCAATTTCTCGATGTCCACTGATTGTATCCCATCATCCGACATTCTTACAAGATTTTTTCTTTCTTGACTATCAGCTTCTTGTGTTTTTTTTCAAGATTTTATCTTTCTTGATTATTTCTTCAAGATTTTCCCTTTCTTGATTATTGGGTACTTGATCATTTTTCAAGATTTTTTTCCCTTTCTTGATTATTGGTCCTTGATATTTCTTTTCAGATTATATCATCTTATTGCCTTTAAAGTGGAACAATTCTTGATCTCTCTGTGTTGCATCACCTCTAATATTCGAATCGAATAACATCTTTTTGCATGATTAAGAAAAAATAGCAAACAAAAAACAAAATGAGAAAGTGGTGAACACTCAAGACCCTCCATATTTTTCATTGAACGGTTCCCCGATTTAATCGTAGAGCATTAGTCATGTTTGATTTTTTAATAGGATTGTAATAATACTTCCTCTATTACCTTTCAACTACATGTTTGTGCACATTAGATGTGCTATTTCGTTTATCGTATTTATAGATATACATAATGCATTGAAGGTAGTGTATATATAATTGTGTATAATCATTTATTACACTTTGAAACATTCAATAAGGGTTTAAGAGTCCATATTCATCAAATATTGCATTATGAGTAATCAAATAGCTTAATGTAAAAGGATTTCGCTAGTGACCAAAAGGTCCTACCGTCCTAGGTTCGAATCTCACCTCATCGCTAACTTACAAAAAAAAAAACTAAAAAAAATTCTAGAATAACAAGTAGAAAAAATGGAGGAATACCATTCTATTAATTTTTATATGAATTTGTGATGATAAAATATTTTTTTGTGAATTACAAAAGTATGTGTATAGTCGTAATCACTAAATAAGTATATCATCTCCTTGTAATACTATTTAATTCATCTTAGCTAAGCTTAAAGATAATGTTTACACTATAGTAGTATAAGATTTTGACAAAGTCATGTTCAAAAAATAAAAGTGAATAATATATTTCATGATATTGATGAGTAGTTATGGTATAAAATACTCCACTAATTCTTATTTATTTGCATATAAAATACTATCATTTAATTTTCTATGTGGTCCCTAAACTATTAGTTATTTTCAGGTTGCTCCTTGACAGCGTTTTTTTCAACTTTAAAATACAAAATGACTACTATACCCTAATACTAATCTAAAGTATATGGAACATATTTTTAATAATTAAAATTAAACCCACCATTTTTAATAATTTCTTATAACTTGTTACAATCGATTTCATGTTTATGCCCATTAAATTGATGTTTGATAATCAATTTCAATTAAAAAAAAAATATCATCTACAGCTTTACACTTTACTACCTCCAATCCTTACTTGCCTCCTCCCGACCCACTTCTTTTCCAACAACATCATCACCAACCTTTCCATATATCTTCTGCAATTAAGCAAAATGCTGATTTTCGAGGAATAATAATAGGGGGTAATGGTTGAGAGTTGAGACTTTTATCGATACATTATGTTGATTGCCACCAATATAAATGTAACATGAATGATTTGGTCGACAAAATGTATTAAATGCATGGTGCATATGGTTGATATACTTTTATAACACATTACAGTTTTGTTTGGTTCCTCAAACATTGTTTGATATATGATCGAACATATGAAACACCGTTCAAAGGTGCATATCACCCATGAGTTCACCGAATAATTTAGTGGAGAAGGCTATTGTTAGTCACCAGAAAGTCCTGAGTTTGAATCTTACCTCATTGCTAATTTACAAAAAAGATGCATACCACACATTAGTGGTGGAAAGGAGTCGGGTAGTACCCGACTTGATAAATACCCGACCCGCTCGGTAAGCTAACGGGTATTACCCGACCCGCTCGATAAGGTATCGAGCTCGATTTTTGTACCCGACTCGACTCGATAAGATAACTGACTCGATAATTACCCGCTCGTTAAGGTAATTACCCGACCCGACTCGATAAATACCCGACTCGTTAAGGTAAAAATGAAAAGAACTTATTTTTTAACACAAATAAAAACGTATTGGTATATTTATAATATTAATAAATTAAATAAAGGTTAATTATTTCAAATATTCATATTAAAATGTACAAATCTTAATTATTGTAATTACTTTTAACATATATATTAAAATTATTAATATCTTTATTCATTTATTAACGGACCGGGTATTTATCGAGCGAGTCGGGTATTTCAAACGAGCACAACCTTGTACCCCTACCCTACTCCTTAACTTTCGAGCAGTCTATCGAGTCGAGTACTCGAGCCGGGTGCTCGAGCGGGTAACGGGTTACCCTACTCCTTTCTAGCACTACCACCCATGTTCGATACGTGTGCTAAGATGGTAAGACCAAAATTGGAAAAATTTGTCGCAATGAAATTTTTTATTTTATAACTATCGATGATGTGAGCCTCAAATCCAGCACCTTCTGGTCACTAGTAAAAAGTACTTTCTGCTAAGATGTTCGATTACTCAGTTTTGGTTGTCTTTTTCTTTTTGTAAATTAGCGATGATGTGAGTTTCGAACCCAGGACCTTCTGATCATTAGCAAGATCATTTTCCACTAGGCTATTCGATTAACTCATTTTTTGTTGTCTTTTTTCTGTTGTAAATTAACGATGAGGTGAGATTCGAAGTAGGACCTTCTGGTCACTAGCGAGAGCTTTTTCTACTAGACTATTCGATTACTCATTTTTTTGTTGTCTTTTGAGTCATGAATTGTCATAGATAATGTCATGACACACATCTATGAGTCGTGACTCGTGATATCCAAAAAAACACATTAGATGACCAAACAACCAAACACAATGACGGTCTTTCCAGAAACGTAGATCAACAACATACCAACCTGAGACAACCTGGCAACCTCCATCAACAAAACTAAACTAAACACATCAATTTTACAAATTAATCCTTTTTGCAAAATTCATTCAATAATTAAATAAATATATGTAACTTCTATGTTTTATTTATTATCGTTTTAACTTAATTTTTCATTCAAATATAATTATCATGCTAACATTAAAAAAATTATATTTATATATTCTTATGTATTTCTTGACTAATTTTTAGTTATTATTAAATTAATTAATTCGTGTATAATTATAATATCCTGTTGATTAATACTAGTATTATTTTTATTAATTTATAATGTATATAAATGGATTAACCATAAGTAAAAATAACGGAGGAGTATCCAAGTTGATTGTAAACATTGAACTTGACGAAAATTTCGACATAGCTCCAACCAGACATCTCCTTCATCAATTTTCCCCCCTTTCTCGTCGATAACTCCTATACAAAATTGTCTCTTTTTTCACCAAAAAACCATTTATCATCACATTACAAAGTGGACAACCTTTCTGAAACAAGAACACACATTTGACTCTGTAACAACACATTGTTTTCACATCAATGGCGACCTCTTTGCAAGGATTGAACACAACCCATTTGCGTTCTTCTCCATTGGATTCACTTCGTAAGCCCAAAATCAGTACCCAGTTCTTGAAATTCCCCCCCAAGAATGTAAGGAAATCGCGGTCTGTCAGTGCTTCCGCAGCGCCGAAGAGGGAGAAGGATCCGAAGAAGAGGGTGGTGATTACTGGGATGGGAGTGGTGTCTGTGTTTGGGAATGAGGTTGATGCGTTTTACAACAAATTGTTGGCTGGTGAAAGTGGCATTACTGCCATTGATAGATTTGATGCGAGCAAGTTTCCCACACGTTTCGGGGGCCAGATTCGTGGGTTTTCGTCAGAAGGATATATTGATGGGAAGAATGATAGGAGGCTTGATGATTGTATTCGTTATTGCATTGTTGCTGGAAAGAAAGCTCTTGAGGATGCTGATCTTGGGAAAGATAAGGCTTCCAAGGTTGGTTTTTTTTACTAGTAGAGATCTCTTGTCTCGTTTGCTGTACAAATAGTTAAAACATCAATATGAATTTGATAACTGTGATGTTATTTGCAAAAGCTGGAACCACTAACTCAACATTGATTGTTAATTTGACTTGTGTCTCGTGTCAGGATTTCGCATAGAGAGTGTTACAGCTATGTCGCATGGTCTTTTACTCTCTATGTTCCATGAAGATTGTTTGGTTAATTTTGATGATAGGGTTTTATAAAATTTTGAACTGAAATATTTGTGTTTGTTATATAAGATTTGGTGAAAAATAGATAAAGAAAGTTGTATGTTCAAGCTACTTGACTATTGACGTGATAAGTTTGATTAATCGAAGTTACGCCTGTCAGTCAAGCCAGCAAAATTTGTTACTTTTGGAAATTGAAAATAAAATCTTTTTATGGTGGAGGTAGTATATTTTTAGCTCGAGTATCGATGTAAGTATGTGTTTTTGTTTGGTATTTCTTTGCTTACTTTAGATTGTATTTCTGAGGCTGTACTTGTTTAGTTGATTATTTGATGACCTGCACTGATTGTCATATGCTGCATTGTCTCTCATCTTGAGTACTGGCTGATTTGGATCTACTTTGAATTTGGTTGAATTTAGTTACTATTATTGCTTTTGGGCCAATGCCTAACATAAATTTCTATGATATGCAGTTAGTTATAGTCTTTGACCTCTGTCATTCTGTTTCCAAAATGGTTAATTGGATCTAACAGCCACTGCTGTGAAGTTCATATAAGAATTTGCTAGTGGATTTTGTCAAATTGGCATGTCCAAGGTGGTGAAGTTCATACCTGGATTTGCAATTAGAAAACGTAACCTTAAATAGAAAGCTTTTTCTGCACACAAAATTCTTATAAGCGACATCACTTTTAGAAATGAGTTCAGCCAAACCATGACATGTGGGAAACATAGTGACAAATAGAAACTTAGTGAACCCGAATCACTACTATTTTGATCTTTGTAAACTTTTGCATTGGTATTTTATTATCGATCACATGATCACGATGATATTTTAATCTTTTAATTGAGTGACTTGGTACTGTAGATACCTGCAACTGTTTATGCCTCACTATTGTGTTTCTTTTTCAGATATATATTCATATGATGTGCTAGATAACTTGCTAAATCTTAATGGGTCGTTTCTTTCACTTCTTTGTTATTTTCAAATGGTTAACATCACACCTTTGTTTTGGAAAATCTACATTGTATTAGCATAATATATTTCAACTGTCCCATTATTGAAATCTGAACAATAGATGAAATGCATTGGTTATATAAAGCCGAAGTATGGGATGGGGGAGGATTGTAAGGATGTTTTGTATTTCAAAAGAAAATTTTGCCCTTAAAACATTACTTTTTTATATCCGCCATTGTAGAGTGTTTCTTACCTTTCAAAATTGTTAATTGTAATTTATTGTTTACTCATTCACTGCAGATTAACAAGGAACGTGCTGGTGTTCTGGTTGGTACAGGAATGGGAGGTCTTTCTGTATTTTCAGATGGTGTTCAGGCATTACTAGAGAAAGGTCACAAGAAGATCTCTCCTTTCTTTATACCATATGCAATAACAAACATGGGATCCGCCTTGCTTGCGATGGATCTAGATTTTATGGGACCAAACTACTCAATTTCAACTGCTTGTGCTACATCTAATTACTGCTTCTATGCTGCTGCCAATCACATTCGTCGAGGTGAGGCTGACTTAATGGTAGCTGGTGGAACAGAAGCTGCAATTATTCCGATTGGGCTCGGAGGTTTTGTTGCATGCAGAGCATTGTCCCAGAGAAATGATGACCCTCAAAGGGCTTCCAGGCCATGGGATAAGGACCGCGATGGTTTTGTTATGGGGGAAGGAGCTGGAGTGTTGGTAAGTGCAACTTGTAGTACCTTTTTCTTGCAGCTGAAGTGCTGAACTCGTACCATATTGTTGCAGTTTCTTTCTTTTCTTTGGCTTGGCCCCTGTAGTAGTTATAAAGCATTTTTTATTACATCTTACTGATATCATCAGCTAAAATCGAGTAGGTTCCTCTCTATCACTCTTATCTACTGATCCCAAAAAAGGGCCCCTTCATATAAGAATTTACTATTAGCCTTGTCTTTCATGTAGGTTTATTGCTCTTTTTTCTTCTGTGAAGCAAACTTAAAAAAAACAGAAATCATCTAATATTTGCAACTCATAGGAGCTAAAATATCAGAATATGACCTAGTAAATTAATTCTTGTGGAGTTGAGAAACATGATATGAACAAATCGAGAATACCTTAGACAGTTTAAAGGAACTCTTGGCAGGTGATGGAGAGCTTGGAACATGCAATGAAACGAGGAGCCCCAATAATTGCCGAGTATATGGGAGGTGCAGTGAATTGTGATGCTTATCATATGACGGACCCAAGAGCTGATGGCCTTGGTGTTTCTTCTTGTATCCGCGCTTGCCTTGAAGATGGCGGTGTGTCACCCGAAGAGGTAATTAAGATCAGTTTGCTTCCATTTTTTAGCATGCACCTATTGTTTTCTTCCTGCAAGTACTAAGAATATAATTTGTTTATCGAATCCAGTACAAGCTTATCATTATCAATCAATGGCTTCCCTTTTTTAATCAAAATGTCAAATGCATATTCTGAGGAACAAGTTGCAATATGTTCCCCAGAATCAGATGACTATTGAGCATATTTCCTATTGAGCATATTGCCTTGGTGCTGTGTAGTTTAGTTTACTTGTTTATACTTTATACTATTGAGCATATTTCCTCATTGTGAGCTTTCATATAAGATGGTTATGTCTGATTGTTGAATTATGAAAATGCTAGGGGTTTGGTATAGATTCTGAAAAGCACAAGTACTTCTTATATCCCCATTTAGTTGAAATGGTCTCTCCTTTAAATTTAAGATTAAATTGATTCGTAATGGTTAGTTATCTTTTTTTATCATTCTGTAAAGCATTTACTACTAAGATAAATTGGGGTACAAAGGCAACACTTAGCAATCATATGAAATTAGGCACATATAGGGGCTCATCCACACTTTGAATTTAGAATTGACCTGCACGAGTGCAAACACTCTTTACTACTCCTTCGGTATCAATATAAATGATTTTTAGACTAAAGTACTTTATTAAAGATGTACCCTATCTCTCTTGCTTGTTATTAGTTGGAGGTAATCATTAGAGTTTAAGATGAGAATTAAAACGTTATAGTGACAAAAGTGTACAGGTAATGTAAAACTATCACTTCTGTTGAAAGGATAAAGTTATTTCAAAACGAGACTTTTAGTCTAAACACTCACTTATATTGTTTTGGAGAGAGTACTCACAATAGATAAGGGATGTCGGAACAGTCTAATATAGTGGCCTATATAGAAAAGGAAAAAGTGTTGGGTAAACAGGGATCGAGTGAGTATTGTATTATAGGTGATGGATGCCATTTTAAAGTCAGGAGGTTGAATTCCTGCCCTCATCTCTGAAAACACAGGGAGATTGGTACATTTAACACCATATTGGATGTTAAGTATCAGTTGAGCCTTGGCATCAGTTTCCATATAGCTTGTTTTCAATTCTGTTATATTTTGAGTTTTGTGCAGTTAATTAGTACTGACTCTTGAGAAATATAAATTTTGCTGTGATTTCAGGTTAACTACATCAATGCCCATGCAACTTCAACATTAGTTGGTGACCTGGCTGAGGTCAATGCTATTAAGAAGGTTTTCAAGAACCCATCACAAGTTAAAATAAACGCAACAAAGGTTAGCTATCCCTTCCTCATTGTGCGGAATTCACACATACATGTGCACACACACATCACCATAAACCCAATGTTGGAGCCATTAAGAACCCAAACGATATATGGCAACCACACAAATTTAGTAAACGCACTATGATGGTTTGTGAACGGACAGGTTCAAGACTTAGTGCTCTCCCCCTCCCCCGTCTGATGCTTTCTGGCCCTCTTGTTCATTTAATTCAACTTATTTATAGAGCATTGACCTTTAGGAAAGAGAAAACTTTTAGCTTTAGAAAGTGTGTTTCATGGTTCAGAGAAATGAGTTTTACCTGTTTTTATTGTTCATTTAATTAGTTTTGGCTACTTTGAAATCATTACCATAGGGAATAAGATGTAGTACCTGTGAATTTGCACCCAACACAGGAAAAAGTTAAAAAAAAGTCGAAAGCAACTTCAAAAATCTCACACTTCCCCTTTATTGTTGCTGAGCAGTCACACTTCATGAACGTTTCGATGTACATTACTGTCATTGCTTGTAGAAGTTGCCTTGCACGTTACTGTCATTGCTCGTAGAAGTTGCCTTAGTATCTGCTTACTTATCCTCTTTTTTGAATCTAAATTCAGAAACTGTAGCTTCCATTAGAGATATACTATTATATAAGTTCATACACATTTATAACATTATAAATTGTCAGTGTATCTGGAATTCTGGTTGATTTGGTTTCTTGTAGAGACTAACTTCATTGATGCATTATACTTGATATATCTAAGTTCTTTTTTTCATTAGAAAGTGCTACAGTTGTATTCTGTGAATGTATTTTAGAGGAAGATAACATCTCACATTAATTATGAAAATTAGTCCGAGGACGGTTTACAAGATTTAGGTGAAAACCCATAAATTTTAACATGATCTCACATCTATCCCCTACATCACGTTCAAATACTTGCAATACCTGGTTCATCTGTGATGGAGGGTACTAGGAATTCACTTTATGTTGATTATGCATACAATTATACTAGGCGGTAATGACATGGTGAACCCACTCCTACTATAACAAATTGTTTTTTTGGTGTCCATTAATTCCTAATGTCCTTAGATATGAATAATAAAGCGTTCCTTTGCTTTTCTGTGGTTTTTGCCTTTGCAGTCAATGATAGGACACTGTCTTGGCGCAGCTGGAGGTATGGAAGCCATTGCAACCATAAAAGCTATTACCACAGGCTGGTTGCATCCCTCCATCAATCAATTTGTATGTTCTTCTCATTTCAATGGACTCATCATCATTATACACCCCCCCCCCCCCGCCACACACACGCGTCCGCATCTCCTCCCTCTCTCCCTCTTTAAATGGAAAGAGTAATTTGGCAAATACTCTCCCTCCGTCCCTAAAAGATTGTCACATTTTGACTTTTGATGGTCAACAAAACACGATTTAAAACATAAATATCTATTATTCTACATACGAAAAGATTATAAAATGTTAATATTTCAAAAATATATATTGAGACGAATCTAACAAGGTCCCACAAGACCATATTATTTCTTATCGTTTAATGGGAATTCATGATCTAATTTTGTTATGTTTGACTACCAAAAATCGAAATGTGACAATCTTTTAGGGACGGAGGGAGTAACTTTTTTCTTAAGCATGCATGCATTGATACCCATGGGTTATAATAGATAGAACACTTAAGAACATCTGTCATAATTTCAGAACCGAGAGCCTGCAGTTGATTTTGACACAGTGGCTAATGAAAAGAAGCAACATGAAATCAATGTTGGTAAGATGTTATCTTGCACCCCTTTTGCTATCAGTATTTCTTCATGAAATTGAACTTTCCTCTCTGAATTCTTAACACTCTGTTCTCCGACTACAGGTATTTCCAATTCATTTGGATTTGGCGGACACAACTCAGTTGTGGCCTTTTCTGCTTTCAAGCCTTGATTCAGAAAATGCATTTTCTCTCAACAAACAGTTCTATATGTTCTATCGAGTTCGCTACATACGCAACCAGAATGTCATCATAGCCAACGAGCTTTGCTGGTTTTTGTCCTATGTAGTAAGTTTAGGCTTTGTTGTTTATCTATAGAACTTCAAGTTCCATTCGACGAGCTAACTATAAAACTTCTTCACCCTAGGAATGAGATGTAATCAATTTTGCAATAATTTCAAATTGTAGGATGCGGTATTTCTTGCAATTGTTATATAACCATGTCAATTGTAGGATGCGGTATTTCTTGCAATTGTTATATAACCATGTCAATTGATCATCACTCAAAGTCGGAATCTTTGAGCATTCACTTCATTTAGTGACTATTGGAAATTCCAATTTTCATTTGGAAACGTTTCTTTTTACTTAGCAGATAGCACCAAAGACAAATCTTCATTTTTTGCTAGATCTCCAACATTATCGTAAGTGACGGAACACAAAACATTATATATGGGGGCGAAATAACTTATACTCCCTTAGTTCTTCTAGTTGTCGTTTTAGATTTTAACACAACGACTAAGAATCTCGTATTTTTACTTCTATACGCTTATTTATTATAGGAATAGACAAACTATGTCAAATTTCAAGACAAAAATATGCTTCACGCTCATTTAAAGACAAGATAATATAGGAAAAACAAGATAATATAGGAAAACTAAATCAAAAAGTGTCTTCAAAATGTAAAACAACAAGTTTCTAAGATGACAATTGAAAGAACGTAAGACAATTATACGAATGAAGAAAATTATACAAATTTAAAGGGATGAACAACTTAATTTTTTTTTTTGATAATTCATGCATTAAATAGGTATTATGCATAAGAGTTTACATCGCAGTTACCATTGTTCCAATGGCGAAAAAATAAAGGAAATTGGAAATGATTACAATCAGAGTTAAAGTCTTCAATAGTTTCATCTAAGAGATTCCAAAAACATCCAACTGAAGTTGGGTACCAAAAAGTTCTGCAGCAAAAATCCAATGCACATCTCTTGATCATATTCCAATCCTTTCCATTCTTGAGTTTGTGAAAGTGTTTACTCCAAACCTGCGAGAACAAGGCATCAGTAATAATATAAATTGAGTGATTCTTGGCATCTTTGATGAGCAGCATAGCAGTAATGATAGCACTAAGGGCATTTTCAAGGTTGATCTCCCTTGTCTCTACATCATGATCTTGATAGATAGGACTACCATTGATTACTGAATGACCTCCTTTATGTGAAAAGCTAATTTTCCAATATGGTGACTTATCATTGGATAATCCAATACAAATCTTAGCATCTCTCTTGTTACATTCTTTTGCATCTCCAGAAGAATGAATGAGATGCCTGTTGTTGAATATCGGGGAATTCCTTTGATCTCCACTTTCAACATTCGTGATGCTCTTTTGAGTTATCTTGGGGTTCTGACTTCACGGCTCCATGCATTGAAACATTCCATAGAACATTTTCTAAAATATGAAGGATCCGGGGCTTTATTATTGAAAATAAGATCATTCCTAGTAAGCCATATGTTCCAGAGGATGCTACAGATGTTAATAATGATGCTCTCATCATGAACATCCATCATGTAGTGAGAAATAAGATCCGAGATCTCTCTCCATTGGAGGGAGATAAAAATCTTATTGTTATTCCAGTGGTAAGCAGCATGAGGACATAGGAGGAAGAGGTGGTTAGCTGTTTCCAGTGGAGTGGTGCAGAAGGGGCATTTAGTTTCGATGGGCATTTTAGTTTTTGAAGATAAGAGATTTCTCAAAGGGAGTCTATTAAGAGATAGTCTCCAGATGAACACTTTAATTTTGTGGGGTAAAGGTAATTTCCAGATTCTTTTCTAGGATTTCCTAGGGATTTTGTGATAGTTGGAGGGTTTTTTTATGTCAATTTCCTGATTTTGTTGAATGTTCCTATAGATATGTTTTGTGGTGATGCTTCCAATGTTCCAAGTCCAATCATCATTGTCATTTGAGGGATTAATTTCAATAATTTTGGAGACAAGATGACTTGGAAAAATTCTCCGAAGGATAATAAGATTCCAATGCCCTTCCTCATGTAGAAGATCACTGACTTTTTCCGGGTAAGGTCGAGGGCAGGTTTTTTTGTATTGACGAATATTATGGTTAGGGGGAAGGTTTGGGATCCATGAATCACTCCAAATATTAATGTCCTTTCCATTTCCAACTGACCATTTTTTGCTCATGGAAAGTTGTTTAAGACCAACATGGAGATCTCTCCAAACCCAGGATGGATTGTTGTTAGAAATTTTGCCAGAAGCCACCTGATCAGGGGAGGAATTGGGGTAATATTTTGACTTAAAAATTTTGTTTAGGGGGGTATTGTTATTGTGGATTAGTCTCCATCCATTTCTAGCCAAGAGGGCAAGGTTAAAATGATGAAGGTTGTTAAAACCCAAACCACCATTTTCTTTTTCCAATTGGAGAAAACTCCAATTAATCCAGTGGATTGAGTTTCCTTGATTACCACCCCAAAGGAAGTTTGCCAAGATTTTGTCAATTTCATTGAGTGTTGAAAGTGGGAATTTAAAAACACCCATTGGATAAACTAATATGGATGTTAGCACAGATTTAATAAGGGTGATTTTTCCCGCCATGTTGAGGAATTTGGCATTCCAAGAAAGGATCTTGCACTTGACTTTATCAACAATTCCCGCAAAGAAGGCTCTTCTCTGAGATCTATGAGGATCAATTGATACACCAAGGTAATCACCAAAGAGGAGGGTTTCAGGAATATTAAGTTTTGATAAGATATTGTTTTTGATATTTAGTGGGGTTTTAGGGCTATAAGTAATAGTTGATTTATCAAAATTGATGATTTGACCAGAGTCCGAACAGAAGTCCTCAATTGTCTGGCAGAATGAGGAGATACTTTTTTCATCTAACTGCAGAAAGAAGTAACTGTCATCTGCGAAGAGAAGATGACTAATCTGAGGGCCATTTCTAGCAATAGAAATTCCTTTAAGATTGTTAGTGTATTGATGTTTTTGAAGGGTGGCTGATAGAGCCTCTGTGCAAATGGCAAAAAGCAGCGGGGAGAGGGGATCTCCTTGTCGAAGGCCACAGGAGGGCTTGAAAGGATGGGTAGCACACCCATTAACAAGTACAGAAAATTGGACCGTTGTAATACATTCTTTAATTAGATTAATCCAGTGAGGTGGGAAATTGAGTTTCTTCAGAACAGCCAGTAGAAATTTCCATTCAATACGGTCAAAGGCCTTGTTCATGTCAATCTTGATGCCTGCAAGACCGTTTTTTTTTCTTTGAGAGTGAAAAATAGAATGGGAGAGTTCTCGGGCAAGAAGAATGTTATCCTGAGTACCTCTGCCATTTATGAAACCATTTTGAAAAGGAGAAAGAAGATTTGGGAGAATGGATTTCATTCTATTAGCCAGCACTTTTGAAGCTATTTTGTAGGTAGCATTGCATAGGCTAATAGGTCTAAAATCTTTAAGTTTGTTAGGATTTGGTTTTTTTCGGATAAGAGTGATATAAGTACAATTAAGTTCTTTCAGAATATGCCCATTATTAAGGAACTCCAGGATAGATTGGGTGAGATCCACCTTAACAGTGTTCCAATTTTTTTGAAAAAATTCAGCTGGGAATCCATCCGGACCAGGTGATTTATTTTGGGGCATTTGAAAAAGAGCTAGCTTGACTTCCTCTGCAGAAAAAGGTTGGTCAAGTTGGCAATATTGATCAGGGGTAAGAGAGGCTGAGATATTGTTGATAGTCTTATAGTTAGAATCAGAGGAGCTGGCGTTATGGTTGGCTTTATATAATTGACAAAAGAATTGCCTGCATAAATTTTGAATGTCTTTTTCTGAGGTAACAGGTTCGTTGTTATCATTCAGAAGTTCCAGGATGCTGTTGGTTTTAGTTTTGTGTTTGAAATGGGCGTGGAAAAATTTAGAGTTGTTATCTCCATCTTTAATGGCTTTGATTTTGGCTCTTTGTCTCCAATAAATTTCCTCCTGAGCCAAGAGTCCATCCAATTGGATTCTAAGGTTTTTATCTAGAGTTGGGTTATGATTTTTGGAAGGATAATTTTGAAGATAGGAGAGAGTTTTTTGAATGTCCATAATTTGTTGGAAAATATTTCCAACTCTATTTTTATTCCACGACTTAATTTTATCTTTAGCTAATTTAAGCTTAAGGGAGAATGCATGGGCAGTAGATGATGACTGGGTTTCTGGGAGAGGAGAATTCCATGCTTGTTGGACAATGTTTGAAAAATCTGGAATTGCAAAGAGAAAGGCCTCCAGTTTAAAAGGCCGAGCAGAATTAGAGGTGGGGGGCTTGGTGTTTATGATTAGGGGGCTATGGTCAGACCTTTGAATAGGTAGAATGTTGCACTTGGCTGATGGGAAGATGGATCCCCAATCAAAGTTGTGCATTGCTCTATCCAGTTTTTCATAGACCCTATGTTGGTTTCTAGTTCCCTCCCATGTGTAATGACAACCCTGGTATTGAAGGTCTTCGAGACCCACAGTTTGAATGAAATTCAGGAAATTTAACGAACCTGGAATGACTTTAGTGGGGGTAGGAAATTTATCAGAGCAAGAAAGGATTTGATTGAAGTCCCCACAAAGTAGAAGAGGTTGAGATAGGAGAGGGTGTAAAAGGTCATAGAGTTTAGACCACGTCTCCTGGCGTAGATTCAAGTTCGGATGACCATAAATACATCCAAGAGTCCACGGAGTAGGAGCCTCCGTAGAAATAGAAAACAAAAGCAAATTTTTATTAAGGGAGATAGGGGAGACCACAATATTCGAGGAGAAACCAACCCAAATTCCCCCACTATGGCCAACAGCATCAATTCCAAAGCTAATAGGGTAAAGGAGATTGGTCAAACGATTATTGGCAAGGTCCACCGAGCAAAATGTTTCACATAAAAAACAAATATCCGGCTTATAACGTTTAACCAACGTTGAAAGCAAATGAACTGTAGATTTCTTACCCAGACCTCTACAGTTCCAACTTAAAATTTTCATGATGGCATTTGGGGTTGTTGAGGTACAACCACCCAAAACCTATCATGAACGGAGTCAAAAATTCTTTTTAATATATTATGTGGGAGCAGTATGGAAAAAAATTTCAAAGATAAATCAGAGCCATTGTTCAAATTCTGTGAAATAGGAGATCTAGGGCAAACCTGTATACCTTCGTCCCTTTGGGGGTGAGGAGCAGTATCAGGTTCAAGATCTATCACTTCATTAATCCCATCCAGATCCTCAAGGCAATCCTCAAAATCAACCTCCACCGATTCTGTTTCTGCCCAGTTTGAGGGTCCAGCTTCATCCTCCATTGGAGCTCTTCTCTGACGTTTTCTTGGTGGAAGCACCATCGTCAAGGATTGGTCAACAACCAAATCATCGAAAAGTCTGCCTCTTTTGCTTCCCACTGTTGCTTTGAATCTGTTAATAACACTCACCTTCTCGAGCCAGTTGTCAATTTGACTAGAATTGTTTGAATCAAACAAGTCATCCAAAGACTCCTTCTCACAATCTTCATAATTATCTACCTCCGAGTCATTCTCATCTTCACTTGCCTCTTCATGAGTTTCGATTATTCTCTTATTCTTCACAAACTTATCCCATTGGTCAGGATCTAAATCTTTTTTTTCATCGATTCTATCCTGGCTATCTACTACATGAGTCTCTTTTAAATCTTCTTCTTTGTCAATATAATTTATTACTGTCTCTTCTTGATCTTCTTCAATATACTTACGTCTTTTTATAAGGAACATGTCAGTATCAGAGTGATAAGCATCAACGTCCTTAACCCTATTAATCCATCTAGATTGGTAATCGATCACTTCAATTACCTTCAATGTGGTCTTTTGTAAATGCATTTTTTGCCTATTCTCATCCTCCACAACAGACTCGAAAATATTGTTGAAAGATTTGAACTTTTTCAATGGACGTTCACTCAAAGAAGAAAAAATATAAACGCCTTCTTCTCGATCACGTTTGATCCCATTGAGAGTTGGACAAATATTTTTTGAAGAAGGCAGAGAGTCAATCATGGTACATGATTTTCTTGTTGAAATAACACTTGATTGGGGTTTCCATTTAGTATAGGACGACTGTGGACTAGAAGGCTTAAACAATACATGTGATCTTGAAGATGGGTGAGGTCCAAGAATAGAGGGTCGGGGGCCAAGGATAGAAAGCCGAGTATTCGTGAATGAAGAAACTCGATTAAGGTTAGAAGGGTAAGGACCAAGGATGGAGGGTCGGGGTCCTAAAATCGAAGGTTTAAAATCAAGAATGTCTCTAAAGGTATGATTATTGTAAAAAAGGGAAGAACAGTACAAGTTAGAGGTAACAGTAGCATTTGGAATTTCCTTATATGAAGAAGAATAAACAAAGGTATCTTTTTTAATACCTTTAATGGTTGGCGGAAATGAAGGAATCTTACCAAGTTTGCATTTTTGAGCTTTGGTCACACTTTGACAAACATATTGCAGCAGTATCAAATCCTTTGATTCATTATGTGAGGAAACCAGTGGAGTCGATCGAGAGATGGAAGCTGAGTCATTCATATTAGCGTGAGGGAGGAGGAGGTTGGGGAAAGTGGTGGCGCTAGCAGACGGTTGTGACAGAGGAAGGATTGAAGATTGATGTCGGCGATGAAGGTGGTCGGCGAATACAGGGGAGTTCCCGGCGTCGGCATCAGTGAGGAGAGGAGTTGAAGTCTTGGGTAGAGGATAAGGAGGGCGAGCGTGTCGGGAAGACGGAATAGAGGGTGGCGAGCTGATGGATGTGGCGGCGCACCACAATGGCAAGGCCACTGTATTTTCTTCAGTAGAGAGCATTAGGTTTTCTTTTTATTCACAACTTAATTTTTAAACCAATGAATAGTTAATGATTTTCTTGGGGGTAGGGGAAGGGCTGCAACTCCTTTTGGCCTATAAACGAACCGAATTATACCAAATTTTGCTAGGGTTCGATTTGATTCAAATGTAAGGATTCGAAGCTTCGGTCCCGCTTAAATTCGAAGTTTGATTCGCTTAGAAATGGTCGAAGGTTCAAGTTCGATTGAAACGGTTAGAAGTTCGAACAAAAAATCGAATAATCTTGATAAAATAAGAAGAAAATTGAAAAACAAAAAGTATGTAATACGAGCCGATCCTAACTTTCAGTCGAATGTGGTTAAGGCTCGGTTGGAACTATCGAACTTAATCAAACCGGCGATCAGTTCCATCGTTTATGTCGCAATGCAAAATAGGTTTGGACCAGGGCCACGACCTGCCCAAATTATTTTTGTCTGTTTTATAGAAGAAGGCATAAAGAAGAGAAAATGAAGATGCCAAATCTTTCAACTTCTCTGGATCAACACAGTGAAACATTAGCACCCAAACAAATTACAAATAAAGAAATGATTTGCATTCGCATATACTGTAACTAAAAGATGCCGAATGCCAGTCTTGATTTAATTCATAATCTTGATATTACAGTACAGATGGCGAATGCCACCGTAATATTAATCATCATCTTAAAGCATATTCTACAGTAAATATGCCGAATGTTGATGAATACTGTAAATATTAATCATCATCTTGATGAATACTGTAAATATTAATCATCATCTTGATGATTCTTACTATTAATCATCATCTTATAGTATATTCTACAATAAAGATGCCAAATGCCAATCTTGATATTACGGTGGCTAATAATGCGAGCAGTCTGGCACCGTTATCAGTAGGCTACGGAAACAAGCTATTCCAAGAAATGATTTGCAATTAGTGTAATCTCTCTTATTAACGGATGAGAATTGAAATGACATTGGAGAAAGGAGATGGAGGGAGGAAGATGATGATTAATAATGAAAAGACTAAAATGCGCCAGAACTTACAAATTGGCTCAAAACTTGAAAAAAATAAGGAGACTTCATCAAGTGAAACCAATTTATCATACTGGACGAGTAATAAAAACAAGAGGACAATTGGTATGCTTATGAACATCGATGATCAAACTGAGCAATGCCCATCAGATGATTAACATTCCAATAAAACGCCCTAGCTTCGCTAAAAGAAACACGCTCCCAAAAAGGAACACAAAAAGTGATGAGAAATTCGATAGACATAAGAATGTAAGTTGGACTCTAGACTAGGCACCAACAATGGGATAATCGAAAGTAGACTTTGAAAACTCTATTCTGCATATTTCAGATCCTCTAGGTAACAAAGATATCTTCCGCAGCAAATTAAACTTGGATTTGTAGTTATCATAAGAACATAGGGGTGTCAACTTAACAATCTCCAAGACTTCACCATTTTTCAGAAAATACTCAATCATAGCTAGATCGTTGGCTTCATAACCATCAACAGATACCTTTTTGAGACATGACGAGAGGCAACTTGGCACATGCGGAGGATTAATCCATCTCACTTGGCCATCCAATTCTGCAACCTGATCAAAATCCAATAGAACTTGTAATATAACAAACTACCATTAAATGTATGATTTTAGAATTTCAAGGAAACAAACCTTGGCCAAAGAAAGAGATTGTAAATTATTTGCATTCTCCAAAAACCTATTAAGGAGACCCAAATCAAGGGTTGTAGAACCAATATCTAGTTCAGTCAAATTGTGAAACAAAGATTCCAGGGTAACAGATATTGCGTAAGGCTGCACAAACAATAATAAGATTCAGTAAAGGTAGAACAGAATTGAACATGATAAAACCATTACATGACGAACAAAGGCATGTATATTCCTCCAAGAGATAATAAAAGGAGATTACAGAATAAGTATCTTACTGTTGCAAAAGCGACTCTGAAGCATAAGGAGTTCACATTGTAAAGAGACTCAATGAACTTGATAAACGATTTACGGCAAGTATCGCCTTTGGACATGGATCTGGTACATATACTAATATATACTTCCGATATGGAGGACAAATCTTGAGCGATCAGTTCCCTTGATTCTCCCTCATCAATACGGAGGTATTCCAGAGCAGGAGCATTGAACACATACTTAACTTTTGATGAGGGACCCCATGTCCCACCGATCCGTAGTGTTTTTAGTGTCAATGAAGATATGTGTAAAATTCCAGAACTGAGATGAAGATAGCTACACGAATATAGAGATAAATCTTCCAGGGCTGAACATCCAAAAATCAACTTCTTCAAGCACTCATCATTGTGAAATTTCGTTTCGTTTAAATAAAGCTCCTTGAGACTAGCAAAAAGCTGTGCATCTGGTATATACTTGATGGTGGCATAATGAAGTTTCAGCTTAACTAAGCTGTTACAGTTATAAAGACACATAGGCAAGTTATAGTACATCTTATAACAATACACATCAATAAGTTCAACATTGCGAGCAATCACGACCTGAAGCCAACTAGTAATATCATACTCAACAAATTCTACATGAAAGCTCTGGAGGCTAAAAGTGTTGATACGGGGTGCCCTAAGCAGATGCAACACACCATGAACATATTGAGGAAATTGCATTTTGCCAGCAACCTCGACATGCTTACGATAGGAATTTAAATCATCAAAATCGAGATTAGTGCGGTAGGTCCACACGTAATGCCATCGTTTCGACAAAATGCTGGTAGTGATGGCTTTTTCTGTTGCCAGAAAAGATAAAATGTGACCTAACACGGTGTCCGGTAAGCTACTTATCTTATCCGTATGGTCACCACCTCCGTCTTTGGAAAACAGCCTTTTCATTTTCCAACTGCAAAACTGATTTGAAAGTTATTAATCAAATTAAAGGAACCAAATTGGAATATATAAATGTAGACTCCCTCCATTTCAATTTCAATTTAACTCGTATGTTTTATTCAACAAAAAAATTAACCTAATTTTGAAGCTACAATTAATTTGCCTACCTTTGTATTTATATCAACATATTACTAAAATTAGATCACAGAGACACCCCCTAATTCGACCGTTGGGTAATATTATACTCCCTCCGTCCCGAAAGACAAAATATACCAATCATTTACGGATGGAGGGAATGGTATATATGAGTTGGAAAATGAGGAATACTAACGGAGTTGTAAAAAATAATATGAAATTGGAATTCATATATTTCTTTCTAGTGCTAGGGTTCAAAGTACAATAGGGAAAATAGAGAGGGCGAAAAGGGAGTAAATAAGAGCATACCTGGCGACTATCAGAGATAGAAGTTGTGGTAGTTGCACATGGTCGAAGCAGCAGCCATTGTTTAAGTGGGTTTGTGTAAAGGGTAAAAAACACTCTCCTTGAGTTGATGTCCCCCCTAAATGCACATTGCTCATTGGGGGCAAATAAGTAATTTCCTACCCCTCAATTTCCCGCCAACTCGGCCTTTCATTTCCCACCAAAATCCAACGCTGATTAAAACTGAAGCAAATGAAATATCAGGCATAGACTCATAGTGAAACCAGATTTTCCAAATAAAATTCTTCCAACAAACCGTAACTATTTACTCCTTTTACAATTATTCCTCACTTTTTTAATGTCTTAATTTAATGTATTTGTTTTTTTTCTATGCAGCATTATGCACAAATATAGACTACTACACAATCATATTTTTCGTACGTTTAATAGACTTTCTTTCAATTTAGTCTAGCGTTAACATTTTTGTCTCCAACTTGTTAACCTTCTCCTCGAAAACTCCAATCCTATCTTCCAATTTCTTTAACTCTTTTTCCATCTACTCGCTAGTTTTGTTTACATGGTTTAATTGACGATCTTTACGTTGTGTATTATGGATTTGATGTTTAAGCATGACATTAGAGGAAATCTAAGAGAAAGATTAATGTACTAAATTGATCTTGTATATTTTATTGGAGATATGTGATACAAACATATAAGTTATACTTAAGTACTTGACCATAATAGAAAAATTATGAGTTTTGAAATTAAAAAAGGTTGTCCAATACTCAATGTTAGAATTTAAATATCATGATAGTTATAGACTTATAATAGTCAAAATGCATAATTAAGACTCATAATATCACAGTTCGTGTATTTTTTAAATTCAAAGTTTCCTTTCTATTTATATAATACTCTAAAATCCTAAATCACTATTGTCCACCTCAGCCATTTCTTGTGTCATAGGCAGGTGCAATACATCATTATACATGATAATTCTTAATCTCTCCCTTGCGATGATATTCGAACCATCAAGAGGTGGTAGCTCAACCACTAAATTGTTCGATTTTTGTATTTTTTCAAGTGACCATAAGCCGGTTAGAGTACTCGATATGAGGAGATACAGGAGACAATGGTGGCACCTCAAAGATACCTACACCATCCCCATAATCCCACACAGGTTTCCAACTTGAAGGCGTTAAAGGCCCACCCAACTCTTCCTTCATCTCTTTCAATCTCTTTTTATTTTGTTTTCCTCCATTTCCCTCTATAACTCTCTTTTTTGCAACAGATTTATCCACTTCTGCCTCACTTTCGTGGCGCGAGCTTTGAATTTCAAGAGGGAAATTCAAAATAGCTTTTCTTCCTCTAAGCTTAAACGCAGCCCTATCATAGGCTTTTGCCGCGTCCACTGCCTTCGCATAAGTCCCCAGCCAAATTCTTGCCCCTTTCCGGTTAGGATCACGTATCTCTGCTGCGAATTTCCCCCATGGCCGTTGCCTGACGCCTCTATAGTGCTTCTTGTCAATGAGAACCTCTTCAATATCGTGCATGCTACGTTTCCAAGCCTCCATATTTTTAGACCGAGGGATAGCAATTTTGTTAAGTGCAGGCTTACGTTCATCTAAGCTCCTAGCTTGTGTTGAAAATTTTGTTGAATTACTTGCTTTATTAGAAAAAAGGAAATTGTTGTTCGGCTGATTGAAAAAGCTGGAAATTTCGATATCTGAAGTCGAATTTGATAGACTAAGAGGTGGAAAATTATAATCCATGGTGATCTCGGAGGTAAACGATGGAGATGAAGTCGGGCTAGTTTGAGAAAATTGGAGTTCTTGAAATGAAGATGAGAAGTTAAATGGAAAGCAAGAGGTATCTATGAATGAAGAATCGTCAAGAAGATGTTGGAGTTGTAAAGCTGAACTAGTATCACAAGAGGATCCCATTTAGGACAATTAGAAGTGGACTATTATATTGGGACAATAGATGAATCAAGTTCAAAATATGTTCTAAGTTGGAAAGGGGAAAATATAAGAGAAGGGTCTTGTACTCTTGTTGATGTTAAGGATATTGATGGTTAAGTTGGAATGATAGAAGAGGGAGTGTTGATTGGTTTATATAGGGTTGTAGGGTGGAATTTGAGTTCAATTTTGGTTTTTGGTGGAATTTGGTAATTGATGATGAGGTTTCTTGGTGGTTTCAAGTTTTGGGGGTCGAAGCATCATCTGTTCTTATCACTTCTATTTCATTTGTTTTTGAGCAAATGACTTCATTGATCACTAACGTTTGTTAAAAAACTCCAATCGATCACCCTAGTATGATTTTATATACTCTCGATCACTAATGTTGGATATTATGTATACTTTGGGTCACTTATGCGTTTTTTTGGTACAACTCGCGATTTATCGACATTTATAATATTTTTTGTAGGGGTATTTTAGTCATTCTCCCATAATTCTGTTACAACTCGCTACTTTTCGACATTTTCGATGAGTGTTAGTTGATGTTAATGACAAAATTATAGGAGAATGACTAAAATACCCCTACAAAAATGTTACAAATGTCAATAAATCGCGAGTTGAACAAATAAAACGCATGAATGACCCAAAGTGTACATAATACCCAACATTAGTGATCTAAAGTATACAAAGTTATACTAGGGTGATCGACTAGGGATTTTTAACAAACATTAGTGAATAGTGATCAATGAAGCCATTTGCTCTTTCTATTTTATCCGCATTTGCTGTCGCTTTTCGTCAAAATACACATTAAATAGATTTCGAGATGATGAAATAACGTGCGAACCATGCCAGCTAATAAATCATACTAGGCAAGTTCCACGTGATAAACTCAATCAAGAAAAGATGAATCCAACTATATTATATATTTTAAAATAAGTAATAATTAGTAATAAAAAGTTAAAATTCAGTTTTACAAAAGTTAACTTCAATTATTTTAGATTGAAAAAATTGTTAATTATGAAGTTATGTATTCACCATGTGTTAGTGAAGTGATTAGTACATGGTTAAGTTAACGGTGATATTAACGTTATAATAGACAGTTTTATTAAATATCACATTTTTTGTTCATGAGTGAGTCAATAGATATAATTGAAACATGATAGATCAAAAGAGGTCAAATATAAAACATAAATGATAGATCCATACCTTTTATCAGTAAGAGATGTAAGTAGTTTTAAGAAATATAATCAACAAAAATACTATGCACCGCCGGTCAAAGATAAAGTCACTAACTAAGGTTGCGGTCAATTAAGATTACCCTAAAAGAGAGCAGCCCAAATTCCTTGTCTTTGGAAACTTGCTAATCTCAATTACCTTAAATTATTTATAACTTGAGTACATGTCAAATTACTTAAATTTGAAGATTATGACATGAAGACTTGTAAAAGCTTTCGTGTGAAAAAGTAACATTAGGAGGATGATTCGGTCTAAGATTTATGGTTAGATTGGGTAACTCATTTGAGGGTATATTTTTGAAAATTATCTTAGGTAAAAATTAATTATGACAAATCAACGTGAATGACTTGTAATATTATTTCTATGTTTATTTTGTCAATATGAAAATGTTAAGAACAAGTCTAAGTTCAGAAGTGGTATTGGAGGAGCATGAATAATTAAGTGAAACAAGATGAATCATTTTACTTGATAGTGATTGATAAAATTAGAGTAAATTAAAGTCAATCGAATAGTCTAGTGGAAGCTCTTTCTAGAGATAGAAAAATTTAAAAGTGCTCATGTTGGATCACTCAACATCATTTTTTCGGTAAAATTTGGTCACTAGACGATTTTGAAAGATTTTGGGTCTTTTCGTAAGTTTTTAATGACGGTAATTTTGTCCGTTCACATTTATAGACATTCAATCATCTTTTTTAAATTGTTTTTTTCTTTTTTTAAGATTCTTTAAAACAACATGAAAAATTGGTTAAGTAAGTAAAAGATACGAAATTCAATTAAGAAAAAGAGAAAAAAAATTAAAAAACAATGAAGAAAGAGACGTAATATATGTTTTTCATGTTTGAATTTTCTTTTAATTTTTAATGGGAGTGAAGAAGCTCTTACGTCTCTTTCTTCTTTGTTTTTCAATTTTTGTTTTCTTTTTTCTTAATTGAATTTTGTATCATTTATTAGTTAATCATGTTTTTTAATGAATCTAAAAATAAATAAAATTAAAATAAAAAGAAAGAAAAAAATTTAAAAAGAAAAGGAAAAAGAATTTGAAAAAAGATGATTGAATGTCTATAAATGTGAAATGACAAAATTACCCTCGTTAAAAACTTACAAAATGGTCCAAAATCTTTCAAAACAACCTAGTGATCAAATTTTACCGAAAAAATACAGTTGAGTTATCGAACATATGCACTTTTTAATGAGAGTGATCGAACTGAAAATATTAGATACTTTCAGTGATATTTGGTGCCATTAACCAAAAAAATAAAATTAGAGTGAATGAACTCAATTAGTAAAAAAACTACACTTAAGGCCCAAAAAGTAAGAAAACCCCATTTATTATGTGAAAACCCTCATATTAAAAGATTGTGAAAGTTTTAATGATATTCTACCACTATTTTGAATAATTCAGGTGTCAAAAATACAATTTAAATGCCTATTTAAAATATTGAAGAATTTAGATAACTAGGTGAAATGATTTTGAAAGTTTAGATGCCTAATAGATGAAAAAAAAGTTTATTACTATTATTTAATTGTAGATAAAAGTATAAAACACTATAAACTTTGAATATACTCCCAAGTCCCATCCAAATGTATCAATAGAGAAATCTTTTAGTTTGTGACAATAAAGAAGTCTTGGTATAGAAAGAACAATAGAGCCGAAGACTATTATGAAAACGTGGACTAGTAGTCAATCATCTGAATTATTATGTTGATATTTCAATTCACAAGGAAATATCCCAAATGTGCATTGCGTGGGTGGGCGGTGTTGCATAGTCAAAACTTGTTCAATAAAAAATATTGATTCTCTTTCATAATTTTAGTGCAATAAAAATAAATATGGTTTGCATTAACTCTATATTCAATACACACTTCACGAATTATGGCTAATATATGTAAGTCCTCGTTACAAAAAAAGAGTAAAAATAATCAAAATTTGTTCAGGAACTCACTCAACATCCTCGTCTACGATTTGAAAGAAAATTACCATCTGGTGTTTAAGCACGACATATTTTCTTACTTCGCTAGTTGCAAAAAATGCCAAACAATAATTTGCATATTCGAAATGTCGGTGCAGAAAAATACTTCATCCGTTTTCACTCATTTTTCTAAAGTTATAATTTTTTATTGTAAAATATTGTTTTTTTAGTATATAAAATTATATTTCTAAATTTTTAAAGTACTTTTTAATTTTTTTCTTTCAGGATATTATCAACTAGGTAAATTTATAATTTCAATCCTTTATCATTCTATATTTTCGATATACTTTTTAATTATATTCTCTTTAATTTATATACCAATAGTTCGAAGAAAAATATGAAAAAGAACGGAGGAAATTAAGTACTCCGTACTAATGTCGACACAAGTGCAGTGTGCAGCCAAGAACTTCAATTTATGGTATCCTGGTCAACCTAAGACATGATTACAAGCCGGACCAGCCGTACTTTTTCTACTTAAAATATTATTTTTTCCGTCTCTAAATGATTTATATATTTTAATTTTATATGGTTAAATTTAAAAACTTTGATCAATAATTTTTATTAACCAATAATAAATAATATAGTCATATGACACATTATTAGATTCGTCTCAATGTATGTTTTTGAACTATCAATTTTTTATAATTTTTTCTTGTGTAGAATATGAGATATTTATGTTTGAAATCGTATTTTGTTAACCATAAAAAATCAAAATGTATCAATTATGTAGGAACGGAAGGAGTACATTTATTCCTCAATTTTGACAAATCTTTTTAAGCCGGACCAAGTTGTACAACCGGGAAGAAAGAGGAACAAATAATTCATGTGTCTGACAAGAATTTAATAAGTTTTCATTCACATACAAATAAGCTCCTTTAGTCTTTCTAATTTCTCATCATCACATTAAGAAGTTATATTATACGAAGCAAATCAATGTAAGTGTGCATCTCAATCACCTCCCCATCTAGTAGATGAACCTTTTGTGTAAATTACATAATGTTTTGGTGAAAGGTATAAATCATCATTTATGTTTAGTCAAAATTTCTATTCGTTCACCTACAAATTAAAAGGACTCATTCGAAATTTTACAAAAAAAATCATTTACCGCTTTCGTCATGAAATCTGGCAACTATTCGACACCTGATTAAAAAGACATTATCAATATGATTTATCTCAGATTAGACGATGGTCTAGATTAGTACCGCAAAAAATGGCGGAATAGAATTAATCAACGTTGTATGACTCAAAAAAAATTAATATTAATGGGAGTCATATATATGAGAAAGACTAATTAAATTTTTACAGAAAATAAAATGTTTATGATGAATATAAATGACATAGAATTCCAATATGTAAGGTCTATAAACCACTTAAAAAAACAGTGTAATAAAGCATCACTACGGATTCATCCAAAATATAATAAATAGAATGAATCCTCTTATAAATCAAAAATAAAGAGCTTCGAGCCAATAAAGACTGAGAAAATTGACTCAAGAACAAATTGAATTTCATCATTAGCTCCATTGTAGAATTAAGACATAACCATAAACCATTGAATAAGAAGTGGGAAACACAAGATTTATGTGGGCAAATTAGTCATTTAACATTTAAAATTATTGAATGAGGACAGGTTAAGACAGGGCCTACTGGGCTTTAAAAGAAATTGGTTTATATGGTGATGACGAAATGATAAATATGAAGAGAAATGATAAATACATATATATAATTTATTTTCAATTTTTTCGATAAATAAAAAATTGAATTTCTTTTCATTTTTTCGATTTTTAATGTGAAATGACTAATTGCCTTTACATAAGTCACATGTTTGTCATGTGCCGGATAGTTACCAGAATTCATGACGAAAATGGTCAATAAGTCCTTTTGTAAAACTTCAGTGACCGAATAAATTATTTTAATGATATAATTTCGTGTTTGAAAACGTGTAATCATCATGTGGAGCAATTATTAGTGTTGGTGTATCATTTGAAAGAAGTAGTTAAGTGAGGACTAGTCTTGTGAACGAGTCGAATCGAGCCGAATATTTGAAGGTTCGATTTGGCTCGGTCGTTTTGGAATGCAAGGATCGGCTCGATTTGACCGAATATCGAGAATGAAGGTTCGGCTCTACGTTTGCTTTCTCGAATCGAACCACGAGCCGAGCTGCCGAATATCCCGAGCATACGAGCTTTTCGGGTACCTACTTAAACCCAAAATCCAAATGTAAGTACCTAACTGAACCAACAAATTAATTAAATACATAATTGATTGGAGATGCATCAACATTAAATCTTCAATTAAAAACAAGCATCAAATCTTCAATTGAAAACAAGCAAGATGATGAGGAGATGAACGGAGGTTATTTCAGGTTCTTGCTTTCACCTTTTTATGGTATGGGATTACACCCATAATTAATGAATATATCATTGGTGCTACCTCTAAAAATTTATAGTATAAATATATAAGGGAAGACCAAGCCAAGCTATTCGGCTCGATTTGCCGCATACTGAAAATGAATGCTTGATTCTACGTTTAATTTCTCCAACCGAGTCATGAGCTGAGCTTTTCGAATCGAATATGACCAAGCTTCTCGAGCTTTCAAATTTATTTACACGCCATGAGGCCGGAAGATACTTTGAGCTTAAATGTAGCTGGGGAACTTCTAAATCATATGTTGTCCTTGAAATTTCATAGCACCACTAGCATTAGGAAGATTACACAGAAGTTAAGTATGAGATAGGATGATTCTTATGGTGCTATATATCGTTGAGAATTTGACAAGATTAGCATCTTTTGAAGTGTTTTTCTAATTTGAAGCACCATGTCTTTTTTCTGCAAACGACTAGTAACTTTCTCTAATAAAATGACTGTTTTACCTTTAGTGAAATTACATTCTTTTTCTTCATCTCCTAAACCCTACCCACACCACCCAAACCGCCCCCAACCCCCTCTGCATCACCCCCTCCATTGTCTCCGACGAAAACCTTTCCCTTCCCAGATCCAAACTACTCCTGTCACCCAATAGGCGCCCCAAATGTAGATGTATTAGTCCAGGATGTATCAAAAGTTGTTCTCCAACTCCTAAACGCACTAGAGACGGAGGACTAAGGATTTTACGTCTCTTGTAAGCGAATCTTCCAGTGAGACTGCAGATCCAAAAGAGCACAAAGATATCAGTGATATCTCGAAAATAGAAGAGGACAAAAAGAGGTATGAACTTAAATACCATTAATATTTTAAGGTACAAGGATAACGTCTAGAAGTTATTCTTTCCTAGTTCTTTTGTCTGCACACTTTTGCCGTGGTGAGTGTTACACATGAAGATGTGCATCCACCTCCAAAGAAGCAAACAAGTCAAAGGTTATGGAAGTCTAATGCTAAGCCGGTGAGACTTCTGTTTTCCTTTGTTTTCGTTGAAGACGATTGGTTATAGGAGTAGTTTGGATCTGGGAAGGGGAAGGTTTTCGCCGGAGACAATGGAGGGGGGATGCAGAGGGGGTTGGGGGCGGTTTGGGTGGTGTGGTATGGTTTAGGAGAATGAAGAGGAAGAAGTTGATTTCATTAAGGGTAAAATAGTCATTTCATTAGGAAAAGGTGCTACTCATTTGGAAAAAAAAAAGACATGGGTGGTCCAAATTAAAAAAACACTTCAAAAAGTGCTAATCTTGTCAAATTCTTATGGTTTCGAGTGAAAACAAAAGCCTCTTAATTAGTAGCTTGGGTGAGTTACCACGAAGCTATCTAATCATCATCCATAAGTCGTCCTCGTCCATATTAATTTGACGATTTACATCAATTCTGCTAATTGACATGTCAATAATAACATGATATTTTCCATTTTCCCACTTAACACTTTGTGCCAAACGTAAAAGTAAAAAAATCGATGTGTACACACACTTTGGCATTTCGTTATGAGAAATTTGGCAAACTACCACTGTTTCGAATGTGTATTTGCAAAAAGCCATTGAATCTTTTTTATTTGGAGACTACCACAAAAATAAGGCGAACTGACTAAATTACCCTTCATTAAATCTATCCTTACTTCATCTTCCCCAACATCATCTTCCCCAATTTTCAACCACCAAACACCAACCACCAACCACCACCCTCCCCACCATCATCATCAACATTATCACCATCCACCACCACCATCACCATTCACCATCACCATCCACCACCACCATCGATCACCATCCACCACCATCAACCTTATCACCAACCACCACCCTCCCAACCATCACCATCAACTTTATCACCAACCACCACCATCATCCACCACCGTCACCATCCACCACCACAAATAATCCCCCTTAAATCACAGGATCTGAAACAGTGGGGGGGGGGGGGGGGGGGGACAGATCTGAATCGGGGGCGAGGGGGGGGGGCAGATCTGAATCGGGGCGGAGGGGGGGGGGGGGGCAGATCAGAATCGTGGCGGAGGGGGGGGGGTAGATCAGAATCTGGGCGGAGGGGGGGGGGCAGATCTGAATCGTGGCGGTGGGGGGGCAGATCTGAAAAGGGCGGGGGGGGGGGGGGGGCAGATCTGAAAAGGGCGAAGGGGGGGGGGCAGATCTGAAAATGGCGGAGGGGGGGGGCAGATCTGAATAGGGGCGAAGGGGGGGGGGCAGATCTGAATAGGGGCGGGGGGGGGGGGGGGCAGGTGGTGGTGGTGGTAGTGGATGGTGGTGGTTGGTGATGAGGTTGATGGTGGGGATGGTGATTGTTGGTGGTTGAAAATTGGGGAAGATGAAGTTGGGGAAGATGAAGTAAGGGTAGTTTAGTCAATTTACATAAAATTTGTGGTATTCTCCCAATAAAAAAGATTCCATGTTTTTTACAAATATCAATTCTCAACAGTGGTAGTTTGCCAAATTTCTCTTTCGTTATGGCATATAATTATTGTCCAATATTTGAATAGTGCTTTGTGAGGACACGGTCGGCATGTAACACATTGCGGTTGTCCAACTAATAAGCATATAATTATTGTCCAATATTTGAACAGTGCTACTCTATTTATATAGAGATTTATTTAAAAATGTTCTATACGTTATGCGAGATAATTGCTAAAATAGTCCCAGTAAATATGTGTAAGTTGCACTTTGGTTCCAGTTAATATTGGGTCTGCGGAAATGATCCCAGATATTGATACAAATGGTGCGTTTTAGTCCCTAACCGTTACTTTTAGACGAAAAAACGTTAATATGGGGGCAAAAACGTAAAATTCAACACTGTTAAAGACACAAAACGCGATTTTTAACTAATATTAGGGAAAAAATCGAAAACGGATCATTAATGTACAATCTTTGGAAATCACTAAACCCAACCTTCATAGCTATTTCTCAACAACGCCTCATCCTCCTCTCAATTACTCCCTCCATCCCTTTTTGATAGGGCTATTTGCTTTTGCACACACTTTTAGGAAATTTTAAACTTATCTCACAAAACCAAATTTCCCTCCACTTTTTATTACTAAATTTGGTCAAAATGGAATCAAAAAAGGGATTTCTATTTTGGGAATGTATCCCTATCAATTAGGGATGGAGGGAGTACTAAATATCGCCCCACGTGATCTCCTCTGAGCAGGCGTCTTCCTCGTCTCCATTCACCGCTTTCTCCTCTCGCTTTATGGATCGTGCAACATCTTTCTCCACTCGAGTGTTGTTGTCTTCGATTTATTTTAATCGTATTTTAGATCTGTGTTTTTTTCAATTTTAATTGTATTTGTTTCCCTCAATTTTGTTTGGTGATATTAATCGAGAATGCAGATCTTTTGCAACTTCTTAAGAATTATTTTTGCAGATTTTTCAGTAAAAAGAATTGTAATAATTTCAAAATGAATTTGTTTAAATGTTTCTATAATTTGTTCGTTCACTTACCATATTGGAGGAAATTTATTAAATTTTAAATTCGTAATTAAAATGTACAGATACTTTTTCTAATTCATATGTATTCTATTTATCTGTTCTTTGTTATACATTTTGAAAAGTTCAGTTGCTTTGGTCCAAATTTCAGATTTTTTTTAAATATAATTGTCACCATAATTCTAAATAGGATGCAAATATCGCTATTTAAATATCAAATATGATTCGAATAGCGAATTCAAATATAAACACAAAATCGAATATTAAATTCTAACGTTAGTTATCGAATACGAGTACCGAATACAAATCGAATATCGAATGTGTATATTAAATTGGACTATGAAAAATTGGGGGAACAATTTTAGAGGGAATTGGTGTGGGTGTAGACATAAAGTGTATATTAGTTTATTAAATTTCGATTTTGCCCTCATATTAGTCAGAATTGTGTTTTATGACCTTAACCGTGTTTAATCTTACGTTTTTGCCCCATACTAACGTTTTTCCGTCTAAAAGTAACGGTTAGGGACTAAAACGCACCATTTGTACCAATATTTGGGACTATTTCTGCAGACCCGATATTAACTGGGACCAAAGTGCAACTTACACATATTTACTGGGACCATTTTGAGAATTATCTCTACGTTATGCAATGCAATTGTATAGTGCTCTTAAAAGAAGAGTTATTCAAGTATTGTTCCTCTCTCCATCTTATTGTAGTAATAATATGATTAGATTCCTTCACATAAATATACCATTAATATACCTAATACCTCCTTTGTACTAGTATATTTTAAAATAAAAATACATAGTTGGTATGATGATTTTACATTTTTAATAATTTTAACAAAAAAAAAGTTAAGAAGTTAAAAATACATAGTTGGTATGATTCCTTCACATAAATATACCATTAATACACATTGATGAAATGATTGCACATAAATCATTAACGAACTAGTTGCAACAGATTAGACTCATAATAAATTGAAATATCCGGTTGTCATAGGTGTAAAGGTTAGCTTTTGATGATAATTATGATTATGATTATGATGAGTGTGTATGGCTCAATTCTTTGTCGAATCTACTTCCTAATTTAAAGCTCAAAACAATATCCAGACACCTCTAATCATTTATGTAAACGCATATAGGCATATGACTATATGAGGACAAATAATTAGTGTAGAAATATAAAATGTAGAAATATAACAACATTTTTATTGATGATTGTTCTTTGAATGCAATAGTAGTCAATATATAGGCAAATACTAAGTATAATTTTAGTTAGTGTCCATTAACCTAACATATTTTTCTCAAATTGATAGTAATTTAATACAATTTTTATGAGTTTGTACTACTATAATAATATTAGAGATAATTGTCGAAATAAATTCAGTAATTGAGATTATTTTGGCAATTACCTCATAAGAGGTGAGACTCATCATATAAAATCAGTTTGTTAAAAAATACTCAAAAAATTAATAAATACTCACAAAATTTATGTTATTTCAAGTTTGGCTTTCATTTAAAATGAAATTTAATCTGAATTTGATATTTAAGTAATAAAAGAATGAATAATCCAGTCCCTAATATGAAAAGAAGAATATTTCAGGGGCAAATCGAAAGCATCTAAATAGTTGAGAAAGCCGTAACGAATTTAGGTAAAATTAAAAGGACATTTAATTGGAGATATCTCTAACCGTGATCGATTAATATCTAATTTCTGGAAACATATCTTCAATCTCAAAATTAAAAGTGTATTAATATAATAAATTATTCCTAATACGTCAATTCCATCCATATTAAGCATTGTTATTATTCATTATCAAGATTTAATTCTTAATTAAGATATATCGTTATTGATATGTCATGAATATATATTGGTATTAATAAGTATTATTAAATAATTATTACCTCCGTTCTTTTTTATTTGTCTTTCTAGTAATTTGCACATAGATTAAGGAGAATAATAGGTAGTCAAAAATTACATTGAAAATGTAAAATGACAATCAATTGAAACTATATGATTGGTTGGTTGATAACTTCATAAGAAAAAGTAATTAAAAAATACATTGAAAATGTAAATTTACAATTAATTATGCTAGAAAAACAAACATTTGGAAACAAAAAACTAAAGCTTGAAAGACAAATAAAAAAGAACAGAGGAAGTACTAAATATGATCAATTAAGAATATCAAGATTTTTTTTTTAAGTTAGCGATTAAAATATGATTATAATAGTATCAATAAGATTTGAATCAAAGACATTCTGATTGGAAGCTTGGATCAAATGATACCATATTATTAAGCTATCAAGAAGAACGTCAAGAATTTTATGCGTCAAATCATCGATTTAAATCCTTTACAAACAAATAAAAATGGAAATAAACCTAATAAATATTACTCCTCTTATCCTTAAAACATTTCCTAATATCAAATTTGATGAGCTTACTTTTATAATATAGAAGTATTTAACACACACATATACATTAAATATAATATTTTCAACTAACTTATTATTTTTTATTCAAATCAATATTGTGAATACAAAAACATTAAACTATAATAAAAGTGTGACAAAAGAAATCGATTTCATAATTTTACTGTCACAATTCAAAATCTCACCTAGTCCATCAATATACTCTCACAATTAGGTAAGTAGCCTCTTTTTCTTCCCACATTACTGTTGACTCCTAAAAAACTCAAAATTAGGTAAGCATCCCTTTTTTTCTTCCCAAGTCACTATTGACTTCTAAAAGATCTGGTACCTTGAAGTCTTTCATAGAAGAAAAACAAAAACTCGAGAATAACAAGACCAGTGTGCTTTGATCATCAATGCGTGACATCATCACATAAATCATCCAAATAAATAATTAATGAACGTATTAGACACGTGACCCAAGTCGTCCACTTGCCCACATGAAGTTTCATAGAAGCATTTAAAGAGTCCGGTTTCGGTGCATCAATAATTCGGTGCTCCCGGTGCATCAGGTACCCATTTAAAGGTTTTACGTGGGTACTGTACCCACTTGAAACTTCATCATTGGTACTTGTACCCAAATTGTACTATAACAATGGTACAATACCAAATATTTATTTTGGATTGATAAATATGTGATATTGTACCATTGTTATAGTACAATTTGGGTACAACTACCAATGATGAAGTTTCAAGTGGGTACAGTACCCACGTGAAACCTTTAAATGGGTACTTGATACACCTGATGCATGGAAGTATTGATGCACCGAATCTTTTCACGCATTTAAAAGTTCCATTTAATCGTGGAAATATCAAATTATTAATCATTTTTATTTCATAAAATAGACCACAATGCATGCACCTCATTTTTCCATCTCCTCATATAAATACAACCAAAGTCTTCCCAAATTGAAAGTCCAAATTCTTTTCCCATCTCTTATCACACTACTACACAAACACTTTAAATACACTATAAATTAGAATTAATTCTTCGATATCTTGTACTATAGATTCGACGAATCCAAATTCGAATAGTTAGAAACAAAAATATTCGATTCGATTCATTTCCATCCCCTGAGTTATGTTCCATTCTAGAGCACCTGATGTTGTACCGGCGGTTAATTATGGTGATGGTCCGGTTTATGACAGGAGTACAAGCTTTAACAGCTTGGTATCTTGCTTAACGGAAACATGGGGTGATTTGCCTTTAAAGGTGGACGACTCAGACGATATGGTTATTTTTGGATTGTTGCGTGACGCCGTTAGAGTTGGTTGGAGTCCGTTTAATTCGACAGTTGTAACTGAAATTAAACCGGAGGTAGTTGAAGAAGCTGAGCTAAGCGAACCGAATTTGGCTACTCTTTTGCCTGAACCGGTAACATCTCCAGAGACTCGGGCATCAGAACCGGATAATGGATTGTTTCCGGTTCAGTCTCCCTCGAAGGGGAAACATTACAGAGGGGTTAGGCAAAGACCGTGGGGAAAGTTCGCAGCTGAGATACGCGACCCAGCTAAAAATGGTGCCAGAGTTTGGCTCGGAACATATGAGACGGCGGAGGAAGCAGCTTTGGCTTACGATAGAGCCGCCTACAGGATGCGTGGCTCGAGGGCTTTGTTGAACTTCCCGCATAGGATTGGGCTAAATGAGCCGGAGCCGGTTCGAGTGACCTCGAAGAGAAAGCCACCCGAACAGAACTCGAATATAGGTTCACCCAAACAGAAGAAAAGTGTCGCGGCTGCTAAACCGGCCGAGTTGCAAATGCTAGTTGGTGAGCAACTTTTGGTTGTTTAGGATCAAGTTGTGAAATTAGGGGCCAAGTGATGATTGTGATGTGTGTTTTATTATTATTTAATTGGTAGAAAATAAAAGGTGGAACTGTGCGAATGATTCGAAATCCATTGGCATAATCTTCAATTTCTTTTAAAATATATCCTTCGTATACTCAAATGAAATAAATTTGACGTAACATCAACTTTATAACATCCTATGGTGAACTAGCAGGTACAATATTTTTATCTGGGACATTTGTTCCATTCAAGAATTTGTTACGAATTTCTAATGTACTCAACAATTAAGCGGAGCAAAATGACTGGAAATAAGAGAATGCAAATTAATTGACACCACTTATATGGAACATTGAAAAGAATATGACAACAAAATCTCTAACTTGCTCATTGTATATTTCAAACGTTTGAACCAATATATCATAAGCAATGATGTCGCTCCTCTGTTCATCGATGAGAAATAATTCATATATAGCTTTCGAGTTTCGTAACAGACTAACAATGTACTTCCTTCTTCATCGTTTAAATATTTGGCTAATGGTTTGGCGTGAAAGGAATGGTAAACTATCCAATTATGCGTGTGCACTCTTTGATGGTGCACTCTTTAGTTATCTCCTCAGTTTGCACTCTTTAGAGGTTTTTGCGTGTGCATAAAAGCGATAAAATAAACCAGACAATGAATCAATATGTCAAATATTGAATCCAACTTTAAAAATCGCTTTTAATTATATGTCATATGCTTCTCTATTCCATGAAATCTTTCCAGCATAACATTTACATGCATATGTATGAACTAACTTGACATGATTATTTGATGGTGCTCAACATATACTCACATACACCATTATTATTACAATAATCAAATCTAACCATGGTTTATTTATGACGCAGCAAATACAACGATTGGACTTCGAACGGTGTGAACACCATCACCCCATTCCAAAAAGTTAGAAGTCATTGTGAAAGAATCGATCGTTCCTTGAACCGTCACCTGATAAAGAAGAGTCTCCCCTTGATTCGAAAATGACAAAGTCTGTGGTACTACTTGTATGTTCATTCCCGTGTCTGCAAAAACTGTAACTTGATATGTCGATGCACCAGGTCCGACGTTTGTCACCCTCCGGTTGAATGTCGTGCTGAAAGGTACAAATCCAGTAACGAAAAGTGCAAAAGAAGGAATATTTAAATCCCAGGCTGAAATTTGTGAAGTACAAGTGCTCGCGTCTCCAGTGATGATCTGGAGAAGAGATGCATCGTATCCTTGCCCACATAGGAAGTTGATGTAGTCGTCAACGTTGGCATCGTAGACTAGACCGGGGTCTAGTACCCGTAGAGGGTTCAAATGGCCGGCTCCATACGCGAAGTCCAATCCTATGCTGGTACTATTACTCATGGGAAAGGCTGTGACATTTTGTAGCAGCAAAGTATGAGTGTTTTACTTCCCAGAATATTTATCGCACAATATTAGAGTCAATTGATAGTATAGTCCCAGTAAATGTAATGATATTGCACTTTCATTCATGTTGCACATTCATCGCTAGAAATGACAAACATTGGACGTTCATTTATGTTCAAAGTCCAAAATAGGGATAACTGTGCAACAATCATCAATTTAGGAACCGAATTGCAATAAATGTACTAATATATATCGGGACTAAATTCTTACGTTGTCACTAGCAGAACTAAACTGTACCAACATCACACTTTCTAAGACTATATCACCAATCGTTACATAAGGATGGAGCCAGTTTTAAGCAATTATATATACACATACCTGTTGTCATGATGGCAGACCTAATAACAGCAGGAGACCATGTGGGATAATAGGACTTGATATATGCAGCTATGCCACTCACATGGGGGCAAGCCATAGACGTTCCAGATATAATGTTGAACTGTACTTCTCTTTTGTCCAAATCAACTCCTGACATTGGCGCAATCGGCGACCAAGCAGCTAGAATATGATTTCCTGGGGCTGTTATATCCGGCTACACAATTAAAAGATTAAATTCATTCAATACACCAACAAATTAAAGATATTTGAGCGAACGAGTCCAAAGGAAAGAAGTATGAACGACATTCAAAATGTAATACAACATGTCATTAGCCTTAGTCATATTACCTTGAGAATGTCGGGCGTGACAGCGTTTGGTCCTCTGGACGAGAAGCTAGCTACATACGGTCCCACACTCTCATTCACTTCATTACTCGTCAATATAGTAGCAGTCGGATTGCTAATTACCATCCAACGTTAACACATTGTATTAAATTTACATTGTTAAAACAACAATAGTGTTGCAAAATAAAATTAGTGAAGACCAAAATTTACCTGGACAATTGCATATATGAATAGATACCTTGTCCATCAGCCTCACCCAAAGATGAATAAGGCACGGCAGCAATGTATGCCGTATCCTTGAGTCCTTCACTATGGGAAATAGCCCCGATTGCCCCGGCCGCGATCGCTGATTCTCCGTTAGTGGGGCCATCACACAACACAATTTTACCAGACACTAGACTTGGGTCTAATGAATCGTCAACACAAAAACTGCAAAACCGTACACCAAGTGAGCACGTTCCTTTATTGAGAAGAAGAAAAAATACAAAACAAATCATATTCGTTACCCAAAAAAATTATGAAGTATCATATAGAAAAATGAAAACGTCAACTAAAATAGTTTAGCATAGTAATAGCTAGAACTAAGGAAGAGTAGGACGGATTTGACGTACCTGGAGTCAAGGGAACCGAAGCCTCGTGCAATATTGGGCGCATCACCACCATATATCAAAGGATACATGGTATGATTGAGGTCAAATGTGTTGATTGATACTCCCTTCAGTAAAATCAAACATTTACTCTATTATTGCTGAATTTTACATTTCTTCCTACAAAGCCTGCCTCGACAAAATTTCCTAAACACTACTACTATTTTATAAATTAACATCACTGGAGAACAATTATAGTTAGTGGACTGGAGTTGTTGATATTGCACATTCGTCCCTATTTTGGACGTCAAAACATGGACGAATGTGACAATGCCAACGATTAAACTGGTACGGTACTACTGAAATAAATCAACTGCACCACGGCTACACTTCTTGGAATATACTACGTATCATATTTTGTATATGTTTATGATTATAAGAAAATTAATCATATCAGTTCACACAAAGTATAACATATAATTAACGGGGTGCATCGATATGCGAGAACTTACATCGTAAACCAAATCATTACCAAGTTGAACTCTGGTGAGAAATGCCCTGTGGATAGTACTAGCAGCAACGGACATAAGCCATGGGGCAACATTTGAGATTGTTTGATATTCTGGCCCACTATTACCTGCCGACGTTACTGTTAGAATGCCATTTTTCATAGCATGATATGTACCAATTGCGATTGGATCTTCGAAATAGTGTTTCGCCCCATTAGGATCTCCAACAGAGAGTGATATAATGTCCACTCCATCACCAATTGCATCGTCAAAGGCAGCTAGGATGTCCGCATCCTCGCAACCGCCACTATTCCAACAGACTTTGTAGGCTGCTATTCGGGCACTTGGAACCCCTCCGCGAGCAGTTCCCAGGGCTAACCCGAAAAGGCTCGCTGAGTTAACGTAGCCTCCGGCTGCTGTGGACGCTGTGTGTGTGCCATGTCCACTAGCGTCTCTTGGGGATTGGATATCAGTTGGCCCGAATTGTAAATCACTTTTGTAGAACCTTGCTCCGATCAGTTTGCTGCATTTCATTTTCCAAAATTTAGTTTATTTTATTTTGAAAATAAAAATGTGACCATTGTAATTATGAACTCTCAAATTTTGATATTTAACGATAAAGTTAGTTTCGATACCACCAGAACATTATAGTCACCAGTAAAAAACATGATATTCATGAAGTTTGGTTAATTACTTGTTGCAAGTGAAATTTAAAGATGTGTCGCAAGTCCCTTTCCATGTAAGTGGTGGTGGACCAAATCCGACGTCGCTAAAGCTTTCGGATTCCGGCCAAATCCCGGAATCCAATACTCCCACTATGATGTCGCTCTCGGAAGTTGATCGGTTTACTTGTTGCGTAAATCCCATAAAATCCCATGACCTTGTCGTATGAAGTTGTTTCTTTGCAGAGGGAAATATCGAAACGATTCCTTTCAATGCTGCAACACATAAAATCATCAATACGTACGTATATAATTTCACCAATGTCGCACTATACTACAAAATTTAGCTTAAACAACGTTCAAAAAGTGATTTAAAATTATCACAAAAGGCTTCACATACAAGAAATAGTCAATTGCACATGAAGTCTAGTTCTGCTCTTTCCTTCAAAACTTAAGAAATATATACTCCCTGCGTCCCTAAAAGATTGATACATTTTGACTTTACATGGTCAGTCAAACTTTAAAAACTTAGATCAATAATTCTCATTAACCAATAAGAAATAATATAGTCATATGATATCTTGTTAGATTCGTCTCAATATATATTTTTGAGCTATCAACTTTTTAAAAAAAATTTATATGTAGAATAAGAGATATTTATGTTTGAAATCATGTTTTGTTGACCATGAAAAATCGAAATGTGACGGAGGGAGTATTAAATACTCCCTCCGTCCCTAAAAGATTGTCACATTTTGACTTTTGTTAGTCAAATATTACAAAATTTGATCATGAATTCCCATTAAACGATAAGAAATAATATAGTCTTGTAGGACCTTGTTAGATTCGTCTCAATATATATTTTTGAAATATTAACTTTTTATAATCTTATCGCATGTAGAATAATAGATATTTATGTTTTAAATCGTGTTTTGTTGACTACCAAAAGTCAAAATGTGACAATCTTTTAGGGACGGAGGGAGTAACTGTTATACCCTTCTTAAGCACGGTGCTTAAAAAATGTTTAAGCACATAAAGCAAGCTCACCGGCTATCTTCTTCTTTTCTTCCTCCGTTAGCTTGACTACAAACCCATTGAAGTTCTTGTAGTTGTGAAGTATATGTTTTGGTGCATCGCTATGTAATTAAAAAAACAGCAATTCTCATGGTGTATTATGTTACAAAACTAAAATGGCACTTGTAAAACATTCGGGGAATAAATTAAACTGCTACCATATTATCATGATTTGATGGTGTTAATAATTATTAATCATAAACACTTTAGATAATATACGAAGATTATTGTAATCAAACCTGCCGAGAATTGCACTAAGCATGGTAGTATGAACGGCTGCGGCGGGCAAGACACCTCTAAGCTTTTCACCCAGGTAGACTATATAAGACTGCCCATAAATTAAGAGAAAGAATGTTAGAAGTCTTCATTCGCCTTAACTTATACGTAATCTTATTGGATAAAATTGAAAACAAACACATCCATTACGTTCATGTTAAATTGGACCCTTTCTAAGGGAATTCACCGGCACATAATCGCTATTTGTCGAATGTACACTTTCAAATTACAGTCTATCTGAAAAATACGTTTTATGAGTATTTCCTTGTATGATGTATGAACAAAGTGTTCAAACATTTTCCTCTCTAGTGATATAATTATCTTATATGGTAAAACTATTTTAATTTGTTTGGAAATAATACTAAAACATTTCGATATATAACGGCTACTCGTCGAATGCGTATTAGGTAGACTTCCGGGAAATTGACTCATGATTTTGCAATCAGAAAGTCACATATTTCACCACTTTTCCTCAATGTATATACAAATTTTATTTTCACTGCTCTTATTTCCACTTCTTAAGTTGGATACCGGCACCGAACTCAAATTTCATGTGTTCGTTCGTTATTGTTTTCTAAAAAAGAAAAATTCGATGCGTGTTTCATGAGTACGGTAAATTAGTGCCGTAGAAATAAGCTGTGCAAATATGCAACAAAGTTATGAACGAAATGAAAGCTTGAGCAGATTAAAGAACATGATTGAAGTAGAATATGTATATATGTTAAATATATACCTTCCTATCTCCAGTAGTAGATGGCTCATTAGTAGCCCAAACAAGTGTCACCCAAGAGAAGAACAACAACAAGACCCAATTAATTTTCGTCATGTAAATGTGTTCAAAACTTAAAATGTATGTGTTAATAAATAGTGTAAGTGAGCTGATTTATCTGTAATGGAGATATATATATACTATATATAAATCTTTGAATCAGAATTTGGCATAGAGTTTATTTATTAACAAGAAAATGTCTATTCAAATTCCGCTAGTTGCTATATCTAAAGCGCGTAAGAAAAAAAATCTTGAATTTAATCAATCATCTTTTGTTTTATATATATATGAATTATTCAACTGTTAGAAATTTCATTACTGAAAGCATGATGGATAATGTTCTTCTTTGGGATGACCTTGTTATTTAAATGGTAAGTTGCTTGTTTTAATATAATATATGTATATGATAGTGATAAATATTAAATATATCCCTCTATGGCTCTATTGAAAAATTGATGGAATAATTTTGGATTATGATATATAGTTGAAGTTTCAACGTTTTTGAATTAAAATAGTTTTTTGTATGAAAAAGAAATATAAATAATATTTTTGTATTATGTTGTTTGATATTTGATAAAAAAGAATATAGACTGTAATAAGATATTTCGAAGTTTCCTCTCTCATATAAAGATTTTTTAATGTTATTCTTTCCTTGTTTTTTATTTTCATGATTAGTTTTAATCGATTTATTTTTATATAATGTTGTTAGGAAAAAGTCTACTTTAACTATTAGTATTGACTAAGATGTTTTATCTTAAACTTTTCTAAAAACTTAAAATTAGCTAAACAGATGAAATAATTTTTTTTTCATATTTTAGTATGAAGCTGTGAATTGAAAATCTAATTAAACAATTTTGTGAGAGGGAGGTACTAACTTTAACTTGTTGAGAAATGCTTCTTTGACTTTTTGTTATGTTGACTCGAGTAATTTTACAATTAATTCGTCGAGTTGACTTTTGATAACGATAGGTGGTACAAAAAAACATGATGATGATATACACAAAATTCTGTTCTCATTTTCTTACTTAATTTTTTTAAGGTTCATTATTGCCATATTGGCATGAATAACTCATAAATAGATGTCTTAAAACAAAATAATGTGATAAGATTATTGTGAAATATTAAATGTACATGCCATTTGTATATATTTAACCCGTGTGAAATATTCAAATGCGATAAAATTATTGTGTCATCCGCATATATTTTATATTATAAACATATTTTAGTAACATACTTTGAAGCTAATAAAGCCTTTGCCACATTCGACCAGCCAAGTCTCCAAAATCATGGAGATAAAATACAAAATCAAGAGGAATAAATAAATTGAAATGCTTTTAATTTGGCATATAAAAATAAGGCAACAAGAGTATTTAGAATACATGAATTTAGAACAAAGTAAACGTCAATGAGAACATTCAAAGTAGCGCGCGATGAGTTCGAATAATCACATACTATTATACTCCTATAAAGTTCACTTCAATATTACGCGGTCAGTGGACTAAGTTCGAATTACACAGAATTTTGGCAAATTATTACGAACAACGAGTGGAATTAACCAAAAAATACAAAATCTTTTTTGTTTAAATAATATGTTAGGGTTATGGGTGACTAGCCCATAAGCCCACATAGTAGAGACTAGGGTTAGGTTGTTAGGGTATGGGTGGCTAGCCCATAAACCCACATAAGCATTAGGTTTAGGTTAAATATTTTACCTATAAATATAGGTTTGTGTATTGTACAACAACAACAATTACATCAATAAAATATCTTTTTCAATAATTCTACATGGTATCAGAGCCTATCGATCTTTGAGGCCTAAATACAACTTCCGTTGCCCTGCCGGTGAGTCTTCTACTATGTGATACTCACCGGCGGGATTTAAATTTTTATTTATTTTCTTTCTCTATAATTTTTGTTAGTAGATCTGAATTTTATAAATTTTGTTTCAGATCTAGTTTTTTTTTTTCATTTTTTTTACCAAAAAAAAAGAAATCTTTGCGATAATCTTATACGTTCGAAAAAATTGGTGTTCCTCATAAATATGGTCTTGGGAGTCCTCCTATACGCATTGTCTGGCGAGTCCTATACGCATTGTCTGGCGATTCCTATACGCATTGTCTGGCGAGTCCTATACGCATTGTCTGGCGAGTCCGATACGCATTATTGTCTGGCGAGTCCGATACGCATTATTGTCTGGGGAGTCCGATACGCATTGTCTGGCGACTCCGATACGCATTGTCTGGCGAGTCCTATACGCACCGACGGAGGAACCTATGCACCGACTGAGTGAATGGTGATTGAAGCAGTTTACACAACCAATTGAAGATTATCGCATTGAAGGACGCGCTTACATATTTATATTAGTTATATATGTTTTTTTAGAGTATTATTATTATTATTGTAATGTTTATTGCAAACTCATGGAAATTCTATCAAATTACCATGAGTTTGAGGGAGGGTGTTAGGCTAATGGGCAACCCTAGCCCATAAGCCACCATACCCTAACAACCTAACCCTAGTCTCTACTATGTGGGCTTATGGGCTAGTCACCCATAACCCTAACATAATACCACACTTTTCATGTAAAATGATTAAAATACCCTTATATTGATATATTGCTAAACCACCTTCATACCTTATTCCCTCATTTTTTTCTATCTCACTAAAAAGAAATTCTCCACCTATACTCTCATATTTTATCTCTAAGGTTCGAGAGAATTGCTGAAATGGTTCCAGTAAGTGGGTGTCCGTTGCACTTTGGTCCCCGTAAGTGGGACGACCGATGCGCAAATGGTCAATGTAAGTGTGTAACGGGTGCACAAATGGTCCCTAGTTTGACGGATCCGTTAACTACAAACATATTGGGGCTTTTTTAGCATAACGTTGGGGATTTTATGCAATTTCGAGATTTTTAATAATGGCCCCTTAAGAAACACTTAATTATTACTTTGTCCAAATTTAAAGCTTCCACCTTCGATCCAAATTTGAAGGTTCTTGTACAAAAGTTTGAATTTTCGCTAAGGTTTTTATGGGTATGTGGTAAGTTATGGGTGTGTGGTAAGTTTTCTGTAAAGTTTATTTTCTGGTACTTTTTTTCGTTTGTAAATTAGCAATGAAGTGAGTATCAAACCCACGGTCACTAGCAATAGACTTTTCCACTAGGCTCTCCGATTAACTCTTATTTTCTAGTACTTTAATGTTGTATTTTGAACAAATAGTTTGAATCTTTTTTCTTTCTTTTTTTGTAAATTAGCGATGAGGTGAGTTTCGAACCCAGGACCTTCTGGTCACTAGCAAGAGCCTTTTCCACTAGGATATTTGATTGACTCAAATCTTTTTAAGTTGAACACAAGATTTCGAGTTTAAATAAAGTTTGAACTATGAATTTGTGTTCAATGTGTATTACGTGTATGTAATTTGAAGATTTGATGTTGTTTTGTAATAAAAGTTCGAATATTAGGGGTATGATGTTAATATGGTCTGTTTTCGGATAAGTATAGCATTGTATAATCGGTTATAATGCCATATAATGAAGTATAATCAAGTATAATCGAGAGCGCTTTATAATATATAATACTGTCATTTCTCTATAGTTACAATTCAAATAATTTGTTTAATGTTGAAATATAATGTTGATATAGTTGAGTTTAATAAGATACAGATTATTATAATTAATTATAATTCATTGTAACAAGTTATATCGATTATATAAGCAATTATAATTGATTATAACCACCTTATAATCTATTATAATATATTATAATCTACTATAACTAGTTTTAATTGAACTAGAAAATTTCAGTTTTGGTTTAATGATTTCATGTTAAAGATGTGTTTAAGTTTTGAAATAGCGCAAACGTTAACTAGAGCAAAAACTTTTGTTGAAGAATAGAAATCTAATTCTTGTTTATTTTTTCACTTTTCCATCTTTACTTTTTAAATGTACTAGGATAAATTCTTTGTCTCAATAGGCAAAAGAAATCAACACTACTTTGTGTTTTGTACTAATTCTATTTTATTTATTCAACTTCTATGGTATGTATCCATTTTATGTCTGATTTTTTAGGCTAATATGTAGTATATATAACATATCAATTGTTGTTGGGGTTGAATTTTATAACATCAATTTGGTGTAATGATAAATTGTGATAAATTTGAGTTCATTATGAATTTTAATCAAGTAAAACGTACTCCCTCCATGTCTTAATGATTGGCACATTTTTTACTTTTCGTGGTTAACAAAATACGATTTAAAGAGTGAATATTTCTTATCTTACATTGAAAATTTATAAAAAGTTGATATTTCAAAAATATATATTGAGACGAATCTATAAGATCTCATATAATTTTATTATTTCTTATCATTTAATGAGAATTGATGAGTTTGACCAACAAAAACTAAAATATGTCAATTATTTAGGGAATGATGAAATATTATAATATATTCTCAAACAGTTATTTTGCGTAAAAAAGTGGTACTCTTCAAATAAAAAGAAATTCATATTTTTTGGCTAATTTCACACGTTGGGCTTAGCAATTTGCCAAAATTTTCCAAATTACACGTTCAATTGTTCAAAGCAATTGGTTTATTGTCGATCTTCCTCAACCTCCATCTACTTTGTTTATATTTTATCTCCTATGAGGTGATTATTGAAGTACGACTCGTACTATATTGAATATATTAAAACATATAAAACTATTTATATGATCTTAAGTTTTATTTACTTATAGGAGGAGCGAAACAGAATGAAAATCAAGGGGCCAATTTTGGAGAGAAAAAATAAGAGGGCGAAAATAAATTAAAAATAGTTAAAAGTACAGAAAAATTGTTAAAAATAAATCTAACAAGACATGAACCCGTGTCCTCTATCTTTTGAAGGAAAGAACTAACCAACTAAACTATACTTACACTTGGTTTGTTTACATTTTTTATTATATATCACAAAAACTCAAAAAATCACATAAATAAATGATATCGGAATACCTAGGATTATGCCCCTGCTTATAACTACTTGGTTTTGATGTGGACCCTCATAAATTCTTATTATGAAATCAAGTGGCTCAGTTTCTAGAGAACAATCAAATAGTCTTTTCGCATAGTGTACCATATCTATTCTGATCAAAATTGTTGAAGCATTTCATAATTAATGGGAAATTGAGGAAGATGAATATGGTGTAGTTGGGGAAGATGATAAGGTGAGGTGTTATTAGCTTAATTGATGTGTGGTTAATGTGGGATGGAATTGTTGATTTGTTTAAATTACTTTTCGTCTTTTCCGCTTAGTTTTAATTTTAAACGAAAAAATCAACGTTAAAACAACTTGAATGAATAAAATGAAAGAAATAATTGAAAAGATAAAAATACTAAAAATGCCAAAATGAAAAGAAGTGAAGAAGTGGAATGGAGTATGGAACGATAGATCAAATGTACAAATGTTTGAAATTAATCTTATTAGGATATAAGCTGAAAAGGATCAAATAAATTGCGTAAAGCAATTTTGAGAGCACATACAAAATTCAATTAGATAATCGACGATATAAAAAATTAATCTTCGTGTTTATAACGAATTATATTCCCTCTATCTCTAAATGGCAGATACATTTTAATTTGTGGTTAAATTTTAAAAAATTTGATCAAGAATTTTCATTAAACGATAAGAAATAATATAGTCATGCGGATCTTGTTAGATTTGTCTCAATATATACTTTTGAAATATCAACTTTAATAATTTTTTTGAATACAAAACATGATATATTTACGTGTTAAATCGTATTTTTTTAATCATAAAAATCAAAATATACCAATCATTTAGGGATGAAGAGAATACTACAGTATATATGTTTACTTATAGTATGGTTAAAGCCTAAAACAAATGATAAAAAGTCTATTAGTACATCGAATAATACGTCCAACTATTTAAGGTTTACTCGATAAATTATAGAGTAAAAGAATTACTCAAGCACCATTCGATAAATACACGATTAGGTAACCAAGTCAAATTTTCAAATCGAACGACGAGCTTGTTCGGAATTTGACCGACCCATTAACAACAGTACACATATATACCATATAGAAGTATACTAAACTCTATGCACTTGGGCTTAGCCATAAAACACCTACATTTGTCACATAAGAGAGTTCACAAAAGACTACTCTTTCCAGCTTCCTTACAACAAAAAACAAACGTGTCTCTTAACAAACCGATCTTCTTTGCATGTAATTGCTACGTTGACACATACTCAACCATTTCCCCCCTCTGTTTTCCATATCAATCCTCTATTTATTCCTCCACCACTTTCTAACCTCTTCAATCTTTCAAGATCTCTCATATTTCTTGAAATAATATTTTCTTCTTTGTGAAAAAACACAAAAGCAAAACAAGTAAAATGGCTATGTCTGGTGATCACCACCGCCAACAACACCTCTCTCACCATGAGTCCTCAAGGAATCCTCTAGCTCACCAGGTGGTTAAGGCTGCAACTGCTGTCACCGCTGGTGGCTCGCTCCTTGTCATATCAGGGCTCACCTTGGCAGCAACCGTCATCGCCCTAACAATGGCCACCCCATTGCTTGTCCTCTTCAGCCCCGTCCTCGTCCCGGCTGCTATCACCGTTTTCTTGCTTGTTACAGGTTTCTTGATTTCGGGTGGATTTGGGGTGGCAGCCGTCAGTGTTCTGTCGTGGATTTATCGCTATGTGACTGGGCGACACCCGGTTGGGGCAGATAGCTTGGAACAGGCGAAGAATACGCTAGCGGGGAAGGCTCGGGAGATGAAGGACAAGGCAGAGCAATTCGGGCAGCAGGGAGGGAACCAGTAAGCAGGTGATCGAACGGTGAATGATGGGTTCGGGGAGAGATCGAACGAACGGCCTGCATTGCATTGCATTTTAATTATGTGTGATAGATTTAATGTTGTTTAGAGGCTTCTTTCTTCATTAATGTCTCCGATGCTTGTCTGCATGTCTATTCTGTTTATGTTGATTTCAGTTACCGTGTCCTGTTTTCGACTTCGAACAATAATGAATAAAGAGGTCAGTAATTATCAATGTTGTCATATTTCTTCTCCATAATTACAATTTTTTCCCACCGGCGATAATATCTGTGCAGAGATATGAGTATTTAGTTGTGATCTATTATGTACTCATTGCAATTTACCATATACTCCCTCCGTCCGTAAGTGTTCGTTTGATCTTTTACGTTCTCGAAACACATTTAAAGTGTAAATACCTCTAATTTCAAATGACAAATTATTTTTTATCGCACTACTACAGATTTAAGCTTAGATAACGGTACTTAGATAGCGGCTTTTGTATCCGCTATTGAAGTGAGGTTCTTGCATAGCGGATAAAAATTTATTTATTAAAAAAAATGAAGAAAAATACATTAAAAATAGATTAAATAGCGCATGAACCAAATGCGCTATAGAAGTAAATAACTTATATAACGCATCTTACATGCGCTATTGAAGTAAACATATTATATAGCACTAAATAAAGCGCTATTGCTAAAAGGTGGTATGTAAGCACGTTTATCTCACAAGTGCTATTGAAGTAAGCATGTAGCAATAGCTCTTTTGAAGCGCTATTGCTACAAGTGGTATGTAAGTACGTGCATCTCACAAGTGCTATTGAAGTAGACATGTTAAATAGCGCTTAATAAAGTGCTATAGCTACAAGTGGTATGTAAAGCGGGTAAGGAGACTTGTTTAATGGATCAGATGGCCCACGCCTAGACTTTTAATACTTTCGGTTAGAATAAATTTGTTATTAGTTAATTATTATTAACTTTTAACATCAATTGCTTATTAATTAAGACAAACTTAAATTTTAATATTTAGAATTATATAAAATCAATAACAATTACTCCCTCCATCCCTAAAAGATTGTCACATTTTGACTTTTGGTGGTCAACAAAACACAATTTAAAACATAAATATCTATTATTCTACATGGGAAAAAATTATAAAAAGTTAATATTTTGAAAATATATATTGAGACGAATCTAACAAGGTCCCACAAGACTATATTATTTCTTATCATTTAATGAGAATTCATGATCAAATTTTATAATGTTCGACTAACAAAAGTCAAAATATGACAATCTTTTAGGGACGGATGGAGTATATATTATATGAGTAATCTGGTGGTACAATCTACTATACAAGTATTCCACTACCTATACGAGTAATATAGTAGTACAATATCATAATTGTCTTATATAATTTTACATATTTATAATTATCCTCACTTATATTCCACTTCAATCTATAGTTATAGCATCAAGTAATTCTTCTTTTGACCTGTATTTGATAAGAATTTGTATTTGACATGTTATATAGCTATTTGGGTTTGATTTTGATATTCGTTGTTTGATTTGTGTCACAATATGACAATATTTAATTGATTTACTATACGCATACAATATATTATACTCCATATATGACGAGGTTGATTAAGGAGGCTTTATATCTAGATATGTTATCGAAGGGTTACAAATAATGAGATTTATTATAATATAATAATTGGTTTATAACACATATATAGTAATAATATATATAATTGGTTTTTGTATATATTTGTAAACCGATTTATTATAATAAGGTCATAATATGCCGATTTATTATAATAAGGTCATAATATGGAACATCATTATAGCAAATATAATAATATTATATATTTCCCATAGTATTAAGTAAGTGTCATAATACAAATAAAAAATTACTAATGTCATGTCTATCCCTAACTAAACAATCTTAAAGCATTGTACTTCTAAATAGGAGGAGGGGTAGAATAGTACTTTGGTCCCCATATTTCCACACTATATGCTGTAAATCACAAACCCTAGACCCATTTTCCTCCTCTTCAGCAGCTTCCATCTTCTTCTCTTCTTAAAATTAATCATCACAGAAACTAAAAAAAATTCGAAATATTCAACAAAAAAAGAAGCAGTATGGCTGATAATTCAGGGGAGCCAATTAAAGTTGAGGAATGTAGACGGGTGCTTTTCGTTTACAATGATGGATCAATTTTGAGGTCAAATAAACCAAGCTTCGATACTCCAATAAATGAGGATGGCTCGGTTTTATGTAAAGATGATTTATTTGACAATACCAACAAGCTAGAACTCAGGCTATATAAACATCTTCAGTTTCTATATCAACTCCGCTTCCCGCTGCTATTGATGAAGGATTCATGGCTCTTAAGTGGCTCCAGGAGCAGGCTTTGAGTGTCGAAAAAGATAGGTTGTTGACTGATGTGGCGGACTTTAATCGAGTTCACCCCACCCCCACCCCACCCCCGTAAATATCCTCTCTTCTCTCTCGAAATTCCCAGATCCGTTTTCGTTAGGGAGGATCTGAGTGGATCTGACAGGCTTGAGAGGGCGTGAGCCCGGAGAAGCCGCTGGTGGAGGAGTCGCAAGGTGTTTTGTTATTTTCCTTAATGGGTTCTCGTAGATCTAAGGTTTGAGGGTCTAAATCTTAATTTTTTTCGAGTACTTGCCAGATGAAGCAAAAGCTGGTTTGGAGATATTGCATCTGTTTCCAGAGAAGGAATTACAAAATTACCTTACTACAGAGCTCTATGCCAACGACTTCAATTGAGGTAAATCTTATCACGAAATGTGTTAGAGTGAATGTTAATTGAATTGTACAAATCCTGGGGACTTTTTGTATTATGAATTACTTGACAATAGGATATATCTATATTTTTATTATATTTGAGATCTGTATTCATATTAATTTTAACTGGTTTGTTCAATTGTAATGATTTCTTGTTTAATTATATTAATTTTTGGCTTAGTAATATAATATAATTGTATTTTGAATGAGTAATTTAAGATCTATCGTTATAATGCCATAATTTTGGGATGTTTGTTATCACTCTCCCATATCCTTGATGTGGTTTGTTAATTTGTCGTTAGTAGAAGGAATTGGTCCGTTAGAAGCGCGAAGCTCGATTGAAAGGAGGTTTTTATGTTAATCATAAGGCAAAACTTCTCTTCATCACTAGAATTCGGGGGTGAGTCCATTCTTTCAAAGTGTAATTCTGTGTTTTTCATTAGCTTGAACGATCTACTGACATTGGAGACAAACTATTCAGTATCAATGCCATGCCTCCAAAGATTAAGAAGGTTCTACAGCTTCTCCGTCTAATAAGACAGGTATTAGTTTAAATCATTGTGATATTTTTTGCTGGAAGAACTGAAATATAGTTTCTCTAACTTCTATCATCTAGTTTTACTTAAGCTTACATGATTAGGAGACTAATAATGATTTATTTTGATGACATCTTAACTATGCACTAGAGTGCATTGAGATGTATATGTTCTGATGAGCAATTTTGCCTCTTCCAGTAATGGCTGCTTAATATTTTATTCTAACTTTTCTCTTGGCAAATTCAGATCTTCAATGGAGTCTTTTTGAAAGTTAACAAAGCAACAATCAACATGACAACATGTTGCGATTAGTTGAGCCATATGTTACTTATGGGGGTTACTCTTCTTATAATCTTTTGTTGCCTTAATACTATCTGATTTGAATCTTGATGTCTTAATTGGTTTGCTTCATATATCCCAACCTAATATTGTTTAATATATATATTTTCAGGTAACCTCAAAGATCAATTGAGCGATATAGAGACACATAGTTGAAGAAAGAAGACTAAGATGTACATGAAGCTTATGCTATGAAGTTATATATTAGTCATAATCTTATTAATTTTAGCAAATGTGTATTGTTATTTTTTCTAATTATTGATTTTCAATGTATTAGATAAATTAATTCATCAATGAAGTTGGTTTTGATATATATGTCGCACTCATGGTGTGTTATATTGTTGACAAATTAATTATTTATTATAAAAAATAAAAATATTCATAAATTATTGTTCATATGAAAATATATTAAATAATGACCTTCAATAGCTTATAAAAAGCGATATAGAAGACTAAGCTTGTATAGCGCATACTAAGCATTATACAAGAAAAACGTTATGCAAGTGGAACACTTCAATAGCGCTTTCGAAGAGTTATTTTAACTACTATAACGACAGCTTAGATAGCGCATAAAAACCGATATACAAGTCTATGCTTCTATAGCGCATAACAAGCGCTATACAAGATTAAGCTTCAATAGCGAGTAAAAACCGTTATACAAGCAAACCGCTATATAAGTGCAACACTTCAATAGCGCTTACGAACAGTTATCTTAACTACAATAACGGTGGCTTACATAGCCCTTAAAACCGCTATCTAAGCCTTAAAAAAACTGCTATTGTAACCCTTTTCTGTAGTAGTGTCGGCTAAATGAAAGTTTCGTGGTCAAAGTTATTTTCACATTTCGATTAAAGAATTGAAATGGACTTCACATTTAGAGGGCGGAGGGAGAATATATGAAGAAATGTAGTCAGTATAATGTAGGAATCGGCAATCGATGGTCCATCGGACATCTGTATTCTGAATCGTATTATGGGTGTGGCCGTGTGGGTATGCTTATTTTTATCAACTTATACTACTAACTCGGTCCAATAGTTTACTTCATTTCATGTTCGAGTAGTTCATGACAATTTGGAGTTCTATTTATTTAGTAATGGGTATTTGATTAAAGCTTATCGTTTGTATTTGCAATGTAACTTTAAAGTTATTTTCTTCTTTTTATCCTTCAACAAAGTAGTAGTATTTCAACATATTTTTTATTTTTTGAGGATATATTAGTAAACTCTCCTCATTCTTTTTTCTTCAAATGATCAAGTAAATAGGAACGGAGGGAGTATCATTTTAGGAGAATTTTGGCAGATTGGCACTTTTTAGAGTCTTTTTTTAACTTAGAGCACACATCCTTTTTTTTTGCATAGGAGTAGCACACCCCCCCCAAAATGACTAAATTACCCTTACTGAAAAAATCAAAACCCTTTTCCATACTTTTCTTCTTCTCCTCTTCCCCCATTTTTCTTCTTCTTTCCTCTTCCACCATTTTCAACATTTTCTTCTTCTTCTTCTTCCATCTCCATCGCCATCTCCATCTCCATCTCCATCTAAGATTTAAGAACTCAATCGAACCCACCCTCCCCATTCGAACCTGCAAGTCTTTTTCTACCTCATTGGAACCCGGTCGGACCTACAACTGTTCACGTGCGGACCTGCAATTGTTGACGCGGTTTTGAAGGGGAAAGGCAAAGAAATGGAACACGACAAAGGTATATTTATTATTTTTGAAAGAAAGATAGAATCTTTTTTGTGGTTGTTGGGTGTGTTAACTCATATTCCTAGATCCATGTTTGTTTCATGGTGGTTTCAGGTTGCGATTGACATTTTTAGGTAGATCCACGCATGATTAAAATGATAGACACTTAATCATATACATGCACTAATATGCACACATAAACGTGACTTTGCATACTTAAACACCACTTTTCACACATAAACGCTAAACCCAGAAGGTAGAACTAAATGAATTACTTGTATTTTTTACAGGATTATTGGTCCCCATTAATTGTAATGGGAAGTGGAAAAAAACTGCAAATGGTTGTTGGGAGTATGATGCAGTGTCTACGAAGTTTATAAGATTGACCGCGACTACAACTTACGCGGAACTAATAGATAAGATTTGTGCCAAAATGCGGATTAGTGGAGATGATAATGTAATTCAAGTCCATGCATGGGTTACATACATGACTAAAGAAAAGCTGTGTCCGATTGAAATGGAGACGGATGAAGATATTTCGCAAATCATGGAGTTAAACGGCAAACGGGAGTATGTTATTCCTCTATGTATAACTACGAGGCCAAAAGGAAAACAAATTGGACAGTCTGTTGCACCTATTTCTAAAGAGAAGCCTAAGTCTCCCGTACATGTTTTTAATAGTAAAAGTGTGAGATCTCAATAAATTTGGAAGTATACTTTGGGCTATCTGGCTTGCCAGGAATGATTGCCTCTTCAATGGGGCTAAACCGGACATCCAGAAGACGACACATCTCGCCAACAATCTGTGCAATGAATGGCACAAAGTGTTTGCTACCAAAAATAGATCCCGCCACGCCTTCAACACACATAGATTGGAGGAGAATGCCTTGATAGGAAGAGCTGACCTCTCATTAACTGAGGGACAAGCTCTCTACCGAAAAGCCTGCCAAAGAAGCTGCAACAGGAGAGACAATAAAATTCTCTTCGGAATTACTCTGGACTCCAACCCAAAATGGACCATCTCAACGTCCATTTATGGTAATCACTCGACCATTGAAGGAACAAATCTTCTTGAAGATGCCCATAGCAACAAAGTGAACCTGAAGAACTTCTGTACTGGAATTCTTACTGCTTTGCTCATTGCAGGAAGCATTAACAATCATAGTGTCTTTATTGTTACTGACTGCTTCATTTCTCAGATTTGGTTTAGGTACTTTCACTTTTTGCACCAGAAGGACGAAGTAAAGCTTTTGCTCGACAAAGGGTCAAGAAAATGTTGTAACATTTTTTGGAAATCTACTAGTGCAGGATGTCTACAGAATCTTAGAGATATTGTCATTAGAGATTTCAACGAGACTGATTATGATGTATTGTTAGATTCAGATTGTAATGGCAGTTTTAGCCAAAACATTATTTAGTATTAATATGAATCATCTATCAAAAAAAAAAATAGTAAAAGTGTGAACAAGCCTGGGGGAGGTGAAACAGTGTTGGGTTTGGATGATATTGTAATGAGTAATCAATTCCATGGCCTTGCAAATAATATAACACACCATCCGACAAAGAAGGAGAAGGAGGATAGTAATGATGAATTCGAAAAGGATGTTGAATTGATATCGGAATCATCGGCGGAAATTGAAAAGGAGGATAGTAATGATGAATTCGAAAGTGATGACCCATTTGATAATGAGGACAGTGATGACCACCATGAACGTACGGATCCTTTTGATTGTGCTCTTTCAGGCATGTATGATCCTTACTTTCATGTTTTTGTTGATTCTAGTGCTAAAGATGGATTCAATTGGTCTGCCCATGAAAGCCCTCGTGCAGAATCGATGGCACAAAGTCCAGACGTGGGTCAAAGTCAACCACCAAATCTTGATACACCTGTACGCACAGGTAAATTAGTGTTAAAAATTATAAATTCGTTATTATTGATTGTATTCAAGTTTTTTAGTAATTGTAATTGTTGTATGACTGTAGGGACTGCTGATCGAACCAGTAGACGGAGGGATGTTGGTGCTTCGGACCTACAATCAAGCAATATACATGTTTTGACAGATTTGAGTGTCGGTGAAACTTTACCTACAAAGGCTGATTTGATTCTTAGGTTGCGTTACCTTGCTATGAGGGCTAATCGAGAATTTAAAATTACACATTCTAACACCCAAAGGATGATTGCAAAGTGTGTAGACCAGAAGTGTAAGTGGAGGATCAGAGGGATATTCAGGAAAGATTATGGTGATTGGGTAGTTTCTGTGTATGAAAAAACACATAATTGTTCAATTGATTCAAGGTCGAGGTTTCATAGAGGCACGGCTACATGTTCTGTTATTGGGCATATGGTTAAAGACGATGATAACAGGCCTAATGTAATCAAGGACAACCTGGAAAAAGAATATGGGATAAAAGTTAGTTATTGGAAAGCATGGAGAGCGAAGGAGATTGCGAGAAATTTGGTACGTGGAGATCCTGCAGAATCATTTAAAAGTTTACCAAGTTACCTTTGGTTGTTGAATGAAGCTAATCCTGGAACAATATCGGCATATGAAGTAGATGAGAACAATTGTTTTGAGCAATGCTTCTTGGCATTTGGGCCTTGTGTTATGGGGTTTCGGTCTAGCATACGGCCAGTTATTGCGGTTGATGCGAGCTTTTTAAAGGGACGATATAGAGGTAAACTATTTGTTGCTGCTTGTATGGACGGGAATCAGCAAATTTTCCCATTAGCCTTTGGTGTTGCGGCCACGGAGAACGATGAGTCATGGAGTTGGTTTTTGAAGAATCTAAAACAAGTTGTAGGGATCCAGGAAGATTTGGTTTTCATATCGGATCGTCATCCATCAATTGAAAAATGTTGCAAAGCAGAATTTCCCAGTTCTACCTATGGAATTTGCATGTTTCATTTGGGCATGAACATGACTGCGAAATATAAAGTGAAGGTCATTCTACCCCACGGATACAAGTTGAACAAATCCGGCTCATCGACCAAACATATGGATTTGACATGCACAACCTTAAAATCTGTTTTGGGGAAGATCAAGCTGTGCACTATGACAAGGACCACAAGCTTCCGGGTCAACTCACTATCTTTATCCTTTGCAGAAGCCTCATCGAGCTTGGCACCCAATTGTACAAAGAGTGTAGACTGCCCCAAGAATTCGCGCAATGGAGTCATTACAGATTCATCGACGGATGGGATGTGTTCGAAATTCAAGCCAGAGATCAGTGCAAACTCGACATGTCCAAACTTGTAGTCATGACCACCAAGATTGAACTTCATATATCTCTTTGATGGGGTCCTATTAGATACAACCTCTCCAGACTTCATCAACCATTTCATGGTTTGAGTTTGAAGTGGAAAATCTGCAATCTTATACAAAAAATCTATTAACTGATATTCGGATAACATTCTTTCAAAGTTGCCCGGAGTTAGGTGCTTCTTCACTTCAACTAAACATTCAAAGTTTACACGATTGTCAACTTTAATCCCCGTCATTTCCTGCATATATAACAAACTATATGTTAGCACCTATGTGTAAACATGTGCAGATCAGTGTAAAAAGGTGCAAATCCGTGTACAATAGTGTAAACATGTGTAGATCAGTGTAAAAAGGTGCAAATCCGTGTACATTAGGTCACACTAAATCATACTAAAATTTATAAATGCTTAAGACACCAAAAATCACCAACATTACAAATAAAGTAACATTTTGCATCAAAAAATATCAAAGTGACAACATTAGACAAAATAAATTAAGTTGGTCTACCAAAATCGAAAATGTTCCTACCAAAATCGTAAATTTTTCAACAAAAAATCGTAACTTTTTCAACAAAAACATGAAAATTGTAATATCTACTAAAAAAGTATAAAAATTTCCAAATAATTTAATTTTTTCTACAATAACTAATAATATTACAATTTTATACCAACTACAAACATCGAAATTGTAATATCTCCTAAAAAAACTAAATAAACGAATTTTTACCCAAAATAATAACAAAGATCCAAACTTTATGCCAAAAACTATCAAAAAAATAAAAAAACAACAAATCTTTATACTAAATAATGGAAGTTGAAGTTTATGAGATATAGAACTTACCTTTTTTCACGTCAATTCGGCCAACGTTGTGTGAGAGCGAGCGTGAGAGAAGAGAATGAGAGAAGGGAGTGACGTGAGGCTGTAGGGAATGAGGGAGGGGGGGGGGGGTGACTGAAACGTCAAAAACAAATTGTGTATGGGGGGGGGGGAAGATTAAGCGGGAATGTTAAAATGGGAGGGGGGTTTGGTTTTGATTTTTTCAGTAAGGGTAATTTAGTCATTTTGGGGGGGGGTGTGCTACTCCTGTGCAAAAAAAAAGGATGTGTGCTCTAAGTTAAAAAAAGACTCTAAAAAGTGTCAATCTGCCAAAATTCTCATCATTTTAGTTTCAATATGTTCTTGATCGTTTCCAAGTGCACCTAAACCTACTTACACGAATTTTTTACATTAAATCAAACGAAATGATTATGTTATCTTGTTATTTTTCAAAAATATAGGGGGCGATATTAATTTACATAATTAAAATTAAATTCTTTCGCTTTTTCCTTCGTCAAATCACATCCCTATATAGTAAAATATGCTGAAGAAAAGGTGGGGTAGGGATAAGGGTAGGTTATGCTGAAAAAGAAGGGGTGGGTGTCTAATTTTAATTATGTAAAATATTTTTTAATATTAGTTCCTATACTTTCGAATAATAATAGGGATAAAATAGTCATTTCATCTGATTTAATAAAAAAAAAATTGTGTGAGGATGTCTAGGGGCACTTAGAAATGATTAAAAATATTTTAAATAGGGTAATTTTTTAAAATTATTCCAACAGAAATAAAATTAAAGGGAGGGATGTATATTTTATTATTATTTAGTATTAAGAGGATTGGAAAATGAAATAAAATATAATTAAATATGTGATTCTTTTTCAATTTGGTGAGGAAAAAATTTGAGATTAATCAGAATAATAAATGTGAATTTATAGTAATAAATTTTCTTAAATAAAAATTAATTTAACTTTTAAACATAATAAAATATTAAATTTCTCTTCATTTCCTTTAACTCTCCTAATTCACCCAACACAAATATATAATAAAGGAAATTTTCTTTTACTATAAAATTAGATTTTACATTCTTAACATTGGGGATCCGTTGATAAGTTCTTATAGGCAAAGACGAAACCAGGATGAAATTTAAGAGGGGGCATAATTTAAAATAATTAAATAAATGGGGTACAATTTAAAAATGAGAAGACAAAATGATAGAAGAAGAAGAATAAAATAGAAAAAAATGCAAACAAAGGGATTCGATCCCTGATCTCCCTTGTGAAAATAAAGAGATTATGCCAACTACTCCAACTTATTTCTTTGCTTATGTATACTTTTTATATTATATGATTTAACTTCAGAAAACCAGGAGGGGCACATGCCCCCCTCCCCCCGGTTCCGTCGCTGCTTATAGGTGCATATATATGATATTACAGTTTGATAGAAGGCCTAATTATCAACAACTCTCAGTATTTTATAAGGGAGAATGAATTTTATACAGTAAAATTTTGTCTATTAGGCGCGCATGTCATACGTGTTTTGTCTATGACAAATGGTGCGTTCACCGCATAAGATGCTTATACCTTATGCATTCAAAGTTGTACTCGCGAAAATGATACGCGAGTCTTCGTCTATCTGTATCAGACAATTGTACCCAGCGCATAATAACTTGTACATCTATATGTGGTTTTCACAAACTGTTAAGATGCAAACTCATATCGGTATCGGTGTCCTCCCGGGTCAATATACAAGATTTTGGGCTACTCCCTCTATTGCCAATTAGTTTTAGACTAGAACCACATAGACTCTTAACATGGTATCACGAGTCAACCCCGAGTTAATGAGACACGTGTAACCTCGCCGATGATGTTCTGGCAAAAAATAATATCGGCAAAGAAAATTTCGCCGAAGATTGAGTTACACGTGAGGAGGAGTGTCATAGACTCTTAACACTATCTAATCATGCCCAAAATGCAAGGAAGTAATACATACTCTTTAATTGTTAGTTATATGAGATAGCTGACTACACTATTGGGCATATAAAACTTTGATCTGCATTATGAAACAAGATTTAATCACCATGACGTTAATATAAACAACTTCTAGTTAGATCTGAGCGTTAATTAGGTTAAGGTATCGCGGGGTCCTATAACTAGTAATATACTGTAAGTGTAAATAATACTCGAAGTAATTATGCTAGGAATGTCGTCAAAGAGTCACCGATTTTTTAAGAACTTAGCATAAGTGAATTATGTAATAACCTAATTATAAATTCATATTCATTATATTGATATTGTTCGAGCTATGCAATTTTAAATAGTAAACATTCGAGAAATTTTAATTATATGATGTTGTAAGAACTAATCATCATATAAAAATTAAAAGGAAAGCAAAATCGTTTGCAAGTAATGAGTTTGGGACCCGGTACCCAGCTTCCCATAATCGAACGACTTTAAGTTCCTTCTTTTTTCTTTTTTTTTGTAAATTAGCGATGAGGTAAATATCGAACGCATGACTTTTGAGAAACAATCTTAAATTCTTGATGACTTGTCATATGGCTTGAAATGTTGATTGTTGTCAATATGATTTGTAAATAACTGTATGATATGATTATTAATATTACAATCATATTAGAAAAAGGATAGATTTCTTATTTTGCAAGATATCGAGAAATTGATTTTTTAAATGTTTGTATTAAAACTAAAAAGATTTTTATGGAAATAAATATTTATTCAGTTTTTCCAGATACAGACGAATTTATAGGAAAAAATACTTCAATGAAATAGTTAATGATATATTATCATTATTAATTGAGAAATCATTCAGAGTTAACTATTTCCTTTCTATTGTAGATTAAGTAATTGTGAATCAATATTTAAAAGCATAAAAATATTTTTTGATTCTTGTTTATAGCACCCAACTTTGAAACTTTTTGAGAATAATAGTTCGAATAGTTATTAATTCGTTATCAGCAACTTAGATAATTATTATTCGAACGAGAAATGAGATCCATTCAGTATGCGAATTTTTTTACTCCAATATGATTAGGAAAAAAGAAATTGAAAAAAGAAATGATGAATTCAATCCATATCCATTTTTCCTCAAATCAAGTAGGTAACCATTCAGTATGCTCTAGTGGCAAGCATGCTGACACCTCTAGCGGAGGTCTAGGGTTCGAGCCCTCTTGCTAGTAAGGAAGTGGTCAGAGAGAAGAATTTCTCTCACTAGTTTGATGCTAGTCGCCTCTTTCCTTGAATTTACGAGTTTACGAGTTGTACGTAACCTTTTTTTTTTTTTTTTTTTTTTTTTAAAGTAGGTAACAATAAAAGCTGATTTGTTATATACATTCAAATAATCATTTAATTCTATAGTAAATCTACCACACTCACAAGCCCATTATCAGCGGCACCACCACTTCCCTCTCATAACCACTCTTCCTCAGTCAACGCCGCCTTAAATCGCCCTTCCTCCGCCTTCAGACCACCCCGCTCCCATTCCCCACCGCTCTCTCTACACCTTTCGCCAGATGAATTTTCTGAGTAGACTAGGTTTCAGTGCACGCTCGTCGCTCGCCCACTGAAGCTTCCATGGACTCTGCTTCTTCTACAATTACTCAAGGCCCTGATGATGGTATCCCTGCCCCTGGTAATCACTTCCCACAATTTTGCATATAACACCTATATTACTCGCAATAAATGAGGTCGTTCAATTGGAATTAATGCATGCTATAATAATAATCCTTTCTAATCCATTATTAAACACTTTTTTGTTAGAGAATCATCTAATATGGGTGAATGGATTATTGATTAGTAATTTCTTAATAATTTCGGTCAAACTATCGATTTTATATTGGAACCAAGAAATCTAGGAAATAATCCTGATATAAGTTACCAAAATTGTATTAGTTAATTAATTAAAATAGTCAATTATGTCAAATAAATCTATACAAAATCTTGCATTTATTATCATAATCAATTACTTTGATAGGGTAATCTTAACAAATTAGCATATTGAGATAAGTAATATAAAGATTAACCTATTGCATATTATATATACATTGACACAATTCGATTTCAAGCCACAACAGCTTCTGCTAACATATAAAGTAATAAATTTAGGGGAAGAAAAGAGCCAGGTCGATTGTTTAATACGATGAAAGATTTTGTACGGAGGTGTTCTCAATGTGGTCATAATGGCCATAATTCTAGAACATGTACTGAGAAAAATTGCATTAAATTGTTTGGTGTTAAAATTGAAAATAACAGCCGCTTCGATGATAAATCCATACGGAGGAGCAAAAGTTTGGGCAGTATACCGTCGTATCACGCTGAATCGAAGTCAGCCGCGGCCAATTATCTCTCGGATTCCGCTGAAGCTCATGATATAAGAAAAGGTACATTATGATTAGCGTATACGCATTGGTTTTTGACTTCTTATTTTTAATTCTATTTATTGTAATTTTGTTTAATGTAATAGGAAGTGCGACTATATGAACAAATTAAATCTTGATTTTGTTTTCCGTTAACAGGAAAACCATGGACAGAAGATGAACATCGATGTTTTCTGATGGGATTAGAAAAGCTTGGCAAGGGCGACTGGAGAGGGATATCTGATCAGTTTGTTACCACACGAACACCAACTCAAGTGGCTAGCCATGCGCAAAAGTATTTTCATAGAATGGCTCATATGGAGGGGAAAAACCGAAGATGTAGTATTTTCGATATTAGTATTAATGAGGTACTCATACCAATATTTATTACTATTATCGTATTGACATCACTACATATCTTTTGTGAATGAATTCAAATGTTTTTTTTGTTATATTTTTTTGTAGCGTGTGGATTCCCCCGCTCCGAAGGAGCAAACTGCTAATGAGTCTAGAGCCGAATCAGACGTCAATGTCTTGGCTATAAAACAGGTCATTATCTAATTGTACCAAATTTTAATAAATAGAATTAACAATTCATTGATATGTGTAATTATAAAGCTAATAAGTTAAATTTTATACCGTATAAGTTGATCATTAAAAAAAAAAACAATAAGCTTTTTGGATAAAATTTAACCAACTCTAGGTTGATTATTATCACTGAATTACTGCTTACAACGTTTAATCAAGTACTCAAGTGGGCAACTTTTGGCTGTATAACCCTGAATCAGACTATTTTTGTCCTTCAACAAACACGGCTCTTTCATGTTTCACAGTCTGAATTAAATTGTTACGTTAATAGTAAACTATATTAAAAGCCTACTAGTTGTTACATTTTTTATAAAATAAGTACATTTTTATGGGACGAAGGAAGTATGTTGTAATTGGTTTGTCATTAAAATCAATGATCTTTTGTATTGGCGATAGTAGATATACATATTTTAAAGTTATGATGTGTTTGAAACAGCACAAAGAGAATCACAAGAAAAGTACGGAAACTTCAACTCTTGTCGTTGCAAGCTCCGAGAGACCACCTATTTCACCTTCTATGAGATATAATGCCAGTTCCACTTATCCGAAAATGCCATACATGGTACGTATAAGAATCTTGATGAGTTCATTCTTGCCATCACTGAAAGTATCTAATCTGTCCATGTTGGATCACTCAACTGCATTGTTCGGTAAAATTTGGTCACTGGTTGTTTTGAAAGATCTTGGGCCATTTCGGAAGTTTTTTAACGACGGTAATTCTGTCCGTTCACATTTATAGATATTGGATCATCTTTTTTTAACAACCTTTTTTTAATTTTTTTTTAGATTCCTTTTAAAAAAATTATAATTTAAATAAAACATGAAAAATTGATTAACTAATAAAAGACAAGAAATTCAATTAAGAAAAAAGATTAAAAAATAAAAAACAAAGAACAAAGAAACATATTAGTTAATCAATCTTTTTTTTGTTTTTTACTTTTTTTTTCTCTTTTCTTAATTGATTTCGTGTATGTTATTATTTAATCAATTTTATCATGTTTGACTTAACTTTCTTTTTAAATCTAAAAAAACAATGAGAAAAATAAAAAAAATTGATTCAATGTCTATAAATGGGGACAGACAAAATTACCCTCGTTAAAAAACTTATATAATGGCCCAAAATCTTTCAAAACGGTCCAGTGACCAAATTTACCGAAAAATGTAGTTGAGTGATCCAACATGGGCACTTTTAAATGAGGATGATCGAATTGAAAATATTAGATACTTTCAATGATCTTTGGTGTCATTGACCCTAAACTATATCATCATATAATGAGGGTGATTATGTGATTGGGAGCCGTATATCATCCTAGCCATGACTAATTGCCTGTCTCTACCACCTTTAGGCTAGACATGAAACTGTCCCCCACTAGTTAATTCTAATATACACGACGCTCATGTCCTTGGGAGAAAGATTTTATAAATGGTGATTTGCCTTTCTCCAGTTCTCTTCTTGTAATGTCCATATACTGACTTTTATACTAGAGTTCTATATGAACTGTAGTTATGATTCATTAAATTCAAAGATCGATGACTGTGAAGAATGTTGTCTTATTAAAATTGATGGTTTATGAAGCATGCTGTCTTATTACGATGAAAATAGCAGGTTATCTTCACCGTGAGGATTTCATTTTTTTATTGTATCATAATGTCCTATATATTATTGTTATAGGTTGGACCATCGTCAAGTGCTACACCAACATTTTCATTTTTACCAATGATGAGTACCCAAGGTGCATGGCCACCTCCAACTTTTGTATACCAACCAATCCAACCCTTCTGTAATGTAAAAGTGGCCCCTTATGCACGACCACTTATGGTTGTGCCCGCATCTGGGCCTAATATGTTTCCGCGTCAACTTCAAGCTGCACCACCATCAACCATTGTGATGCCTATCACAAAGAATGACCGACTCGACTTGAATGTAGGGGCTCTTACTTTGTAAGTTCTACAAAGTTGAAGCAGGCATAATGGAGATTGAGTTAAGAAAATACTGGAGATTGAGATAAGAAAATACTGGAGTTTTCACCGGTTTTCAATAATGTAAGTTTTAGTTTCAAGTATGTTAGAGATAAGGCGGATATAAACTTTGTCGATTTGAGTTTTCTAAAGATTTAGCCATTGTTTTTGATTAATTATATTGGTATAATTTGCTTTGATGTTGATGATGTTACAATTTCAATTCAATGTCTAGTCTACAATTATATATAGCAAATAAAACACAATCAATTGACCAGTTCAATCAAGCTATTGTAATCAATAGATAGATTAAGCCATGTAATAGTCTAATAGAGTCCCTCTTGAGGCCTTAGTAGACTAAGGCTTTTCGACATTTATATATGGTAGACATTATTACATGTAGGCTGTGAACGAGTCGATTATCCGAAGGTTCGATTCGGCTCGGTCCTTTTGGAATTCAAGGCTTGGCTCGATTCGGCCGAATACCGAAAATGAAGGCTCAACTCTACGTTTGATTTCTCGAATCGAACCACGAGCCGAATATCCCGAACAGATGAGCTCTTTCGGGTACCTAATTAAACCCAAAATTCAAACTTGAGTACCTAATTGAACAAAAAAATTAATTAGATACATAACTGATTGGAGATGCATCAACATCAAATCTTCAATTGAAAACAAGCACGGGAGGATGAGGAGATTAGCGGAGGTTAGAGTTTGAGGTTATTGTTTTCACTGTTTCACGGCATGAGATTACACCCATGATTAATGAAGATATGATTTGTGCTGCCTCCAAGAATTTATAGTATAAATATATAAGGGAAGACCGAGGCGAGCTATTCGACTCGATTTGCCGAATACCGAAAATAAAGGCTTGACTATACGTTTGATTTCTCGAATCGAGCCATGAACCGAACTTTTCGAGTCGAATACCAAACTTTTCGAGCTTCCTGGTTCATTTACATAACCTAAATTTAAACGGCAGATATGTTCAGAATTTTCTTTGGAGAAATAAACCCGTTATTTCGGGTGAATATATATGAATCCCAATCTACCAGATCATTCGTGTTATGATCTTCTATATTCTAGGTCTTTCCGTTCGTTGAGTTGGACAAGTTGTACACTAGTAATTTGATAATTAAAATGAGTAAATATCCATTTATTTAGAAGAACAAAAAAAAACCTTGGTATTTGATTTAGAAGTACAATAAGACCACAAAAATCGGAGTAAGTTAGAAGTATAACTTTTATAAATATAAATTAACATGGGTTTTTTTAAAATGTGCCCTTAGGGCACAGATTAAGAAATTAATAAGAGAACAAAATTACTAATTAGTTGCATTTTAAATTTGAATCCATCAACATTTCTTCTTTTTTTCACTTGTCATTCTATATTTACTATGCACGTTCATCTTTGTTATTTTCATTAATATACATAAAATCGTAAATATCAAATACATTTAAGTTATTTTTTCTTCTTTACTTTAAATATTGCATGAATGTATGTATAACTTAGGATATAAAAGTAAAACAAAAATAATTATTAGTGTCGGATGACAAGGACAAAATAAATCGAGCCCTACTTTCCAATGTCCCAATCGAACCAGTGAATTCAAGATTGGAATGAATATCCAACCTTAGATTCACTGGTTCGCTATATAATAATGAAAAATTGAATTGTTGTTTAGAACCGAACCAATGAATCTGATGTTGAGTATTCCTTCCAACATTGAATTCACTGGTTCGGTTGGGGCCTTGAAAAGTAGGAACTTTGAATTAGTTTTTACCGTATATTTAAGGCTGTCCGATTTTCTTCGGGTTTTAATAATCCAAAGCTAAATTCAACACAAATTTTTCTTGGATTTTGATTAGTCCGCTCAAACCCGACCTAGTAACCCAATTAGATTACTTTTGCACGCTCATTACACGTCAGCTCCACCGCATCGAGTCATCTGGAAACAAATACGCGGAGGAAAGAAGTACACGTAAACTTTACAATATGATCAGGAAAAAGAATTTAAAGAAAAAGAAAATCATTAATTCAATCCATATCCATTTCCTCAAATCAACACGTAACAATAAAAGTAGTCACATTTTCGAAACCCAGAAAAATGCTGCTCAGAAGCCCCATTATCAGCACCACCACCATTTCAGCCACCACTTCCCTCTCAAAACCCACTCTCTTCCTCACTCAACGCCGCCTTACACCGCCCTTCCTCCTCCCGCAAAAAACGCCCACCCCCATTCCCCACCGCTCTCTCTACACCTCTCCCAAGATGAATTTGCTGAGTAGACTAGGTTTCGGTGCACGCTCGCCCACTGAAGCTTCCATGGACTCTGCTTCTTCTGCCATTACTCAAGGCCCTGATGATGATATTCCTGCCCCTGGTAACCACTTCCCATAATTTTGCATATAACACCTATATTACTCGCAATCATGTGGTGGTCGGAGTTCGAATCGATTACGAAGTTTTGAAAAAAAAACTATTAGCATAATAATTTCGATTCAGATCAGTTTATGTTTTTAAATTTTGTTAATTTTGAACATTGAAGAACAAAGTCGACGGTTTTTTAAATACATGTAGTAGTATTCAGTTCCTAGTGGGAATGATAATGATCATATATATAAGTTGATAGTTGACACTAGCTGGTCTTGATGCTCGATGTATATTTAAGCCTTGTGATATCCCTGCTCCAGGTCAGCAATTTGCACAATTCGGCGCTGGATGCTTCTGGGGTGTTGAATTGGCCTTTCAGAGAGTTCCGGGTGTCACAAAAACGGAGGTCGGTTATAGCCAGGGGTATGTGCATAACCCGGGTTACGAGGATGTTTGTTCTGGTTCTACTAATCATAATGAGGTTGTCAGGGTACAATATGATCCTAAAGCTTGCACTTTTGATTCCTTGCTTGATGTTTTCTGGTCCAGGCATGATCCTACCACTCCCAATCGCCAGGCAAGTGTTATTCAATTCCTCGATTTTCTATTCTAATTTTGATATTTTTGTTTGATTAAGTTTCAACGTTTGGGTATATCGATGCACTTATATTCTTTATAGGTAAATATTGATTATATTTGTGGAGGATTTAGAATTATTCGAAGAAATATATACACATTATATGTTTTCTAGGAAATGAAATATTTGAATGTACTACCTCCATCCCTAACAGATTGTCTAGTTTGATTTCCAGTTTCCAAAATTCATAAACTTTATGCTCTTAGTTGGCATACATATGTTGGTGGGAATCAAATTATCATGTTAGCAATTCCACCTTATTAATGTAAATGATTGTTTAGACAAAAATTACTTTGCCCATGCTAGCCAATTGAAAATAAGACTAGACAACATTTTTGAAAAATGGAGGGCAGGTAGTAGAATTACGAAGGGAAACGACTTTTCATTCTTGTCCATACCAACTAGTTTAACTTTTTCTTCTCAGCTAAATGAACAAGTTATTGATGGAAGTAACATCATTGATGATCCAATTTTGTTTTCCATGTTTTAGTTTCAGTTGATTGTTGCATGGTTATTGCTTAGAAGTATTTTTATCAGGGTAGAGTTGCAGAGCTCAAATTGACATGAAAAATCCACTCAATTTTCTTAAACAGTGAACTAGTAAATGTCAATCAGTTTAATACGTACACTTGGTCCAACGGTCCAACCTAGAATTGTGTTGACTAAATAAATGTCAGTTGTTCCATTTAACTGAAAAAGGAGTTGGGAACAGTCGATGTAACCACGATACTTATATGTTTTCTTGTGTCAATTACTTCATTGTTTGCTGCTTATTACACTCCTTGAGCTTTGAGGTTCTATTAAGGTTCAAGGGAGGTTTAATCTTCTTCATTAAAAATTTTGATTCCGTGAATTTTGGACATGGTCGCTTAATTTGTACTTTTAACTTTTAAGTAGTGCAACATGTGAAACATGAAACAGCCCTAATTATTCAAGGAGAAAATCTGATTCTTGGTTATATAGCCAAAACTTGCCTACTTGAGTACTTCATTAAACGTTGTAAGTAGTAATACAGTGTTTAAGGGTTTCCTGGTTCTGGTGTCTCTAACAAAGCTTGTGACTGAGCAGTCCCGGTGCCAGTGATTGGAGTAGGGAAGTCCTTAGTGTAGTCTGCATGGTTCATGTTTCTACATTGTTAGTTTTCTCTCCCTCATACTGCTAGGTCATTCTGCTATTGAAGAAAAATAAATCCCTTTCTTTAATACCATTTCTGGCAGCTACTAGATATCGAAAATCTGTTATGCATAGTGAAAATAAGATCCATCGGAGTTGGATATTTGCCTAGTGAAATACCAAGAGAAGAAGAAGTACTGGACAGCAAGTGTCTGTAACTGAAGGTTATGAAAGGCCAAAGAATTATATAGGAACAACAACTGAGCATCTTAGTGAGGGCATGGTATCAGATATAACTTTTTATCTTCTCTATTATTCTACATATCATTATATGAATCTACTCTACCGCCCTATATATTAACATACTGCAAGTAAATTCAAGAGTAGGGTCCTCTCCTTCTTTTTAGTCATTCGAATGGTTCCAAAAGTTCCAGCAAATTTGTTCGGATTAAGTTTAAGAAAGTGTTCTGCTGTTCTCCCAATTCGGAGTAGTCTCGGTTACCCTTACAAATCCTCTTCTTCCGTCTTCACTGACCATTAAGCATATATTGTTGTCCACGAGGCTATTGATGTGAATGTTATTGTTATTGAACCAGTGTTCTTTCAGAGTGCTGATTATGAAGGACTCAATTTTTACTATGCTGAATGCGCAGGGAAATGATGTTGGTTCGCAATACAGATCTGGAATCTACTTCTACACTCCTGAGCAAGAAAAGGCAGCCCTAGAATCATTAGAGCAGCACCAAAAGCAACTTAACAGAAAAATCGTTACTGAGGTCGTCCCTGCCAAAAAGTTCTATAGAGCTGAGGAGTATCACCAGCAATACCTTGCCAAGGGAGGCCGTTTTGGGTTTAGGCAATCTACTGAAAAGGGATGCAATGACCCAATTCGTTGCTATGGTTAACATACAGTATACACGTATAGTTTCTTGTCTGTCATGTTTTTGCAAAAGTCTGAGTTGTTTCATTTCTTGATGTCTGTCGGCTTCGTTCTAGCCTTACATAATCTAGCTCCAAATAATATGAAGTCAATGTCATAGCCGAGTTGTCTGCATGTGTGTATGCGTTTGGTGCTGATGTTCTGTCCAGGGAGGAAATGATCTAAACAGCTTTTGTGGCTTTCGTCTCGAGTAAATAAGCATTGTAACTTATAATGTATATGAATCTTTCGGTGCTTATAATACTAAGTAAAATCTATTAATATCGTCTCGAAAGTCCGAATAAATTATGTCTGGTGATTGAAGGAGCTTGGTAGGAATATAATTTTCCATACAAAGATGTTTTGCATCCGAAATCTCACATGGTTGAGTACGTGAATGATTTGAAGTTGCATAAATAAATAAATAAATAAAAAAGAGAAGCACATGAAACTTTTCACATGGATTGTGGGGGTGCAGATCTATGTCGGATAATTCAGTGCGACTTCTATAGCATCATGCTTGGTTTCTGCCAGAACATTACAAGCTCGAACTCGGAAGCAAATGAAGAATAAGGAGGGTTCGTCGTGGTTTTGGAGAGTTTCATTTAATTTCCAACTCTCTTCAAATGTTATACTCCCTTCGTCCCTAAAAGATTGATACATTTTGACTTTTGTGGTCAAACTTTAGAAAGTTTGATCAAGAATTTTCATTAAATAGTAAAATAAAATATACTTATGTGGGATCTTCAGATGCTTCTTCTATTCTTTTCCCTGGCGCAGCTGGGCCATCCTGGACTTGAACCAGAGACTTCGTCTCAATTTGTGGGACACATGGCATCAAAGGAATCGAAAGATTCAAGGTGAAAATATAAGAACTCCAAAAGAAATTGTATGTTTTGGAACCTTTTACCTGGAAACCTTCGATTCAGCCCCTAATCTCCTTAAATCCATCCAGCCTCCAAGAATCTGAACAAGCAGCTCGCCATTTTCGACTTTCACGGCTGCTAGAAAGTTTATGCTTAATTGGTAGTGGTGTTAGGTTTAATGAAGTTAAGGTGTAGTAGCTATAGTCCAGGGTTTTCTACCTGAGACTTTAACTGATGATAGGATTGGGCCGAACTCTTAATCCATGTTGGATTTAAGAATTTATTTGAGATTTCGTTGGTTATTTTATCATCAGCTGGACTCTGGTCCATAGTTGTATAGGTTTGTAATTATTTTTTTTTCATTTCTTTAATGAAATTCATCGCTTATTACCAAAAAAAAAAAAAAAAAAAATATATATATATATATATATATTTTTGAAATATCAATTTCATATAATTTTTCGTATGTAAAATAACAAATATTTACGTTTTATATTATATTTTGTTGACTATAGAAGTCAAAATGTAGCAACCTTTTAAGAACGGAGGGAGTAATATGTTTGTTAAATCTATAAATTGAGTATTGAAATTTAAAGTGGGATTTTAATCTTTAAGTCAATAAATACTGAAAAATGCTTAAAATTGAATTGTATTACCAAATTTGCCTCTACCGCAATTAATTGTAAATCATATATTTTAAGTATTAATAGCACGTTAGATACTAATAGTAATACATACTAGTAAGTAACAACAAGAATAATACACCATTACTAATAATAATAATAATACAGTAACAGAAAACAACAAATTATTAATTTTATTATATATTTGTTTTTATATTAAACTAATTTGACTTTGTTTTTAACATTTAAATCATTTGAGTTTACCTTCACTTTAAAGCTAAAAATATATATATGAAAAAGTCTGATTTGAGGAGTATAAATAAGGAGTTTGGTTTTGTGTAAAACTTAAAAGTATTAAATTTGATATAATGAGTTGATTTTAATGAAAAATTATAAAATAAAATATGGTGGGAGTGTTCTTATACAAGTTGTACCTTCTACTACTCATATCGTTTTGGATTTCCTTGGAGAAACTGATTAAGAAAGTAATCAAATGAAAAGCGTAAATTAATGATTCATCCGTTGCTAACAAAGCCACTCAAACTTAAAGTTATTCAATCGAACAACCGCATTATGTTAAGTCTAACACTGTAACTACTGAAAAATGTCGGAAGGGATTGGGAATTCTGCACTTCACCTAATCTCAATCGACAATAACACTCCAATATTCATAATATAATTATGAAATGATTGAATCTACCTTTTTCTTAAGAAAAAAAAAACTAAAAATCATACATAAAACTCCTGAATCTACCCAAGTAAATCAAGATTTCAGCTAAGACGCAACCAATTTTACCGCGTAAAAATTACTTGGCTAAATTTCACAATGTCCCCTGAACTATTATCAACTGATCAAATAATAGATTGATTTTCTGAATCAATCTATGTGTCCCCTAAACTTTTAAATAGGTCAATTTACCCCTTGAACTATGATGAATTGGTCAGTTTAAGAATTTTCGCCATAAAATTGATAGTTTTTAGGTTTTAATGAAGGATAAAATAGGACTTCAACATATTATATGTATTTGAGGTTAGTTTATAATATACAAAAATATACTGAACCTCTTTTAAAATAAACTAACCCCTCCCCCGTCCCCCCCCCCCCCCCTCGTCTTCCGCCCTCCCTTCATCTCCCCAAACCGCACCCACACTTCCCTAAACCCCAGCAACTATCAATTTTATAGTGAAAATCCCCAAATTGACCAGTTCGTCATAGTTCAGGGGTAACTTGACCGATTTAAAAGTTTAAGAGCACATTGACCGACTCTGAAGTTCAGTCGCTAATTTGATCATTTGACAATAGTTCGAGGGACATTGTGAAATTTAGCCAAATAACTTCGTAGTAAAATACAACCACACCATACTCATACAACTACTTTTAATCTCAGCATGTTACAAACACTAGTCTGATCATATCTGACAAACTAAAAAAAAGCCCAAATTGTTTAGTATAAATATACAGAGATCAAGAATCTGACAACCCAAGACAACAATCTCTCATACTGCTTCATCAAAACATTCATCAATGCCAGAAATTATTGAAACCATCTCTTCATCAGATCAAAATCTGATGCCTAAAGTGATAACATTCTTGTCAAATATTCTTCAAGGAGTTGCAGATAGCAATGATGCAATTCATATTGGACACCAGAAGATCTCTGTTTTTCATGGCTTATCTAAGCCTAATATCTCAGTTCAAGGCTACCTTGAGAGGATTTTTCAATATGCAAATTGTAGCTCTTCTTGCTTCATCGTTGCCTACATTTATCTCGATCGCTTCTCTCAGAAGCAACCTTTGCTGCCCATCAATTCTTTCAACGTTCATCGCTTCATCATCGCCAGTGTTTTGGTCGCTACCAAATTCTTGGATGATATGTAAGTTGATCATCTGTTTCTTAATCGTTTCGTAATCCTGCTCTTAAACGTCTTGATTGGATTTATTTGAACTGGTCTATGTATCTTGATTATTTTCTTTATAACGGGAACCTGCAAATTGCTATTCGTAATAGCCTGTAAACTAAGCCAGCCTCGTATGCACATAAAAAGATTGTCAAGTTTTAAATTGTATACTCGAATACTTGTTTTTTATATTTTGTATAATATTTAACGAAAAATAGATCAATTCAGACCGCGAAATTTGTTAGTTTTGACACTAACCCAGATTCTTTTATCTTGTCTCAGATACTATAACAATGCCTATTATGCAAAAGTGGGAGGAATCAGCACAATTGAGATGAACTTTCTTGAATTGGATTTCTTGTTTGGGTTAGATTTCCAACTGAATGTGACTCCCGAAACATTCTACACATACTGTTCCTATATAGATGCAGAAATGCTGTTGAGGTCACCTCCTTCAGATTTTCTGCCTACAACCAACATCGATGAGGATCTTCATTGGTCCACCTCCGAAGAAGAACAAACCAACAATCATCACCACGAATTAGCTGTTTTATTTTAAAGGGGGTGGAAATTTTGTTGAATCGATCAAGAATTTGAATGCTTTTGTTGGGATGGGCAGATTGGTTTGTTAGTAAATGGCGTGATGATTGAGCCTGATAATTTGGCAAAGTACCATGATTTGAGGCCCACATTTAAATAATACCATGATATCTTTTTTAATTAGAAAGTACCACAAAAGTTAGGTGAAGTCACTAAATTACCCCTCATTAAATCTATTATACATACATTCATCTCATTCTCCCTTTCTTCAACTCATTCTTCATCCCATTCTCCATTTCTTCATCTCATTCTCTCTCGCTCTCTCTCATTCCGCCGCCCCGCAGCCCACCATCTTCACCGGAATCGTCATCTTCACTTTTCTTTATAAATGCTTTGGTCCTTTAAACTTGCTTTTCTTAGAAAAGTTTAAATCTTTTTCAATTTAGTTGACTTAAAATCACGTTTTTCAATATAGTTGATTTAAAAATCACGTATTTTGATTAGTTATGTACTTTATATGTATTGTATTTTTGTTATTTGAATGTTTTTGAACAAAAGTTTGAATCTTTTCTAAAAAGTTTGAATCTTTTCTAAAAAGATTGAATCTTTTTTAAAAAGTTTGAATCTTTCCTAAGATTTTTATGGATATGTGGCTAAATTTGTATTGAAAATGATAGATATATGTGTAAAGTTTGTTCTTTTGGTACTTTAATATTGTTTTTTGAACAAAAATTGATGTTGATATAGATATATTGTGTGTAATTTGAAGAATTGATGTTGTTTTGGAATAAAAGTTTGAATCTTGGGGGTATTATGTTGATATATTCTCGTTTCTTATAGTATAATGAAATATAATGAAGAATTATGTTGGTATTATGTTGATATAATCTCGTTTCTTATAGTCCATTGTTATTATAGTCTCGTTTCTTAAGTTTTTGTTGCACAATTTATGGTTCTAACAATGTTTAATAAAATAATGTGGCTAAATTTGCATTAAAAATTATAGATATATGTGTAAAGTTTGTTCTTTTGGTACTTTAATTTTGTTTTTTGGACAAAAATTGATGTTGATATAGATATATTGTGTGTAATTTGAAGAATTGATGTTGTTTTGGAATAAAAGTTTGAATCTTGGGGGTATTATGTTGATATATTCTCGTTTCTTATAGTATAATGAAATATAATGAAGAATTATGTTGGTATTATGTTGATATAGTCTCGTTTCTTATAGTCCATTGTTATTATAGTCTCGTTTCTTAAGTTTTTGTTGCACAATTTATGGTTCTAACAATGTTTAATAAAATAATGTGGCTAAATTTGCATTAAAAATTATAGATATATGTGTTTAATTTTGTTTTTTGGACAAAAATTGATGTTGATATAGATATATTGTGTGTAATTTGAAGAATTGATGTTGTTTTGGAATAAAAGTTCGAATCCTAGGGGTATTATGTTGATATATTCTCGTTTCTTATAATATAATGAAGTATAATTTATTATAATGAAGTATAATGAAGCATTATGTTGGTATTATGTTGATATAGTCTCGTTTCTTATAGTCCATTGTTGTGTACTTTATGTGTAGTTACAATTTAGAGCTTTCTAGTTTCGGTTTAATAGATTATAACAAAGTATAATAAAGTATAATCGAATATACATTTTATAATATATATGTACTTTATGTGTATTTACAATTGATATAATTGTACAATGAAAAGACTTGAAAGTTGGTTTACATGGGCTTCAAGTTGAATGGAAAGTTGGGGAAGAATCGTTTGGAGGATTTAGGGATACCATATATTCGAAGCAGGTAGCAGCGGTCCATTATTAAACGAAGAGGACCATGGGGTAGAGCATCAATCGACATTGACGCATGATTTGAGGAAGAAAAATAATGCAACCAGATTGTATGGAGTCCAGGAGATGAACTTTTTTTTTTTAGCAACTTAGTATTCCCATGGTTCATGGTCCTTTTTTTCTTCAAATGTATTAGTAAAATTTATTTGCTCCACACTCTAAAGAAATTAATATTTATTTGTGCTTTGTACTAATTTTAATATATTAATCCAATTTTTATATCAAAGCAATGGTTGTTGGGTTGAACTTTGTAACATCAATTTAATGCAAAGATAAATCATGACAAATTTAAGTTAGTTGTGAATTTAAAGCAATTACAACGTAATATAATGGATTATAATAGATTATAATAGTCATTTGAACCCAAAAAACTTAGTTTAAAAAAAAAACCTAATTTAATGCTATCAATTTTCATTAAGGGTAAAATAGTCATTTCGCATAAAAAATGTGGTATTTTCCAATTAAAAAAGATATCATGGTATTATTTAAATCTGGGCCTCAAATCGTGGTACTTTGCCAAATTTCTCTTTAAGATTTATATTGTTGTATGTCAGAATTGGACAGGCTTTTGATCCAGCATGATTATGTATGTATGAACATTGAATATAAATTTTGTTTCTTGTTTTTTTGGTGTGGTTAGATTAGATCTCTAGATTTTATTTCTTAGTCATATTTGGCAGAATGCAGATATATCATATATGTTCGTCCTATGAAATTTATGTTACAGATGACACATGCCGTTCTTTACATTTTCCTGCCTTTCTGCAATCTCTAATCTTACAAAATCGAATATAGGATAATCGAGTTACCAATAAATTGATTTTATCTGCCTTGTAAATATGGTTTGTCCAGACACTCCTCTCTTGATGTGTCGTTGAATCAAGCAGGAAGATATGGTTCGTCAAGCGAGTAGATATGATTCGTCAAGGACTCATCTCATGATTTGTCTTTGTCTCAGCGATTGGATTAGCTCACTGTGGTTCTCAATCTAAATTACCACTTGGGAGTTCAGAGTTGTGACTTGTGACTATAGTACTTCGTCGGTGGTCAGAAGATTCACCGGAGCGTCGTGGGTACATGAAAGTGTGATCAGCGTACGATACAAACACTCTCATGTCTATTACCGCTTTTCAACAATTATTCAATTTCATTAAGTTCCTCTGTAATTTTCTTTGAATCATCTGGCATGTCAAAATCAATAAATCATTTAAGGCTTTTCTCATTTGATTGAAGTTCCAATGGTAATTAAACATTCTTTCTGTTCGTTTGCCCCAAAATTTTTGTCCAATTTCCTTTGGAGTTTTTTAATTTGGGTGAATCATCTTTAAATTTTGTCAGCATGACCTATTGGAAAGTCTCCATAGGAGCATGAGTGAGGGTAAAAACGCATAGATGAGGTCAATCCATCAAATATATAACATATAAACTCAGGGTTTGGGAGTTAAGTGTTACAAATGATATTGGAGTGAAGCCGTCTACAACTATGATACCTAAGTGCTATCTGGCACTAAATGCAACGTCGATGATGGATGACACTTTTTGAGGCTATAGGCACCACTTCTAGAATTTGATGTGGCTCAGATCATTTACAATTTTAAGTGAGGGAAATTGAAATATCAGAATCCAAAGTAGATGATGTAAAATGACTGATTTGATTTAATAGGTACGACTGATACCATCAAGATGTATCGTCCTTACTCATAAAAGTTACAAGGTAAAACGTACTTGAACTAAATCAAATTTTGAGATAAGGGAGTTTCCCAATAAATACATGAGTAAAGACAATTTGTGTTAAAAAACTACTCGTAATTTGTGAGGTCAATCCATCATATATATAACGATATCGACTTCGGACCCGACTAACATTGCATTGACAAATGGTATCTAATTATCTATGCTGAAATATAAAGAAAATGACGGGTTGATATGCATAAAATAGATTTTCCTTATCTCCGCAAGAGCCCCCTCTATGTTAAAAATTCACTTGGGCGTGGCATATTGTGGTACTTCTTTTGTGCCATCCAAACGATTTTTTGAGCATCATTGAAGCAACAAATTGCAATAATGGATAAGATATACCCAGTATATAGCTAATATTTACCTTCCCCCCTATAATTGTACCCAATATGGAATTTAAGATGGTGCATAACTATTTAGGACTATTAATCTATTATCCTAAAGACGAAAATCGATTTTACATTATGAAATTTTTTTAAGGAAAAAAATCAAGAAATACACGCACACTCGTGAAAAGGTATATTCTTTCGAGAACTAGTCATCCAGAAAAGGCAAAATAGACAAGCGAGTGATGATATGAAACTTCATACACATGATACATTGAATTCAAGATTTTAACATAAAATATCTACTTCATCCATTAAATTTGACTTGCTAAGATTAGTCATTTTACACCGAATAAAAGTACACAAACTGACATAAGTAAAAAGAAATTTTTGGAGCAAACTTGAACTAATTAAGGACCTTGTGTAAATTAGGCTTAACTATTTAAGTTACTGTATTCACTTTTATGATATATATTCATGTCAATACCAACACATCATATTAGGTCCGTCATGTAGGCGTAAACGTCATTTAAATTAAATTTTCATCAGCCACACTATGTATAATAATCCTTGTTTGATGTGGAGTATATACATTCACATATATACTAGCCCATTTCAGCCTTCGTAGACACTCATAAACACCAGAAATCATCGAAAACATCATCGTATTCTTCAAAATTCCTAATCTCTTAAGTAGAAGCAATTAATTGGGAACTCCATTTAACACAGTACGCGCATATATACATACTCATAAAGGCACAATACATAGCAGTGATAGTTGGAAGTATATGAAATTCTGATTATATCATCTCTTGTCAAACATAGTCACATCACATGCATATTCACTAGCTACATGCAACAAAGTAACCTAAATAACACCATATACTTTCATGACTTCATCTAGTAATACTTATATAATTACATATAGTTAGAGCTCATATATCACTTATTAGCTTCATAATACTAACATTTAACAAGCATAAATTTAGCCAAGCTTATTTTTATCCTCAGATGAGCTTGTAGGTGACTGATCATTGTTGTTGTTGTTGTTGTTGTTGTTGTTACCACCATGGCCTCCACCGTTGCCGTTGCCGCCACTTCCTCCTCCACCACCATGAGCACCACCACTTCCGGATCCATACCCGTGCCCACTTCCCGACCCCGATCCTGAACCTGAACCAAACCCGTAACCCCTCCCAAAACCATTAGGAGACCGGCCTGAGCCCGACCCATAACCCCAACTGGCTCCTGGGCTTGCACCCCACGCCCAGTTATAGTCCCAGTTTGGGCCGTGACCGGACCCACTCTCCCCGGTGGAAGCACTCGGTGCTTCCACCTTTCCACCACCAATTCCACGGATAGAATTGGTAGCTGAATAATTCTCCATCATTATCAAGAAGATAAGGATGGAAACTAGTACTACAAGTAGGGAAAATTTTGGTTGCATTTTGTTGTTACTATTATTTAGTAGTAGATATAGAAAGAAAAGAGTCTTTCTCTGTTTTGAAACTTTGGTTAGAGAAAATAGTGAAATGAAGGGAGTTTTAGTTTCTTGTGGAATGCAACTGATTCAAAGGCCTTTTATAGCCACAGCAGGGGATGCAAGATATTCTCCTGTCGTTGTCCATATTGTCATTATATACTCGCTCCATTCATTTTTATTTATCTTTTTATTCATTTACATATAATTTAAAGAGAATAAAAAATATTTTAAAATTATATTGAAAATATAAAATATCAATTAATTAAAATTATATAATTGGTTGATTGATAACTTCATAAGAAAAACTAAATAAAAATAAAAATTTATAATTATTTATGTTAGAACGATAAGTATATGATAAAAAAGAGTTAAGGTTAGAAAGGAGAGAGTATCATATATGTGTGATGTATGACTAATTATGTACTCCCAGTTATGGATGCTTTAAATATTTGTTGTGAAACTTTTAACATTCTGACAATAAATTATTATTAGCCAATAAAAGATAATATAGTGTTATAAGATCTTGTATGTTACATTCGCTTCGATATATATTTTTAAAATATCAATTTTTATAATATTTTCGTATATAAAATACGAAGTATTTACATTTTAAATCATGTATCGATAAGCCCAAAAATTCAAATTATCCCTGTCAAAGATGAGGGAGTATATGTCATGTATCACCTTTAACTTTTAGTAAATTGGTATATTTTAAAAAGAGGCTTTTAGTTCCTAACTAATGTCTCATATATATTAGGAGTTTATGTGATATTATAGGTTTTAATTACATAATGTGCAATTGAAATCATGAGTACCTTATTACTTGTGCCATCCAATTCACTTTAAAATTCGTATATGGGATTTATACGTGATCTTGACAATGATGTTGATTTTGATATCTCTTGAATAGTCTATGAATTCCATTTTACAATCAGTTGGTGGTAGAAGGATCGGTTTAGAATCTTATGTATTCACCAGAAAGATCTTATTTAATAATGTGGAATTGTGCTTAGCTTGAACACTTGAAATTTAATAAATCTCTTCTTATCAAGTTATAGATACGTACTTTTCATTAAATATTTGTCTTTATTAACATTGTAACATGTGTTCAAAGAGCACATAGTAACGTCCTACATTGAACAACAAGGAGATAGTTCACAACTTTCTAAATCATGTAGCTACCCACCTAACATCAATTGATTTCACGGAGGTACCTCTACTGAAGATTTTCCTACTACTTAAATGAAATACAACAATACAGTGGATAAAATAAAATACAAAGCAATCTATATATAATATTCAATTGATAATATTCAAACATGTAATAAAACTGTAAACTATTACCAGAATTTAGAATAACAATTCCTTGAGTCATTCCCCATAAACTTTTCTAAAGAACTGTTTGCGATATAAGAATGATCTTTGTGGATAAGGCAAGAATTAGAAAGGTTTATACTCTTTGTATGTAGTGCAGAAATTTATCGTGAGCATGATTGAGAGCAACAAAAAAATCAGCTTTTCATAAATGTTATGTAATCACATTTCTTCTTGTCTGAATTTCATAATGTTTTAATTTTCTAACTTGTTGATGATATTATTGACAAGTATTATTCATGGAATGTATTTATATGTATCAAAAATATGAAAATATACACTTCTTTGAACGCCAAAATAAAATTATTAATTAATAATTGTCATTTGAAAAGTAACGTTTAAAAATTCAACTTTAAAAAATATCATCATCGTGACTTTTATCGTGAACTAAGTAGTTCCTTTCAATAACGCCCACAAATAATTTACCACTTTTATGCAATAAGTAAATTACAATTCACAAAGGCTGTGCATATATAATAGAGTAATAGTATAATAGTGGGATGGTGTTTATCATCACAAGTTGAAGATGGGAGTTGGGTTGGGTTGGGACTATTGATGTGAATTTCCGTGACAATAATAACCAACCCGTGCCTGGTGCACTTGTCAAGGTTATAACAAATTAAAATGCAATGTGACCACTCCCCCACTTACTATCATTAGCACCACCGCCTTCTACTTATAACACTTGTATAATATCTATAAATTTAAACCTAAACAATTATTAAAGTCTCCTTCATACCTAAAAATATCTTCTGTTACTTGGAACAGTAGACGAGTCGATTCAAGTCCGAGTTTCAGAATATTCTACTCGATTAGGTCAGTTTTCTACCAAATGCTTGCTAGATCAATTATTGAGGAAATTTTGGCAGATTAATACTTTTTGGAGGTATTTTTTAACTTCGGGTATTCATCTCTCTTTCTTTGTAAAGTACTAGCACTCTCTCATCTGAAAGGATTATTTTGCCCTTACTTCAAAAATCAATGTCTTCTTCTTCACCATCCCACCACCACCATCCCACAACCACACACCACCAAAATCTTTTTTTACCGACCATAACCACTACCACCTTGACAGACTCACCACCACCAACAACCCCAAATTCAAAACATTTACTCCCTTCTTCTTCACAAGCCCACCATCATCTTTTTCTATATCTCATTTTCTTCTTCACACCCAACAACCATCACCCTTTCCACCACCACCACCCACCAGGGGCGAACCCAGGATGAAAATAAAGGGGGGCCACTTTGGAAAAAGTTAAATAGGGGGGTAAAATTTTGAAAGATAATGTTAAAGAATCAACAAAAGTCTAAAATTATGTTAAAAATGAACTTAGGAGGACTTGAACTCATGACCTTCAACTTTTAGAGGAAGCTCCTAAATAACTAAGCTAGACTTCTACTTTGTTTAGTTACACTTTTTACTTTTTATATCAAAAAAATCCCAAAAATAATATACGATATATAACGATACCGAAAGTCTTGGGGTGCCGGTGCCCCCCTGCCCCTAGGTCCGCCCCTGTCACCCACAACCACCCTACACATAAGAAATCGCACCTCCCCCACCAAACCCACCGTGAAGTTAGTCACCCCCATTCCCCCAAACCCTTATAAAGTCGCCCCTCCCTCTAAACCCCTGTAAAGTCGCGTTCATCCTACCGAACACCTATGAAGTCGCGTCCATCCCCCAAACCCATGTAGGGTTTCGAAATTGTGATGGGGGGTTTCGAATTTGTTGTGTGGGGTTGTTGTTGGTGATGGGTTTGTGAAGAAGAATAAGAAGAGGATATGGGGAAAAAGATAAAAGTGGTGATGGTTTCGAAATTGGGATTGTTGGTGGTGGTGGGTTTGTGAAGATGGTGATATGGTTGGTGCAAAAAAAGAAGAAGAAGAAGAAAGTGTGGTTGTAGTTTGTTTTAACTTTAAGGACAAAATAGTCTTTTCATGTGGGAGGGTGCTAGTACTTTGTAAAAAAAAAAAAAAGAGGTAGATATTTCAAATGTAAAAAGATTTTCAAAAAGTGTTAATAACCTGCCCAAATTTCCAATTATTGATTACTTGAAAAGGGTAACGATAACTGACAAAGTTGATAATATTATAAAGGTTGAAAACGGTAATAAAGTAGAACATGATTATTTAAATTATTTCAATAATAATGACATCAAGTTACACTTTGATCTCCGATTAAATTTTATCATTTAAAGTTATAATTTAATCCTTGCAAATAACACAAAAGTTGCACTTATCTCCAAATTAACGTATTTAACATTATCGAAAACAGAAATATAACTTAATATTATACTATTGAGAATCATTTTAATAATTATTTGGTAAACACACTATACTGTTTGGTATAATATGCATGAAAATAAAATTATGTTCTTTCGAAATGACAATATCTATGTAGAAATATCAATGATACTAGTTAGTGGGTTGTTGTGGATGGATGACCCTTCCATCACTTAAGTTGGTAACGATAGTTAAAATTAGATTCTCCTTTTAATTTAAATTACATATATTTTTTATTTTTTCATATTTAACTTTAGTTAGTAAAAAATTAATTAATTATATTATAAAAATTTATTTTATGAAAATACTTTTAAATATAAATATATTATTCTTAATTTTATATTTTTGGACTAACAAACAATAAGTAATTGATGATTAAGATTGAACATGTAAAAACAAAGACGACATTTTAATTTCAATTGAAGGAATATGAGATAATACTCAGACTGCTCACTTGACATAACATAATGTCCATGAAAGAGATTAAATACACCTCACAATGGGCATCTGAGATATTGTTATATTATTTCAATAATATTATTTTTTTAATATCAATTTTTTATAACTTATATGTATATAAAATTAAAAATATTTATATTTTAACTCATACTTTAGAGATCTGTAACAAATTAAAAGAATCTTAACAATAGAAAAAGATCGATACATGTCAAATAAGAAATTAAAGTTCAAACAATAATACTGCTCAAGTAATCGATCCTATTTTGGGATCAAGATATTAGGTTATTACAATAATGGTTGGGGAAATCATTACGATGAAGTCGGCCAGACCTTAGTAGCTTAGTAGGTACTTTTGGTTATTTTTCAAAAATAAATCAAGAAATAGTAATTTGACATGAGGGTCAAATTTATCCACCATGGGGGTCAAACGTATAAGAAATTAGATAGGTCGGCCGAGATGCAAGACCGGCCATTTTGTATGGTACACTAAAAGAAATATACTGATGATTGGGTAATTGTAAATGATACTTCATGGAAAAGGAAAATATAATTAAATTGTCTTTTAACCTCAATTGATGTAATCTTGATAATATCGACTCCTATCCACACGAGTTGAATTATTTGGTCGGTTATGTATTGGTTTTATTTATAAATTTGTTTGAGTATGATTATGATTTGAGTTGTTAGGGTAAACCCTATTCATGTATATTAGTCATATAAAGGAATAAAATAATTAATTAAATATATAACAAATATATAATTTTTTTATTACTTACCGTATTATGTCTAAATTTATAATTTAAGATAGATCATTTTTTCGTGATAAGTAATAGACTATTATTAGTATCATTGAATTTATTTTTCAAAACATTTACCTAGAAAATTATTCATTGTCAGAATTATTAAATTCTTACTCGTTTTGTTTTTAGGGTTAGCTAGGTCCGCATAGGGTATAGGACCGTTAGTTTTAAAGGTTGGATTAGGTTACACGTATTATAAATAAACATAGAGTACGTTAAATATAGCCAAAATTATAACCATACTTACCCATTAACATCCATGCACAAATATATTTAATCATCACAATCAACAACAAGAAGTTGTTCATTGTTCCTCCAACACCCTAATAGCCACTAATGGCCATTAGACTATGTTTTAAACGGGCATTGTAAATTTGGAGAATTTTAGGAGAATAACACTCTTGAAGAAAATATCCCTAGCCACCGGTTAAATGAACTACATAACAATCCTTATATGATTTTACTAAAATGTCCCTAGACTAAAGACATACACTACACCTGTTCTATTTTTTCGTTCGGTCAGTTTTGTTGCTTTGAAGCGAACGAAAACATCCCTAACCACTGGTTAAATGAACTTATAGAATTAAATACATATAACGTGTGCTAAAACACACTTCGAATACGTGTTGCATCTGCTCAGAAATAAAACAAACATATATTGTCTGTGCTCGATAGTGACACCAATTTGTAAAGTCAATTGTTGAACAACCAATCAAGTTTGCACTCCCCGAGTGCGAAATATCGACCAAAACACAACGTATGCTTGGTAGGGACAAAACGGTAAGTTTATACTCAGCATGGAAAATTTTGACGGAAAAATAGTTTTGAGGAAAAACAAACGAAACTCTTGAAAATCCAAAAGCTCCCTCAGTGGTTCAGTTTCTAACCAATGGACTCCCTCATAGCTTCCTACGGAGACAATTCTTCCGATTCCGACTCAGAAGTTGACCGGATTCCTCCACCAACCACCGCCACCGTTGACTCACCCAAACCTTTACCCCCTCCTCCGTTGGCTCTCCTCGAACCACCCAATTTCACAGGTAAATTAACCAGCTGTTTTGTGTATTTGTATATTGCAAATATTATGCTCACCAACTGTTTGATAATTTGCCTCTCAAAGGTTCACTTGACATTTTACGTGCCGAATCCAAGCGCATTCGAAGCTTCCCTCATGTAGAGGGCAATTTTGCTCTTCACGTCTATATCCCAGGTTTGCTCTTCATTTGTCCCACTTGCATTTTGCTATGTCCTTTCAAGATTTGATGTCTATTACACTCTTTGTGATGGTCTTTGTTACACTTCATTGTGATTTTAACATGTATCTTGTGTATTTCTAAAATTTAGTATAGAATCAAGAAATAAAACACTTGACATGATCTTAATAGTGTACGATGTCACACAAATTCACAAAAGTATAAATGGTGATTCTTCTTGAGGCAGGAGTGTCTAGGATTTTGTTTCGTTTTGTGAAAAATGATTTACGATGGTTTACAGTTCATATACCGAATGGAGGAGCAAGGAAAGAGTTGGCCCAATTTGTCAAAAGAATTGCGAATGTTGTACCGGGTTTAAATGTTATTGATTTGGATATCCCCTTGTCTAGTTTGCTCAAAGATGAGTCGAAATTTGAACTTTTAGTCTTAGGGAGGGAATTCCATGTGAGTTTGGGAAGAACTGTTCCAATTCGAGTGCACCAAAGGGATTCCGTTTTGTCCATGCTTCGACAGAAGCTACATTTGCAGAAGAGGTTATGATCATCGTGTTCATTGGCTTATTGTTGAGTATTATTTTATCAGGGTTAAATCTTATTTGAAAAATTGAACAGGTATTCTATTGGTTTTAGCAATTGGGAGGTTTTTGTCAATGACGATCATACCCGTACATTTTTGTCGTTGGAAGTTACAACAAGAGGTGTCGCAGAGGTATAATATTCACTGAACACCTTTTCGGAAAAGTTGAAACTCCCATTCTGGACCAGTTTGTTACATTTGATAATGAATTGTGCTTTCTTTTCTTAATCTATATTTGTTTACTTATAGATAACGAAGCAGATTCAAGTAGTGAATGAAGTATATAGACTTCATAATCTTCCAGAATTCTATAAGGTCAGGTCCTCATACTTGCTGTAGTACCTTTGTCGGTTTGTTACTATCGACTGAACCCATAACCCATACTATGGACATAATGTATACCTTTGCTGATGCTTTTCAGGATCCTCGCCCTCATATATCAGTAGCATGGGCGTTAGGCGACGTCAGTGGTCTTATGAATAAAGCAGTGGAGGAAGAAATTAAGAGACGTGTTTATGTTAGTAACTCACTGAGGAAACCTCTCTTTACTGCCAAATTTGGTGGAATTTTGTGCAAGATTGGGAACAAAACACATGAAATATGTAAACTTCAAGATTAGCTATGACATTCTTGATATCAAATTGTGTGTTATATGTGATCAATTGTCCACTCTTTGGTAGATCAGTAATCGCTAACATATAAGTACGAAGAGTGCCAACATTTTATCCCAAGCTATCAAAAGTATACATAATGAGATAAATTACAGGAAAAAGAAGGGAAAATAGATACATGGATTAAATAAACACTTTTATTGGACTAATCTAATTCACAAATGTTATTCTGAATTGCTATTATTACTATCTTTAACTTGCCAAGATGCTTGCCATTGCTTATCATAGAATGTAGCCTCATCTGCTAACTTTTGTAGATTACCAATATCTTCCCTTTTTCTGAAGACTAAAACACCAACAATTGAAATGAGGAGTGCAGTCTTACAGAAGAAATTCCCCGTTTGGCCAACGACATCAAGCCCTGTCAATCCATCCACAGCATAGGACATAAAGAACCCCACCATCGCTGCTCTACCTGCCCAAACAATATACAACGTTCATTACTGCCTCCGATTGTCTCTGGCTAAGCAGGATAAGGGGTGGTCGGGTAGTACACAGGTAACAGGGAGACTATTTCCGAATTGATCCAAGAGCACAGAAAGTTCACTATGTATGAAAAAAAAATACAAATGGGTTGCTCAATTTTATACCATTAAGTAGCTCAGCTTCAGGAAGGTGAGAATGCATTATCCATGCCCACCATGGTATAATTGAGCTTCGAAAGTTTACCGGGTCTGTATTAGTTGCAGCTTCTGGATACATCTCCAGAAACTTTCTCCTCCTCGCTTCTACAAGATCAAAGAATCCAAAATATCTATTGTTAGTCACCAGCAAGGGAGAGGACATGGAATTTAAACATGAGGTATTTATTTCACTATCCAAAATATAGAAATTATAGTCAACGACAATAACAGTGTTGAACGATTTTTTCATTAGCTACGAATATTACATATAAGGATTCATCCATGCTGATCTAGATGGCATCTCTTGAGAAAACCTTACAAGAGAGTAGTATACCTGGAATGAAATATATTGTTACCTGCTACAATGACAGAATCCCAATCCATTCTTCCTTTCTTAATAAACATATTAAGGTCCCATGTACCATTTTTCCATCTCTTATCGGAGAATCTTGGACTGGACGATTCTGCATCTCCACTGTCACGCTGAGTTTCCTCCTTGGATGGATTTGTGTGATTCATGGACCCTTCACTAGGAATGTTTAGACTAACAATTTGATCAGTTAGTTTCACAGATTGCGAAACCTTTCTGGTCTGAGATGATTGTATATTGTTGGTGACATGATGAGAGATGCAAGCTCTGTAGACCGAGGCATGTACTCCAACGATCGCCATATGGTGTTTCGAGGATTACTTTCTTTGGTATTTGTATGCTCAGTTATCCTCTATAGTTGCTTGATAATACCTCTCCAGTCTCCATGCTGGAGATAAATACACATACAAGCAAGCCCATACTGTGAATAAACAAAGGCTTATCTTCTGCACCTTTTGTGCCTCTTTCAATAAAGTCATGAGGAGACCATTCTTTGGTTCCTGCTATTTTAATCACTTTAACTCAATAATCATATGAAAGATTCTTTATATATTGAAAAAGAAGAGGATACTTTATATGTTTTATTATGATCTACTAGAATATATATAAACGGAGTAATTAGCAATAAAATACGCATCTTAAAAAACATATGTCGGCCTCTATTAAAAATGGAAGTATTCTTTTCTCAGAGAAATACAGAAAGAATGTAAATATCTCTCCTATTAGAGGAAAATTACAACATAAAATTTCAATTCTAGAGTTCAAGAATTCAGAAATAAGAACTACAATATTTGAAGACAATCTCTGCTTTATATTTCTTAATTTGAGGAGGCGATGCAGGAGATTGTTTATGCTTCCCAGCCCCTCAGAGTTGTGGCTCGTGCAACCCGGTTCACCCCCAATACGAAGGCACCCATACGAAGGTTGCAATCGTGCATCTGACATCTATCCTTTATTTTGTGGAAGGCTTTTGTCATGTATCTCTTCAGCTCCCGATTTACCTTCTCTTCATCCCACATGAAACCTTGAATGTTCTACAAGGCCATCATTAAGGTCTCATGTTAGCATTCGCAATTTGAAAAACATAGATATAATTTCATGTATCGTGAACATCATAAAAACTGAAATGTGGCAAATGATACCTGGACCCACTCAAAGTAGCTAACAGTTACACCTCCAGCATTGGCATATATGTCGGGAAGTATTACAACTCCTTTCTTAGACAAAATCTACAGGAAAAAGAATCACAAATTTATCCCAATAGAAAAAGTAGACGAAAGAAGTAATTAGTGATGAGACTATTATACCTCATCAGCATCAGGATCAGTAGGATGATTAGCAGCCTCAATTATAAACTTGGCCCTAACATCCCCTGCATTGTCTCTGCAGAATTATGAACCAGAAGCTTTAGAGCACTATACACAAAAGATCTCAACGTTATTGGACACTAAATATAAGACCATGAGGTGTCTTACTTATTCAGAACCCCCCCTAAGGCACAAGGTACGAGAACATCACACTCATGTACAAGCAATTCAGCAGCATCCATTGCATCTCCCCCATTAAAATTCATCAAACTGCCGGTGGCCTCTTTATGTGCAAGCAAAGATGGTATATCAATTCCATTTGGGTTCTTAAGAGCTCCAGTAATGTCACTGACTGCGACGACCTTGCCACCCCTCTCATGAATGAGCTTTGCTGCCCAGGACCCAACATTTCCGAAGCCCTGCGAAGTAAATATATGTATAGATAAATAAGTTGGAAACCAAATAAGAGAGGGATATCTAGTTACAGTACAGGTCGGATTTAATCAAATAACAGTACCTGAATAGCAAAAGTTAGTCCCTGAATTGATTTTCCATGTTCTGCAAGTAATGCCTCAGTTGCATAAACAACACCACGGCCGGTTGCAGCTTCTCTGCCTAGTGAACCACCAAGATCCTGATAGATGCTACCAATAGTTAGGCTTGTACCAACATTTTATTGTTTGTTTGACAACCATAAGATGTAGAGGGAGTTATAATGTGAGAACTTACAATAGGTTTTCCAGTTACAATAGCTGGTGAATGGCCATGAAACTTTGAGTACTCATCCAATATCCATGCCATGGTCTGCCAAAAAGATATAGTAATGTCTTTTAATATGTATGCCTAATTTGACGGTCCCTTTAACAACAATCATAGAGTCCAAAGTAACTAAACAGATTTCATGAAGACATTGTAAAACCTGCGCATTTGTGCCCATGTCTGGTGCTGGGACATCAGTGTGCACTCCGATAAGATCATGAATCTTTTGTGTAAACACACGGGTAAGTCTTTCCAACTCGCTCCTGGACAGGTCCTTGGGGTTGCACCCAATGCCACCCTTAGCACCACCATATGGAATATCTGCTACCGCGGTCTTCCAAGTCATCAGTTGAGCAAGGGCATTAACCTCATCAGGATCAACCTAGAATTCAGATATCCCAGTAACATCTCAGAACAAAAAACTGGATTTGCAGCTTGGATTGAATAAGAAATATCATAGATTTTCTTATTGAATAAATTAACATAGAACCATATACAAAAGGGATATGATAACAAGAATCTTCCTTTTTTCATTCTATTAAGTGAACAGTGTTATAATGTGATCTAATCAGATCTGAACAAAGCCAAAAAACTTTTTCATAATAATACTACTTCCCTCCCTAAAGATTATGTATCATTCAACCTTTTTTATTTTTATTCAATTTACAAGTACTTAATCATTCCTAAGACTCCCAGATCCTACTTCCTTTATCTGAACTTCACTGCACGGGTAGACTAATCCATTAAAGGTACTCAACTTTGATCCTTGATCAAACTTGTTCATGCTTTTTCAAAAGCCAATACTTTAACACATAAACGTGTAGCGTGTAATATCCGATTGACAAATTGTTCTATATAAAACCACGTTAAGATAATCAACTATTCAATCAAAATATAATATGTTGACTAATTCTTGAAACAAAACCTCACAATTAAATTGCGATCAAGCGAGTAATAAAATAGATGATCAGCAGAAGTAAAACCCCAATAATGAATCATGACAAAATACAAGTACAACAAGAAAACAAAAGTAAGATCACCTCAGGATGGTATCTGATCCCTCCTTTCATAGGCCCTCTGGCATTATCATGTTGTACTCTGAATCCAATATAAGACACAAGTGTCCCATCATCCTTAGGTATGGTGCACTCCACCTGATCAAATCCCACAGAATTGACAAAAATCATTTCTACACTTTCCAACATCAAAGATTCAATTTTTATTACATCAAAACAAGAAATCAAGAATCTCTCAGTAAGAAAAAAAACAGAAACTCTGGACTGGTTCTCAATACCCTCCCGCACACGTAAACCGGTCTACTTGAACCACATAGAGAATTTTACACGTGGCCTTAACGGGCAATGACTTACAGAAAACAGATATTACTCGCAATAACGAGGTCCCGGATAGATTGAGTACCTTAACTTCTCTGAAGGGGATGAGGAGACTCATCTCAAGCTTGGAGTCAAGGCCAAGAATGCGAGCAGCCTGACGAAAATTACGGTTTGTAGCAGCAAGAGCATTCATGCTTTTAACAAAAGTGAAAAAACCCACAAAACTAAAATGGATCAAATAGTATAAAAATGGGAAATATTTGTCAAAGAATAGAAATCGATGAATGAATGAGAACGAAATAGGATGTGGGAATGTATATATAGAGATTATGATATGAGAACAAATTCAAAGAAGGAAGGAAATCATAGATGCCAGCTTTCTAATTGGAAGAAAGATTTGGGCTAGGTGCCACCTATTTTGTTTTTTTTGGGTAACATTGTGCATTAGTTCCAATATAAGTGGAGCATCGTTTTAGTACTTGAGTCTTGATCGAATATGAATTAATCGAATAGGCTAGTGGAAAAAAACTTTTGTCAGTGATCAGAAGGTCCTAGCTTCGAAACTCACGTCATCGCAAATTTAAAAAAACAGTCTTGTTCGAATATAATCGATCAATTTAGACATTGTTCGCTTTCTGAATACTTCGTTATTGATTGATAATGTTTTTTCTTATTGATAATACTTTTAATGTTTTAACAAATTTATTTTTGAGTTATAAAATCTCTTATATCGAAAGAGAACAAGTATTATATATTCACTATAAAAAAGTAGGCTTCAAATAACGTATTGAAGGATATACGAGTCCAAATTTTACCTCATAAAAAATATAATACCAAGGTGGTGTAAAATAAAATGTCATACAAATTAGAAAGTATTGCATAATATACAATTTTACTTTCATAAATAATTATTTAAAAATTAAATATATTCACTAGTGAAATTAAAGCATGCTTTACTGGCAAATTGTACATAAATTCAAATTTATCACCCCTTAAGAATTAAGATAATATAAGTATTATTTAGGGAAGGTTGTTTTGAGAAAGGTAAATAACTGTAGATAGATCCTAACTTATGACTTGTAAGATAATAAGACGACCTTATTTAGGGAAGGTTGTTTTGAGAAGGGTAAAGAATTGGACAATCCCTTTTCAAGCAAATCTTGTTTTACTTTTGAGCTACCATCGGATCCTTACGTGTAGGTAATCAATTGCATTTTGTAACCTACGGTTTATACTTTTCAAACTTAATGAAAACTGGTTAATTCTATCGATGATTTAATAAATTGGTGGCATTTAATATATTTTAAGCAATAGGATTTTCATTCAAATTTTATTGAAGATTATTAATCTCATAACTATATTCTAACTGTCTATTAGTTAAAAATTTATATATTCGTTATTTATAATATCATTATATTCATACATTCATTGTTAATTTATAAATAAAAAAAAATACATAATTAAAATAAACCGTTATAAAATAATAATACTTTGTTTATTTAACATATGACTTTTTCGTTTTTTCATATGCAATGTAAATATGTAATTTCCTTTTTGTAAATTAGGATGATGTTAGTTTCGAACAAGGACCTTTTGTCACTAGCAAGAGCCTTTTCCACTAGGCTATTCGATTAACTCAAAAAATTTGAACTATTTCTCGATTTGTGCATGTCATCCTTGTGCATGAGCCATGCTAATCTTCTATATATCGTCCTAATTTTATCGAACGTCCCTGAAGGAACAATGTAAATATGTAATTAATCACAAAATCTTTTAAGTTTAGATGGTTGGTCTAATTTCCGAGCAGGCATATATTTTAGATAAGACTTCCACGTTAGGCTAATATAAATGCATCATATACCAACGTGTATTAGTCAAATGATCATACGACTTCCAAAAAAAATGTATTTCAATATTATTTGCTCAATAGATTTGTTTTTTTGGATCGTATCATCATCTGATTAAATTTTTTGTTAAAATATTTTGGATTCAAATTTTGTGAGCATCGGTCTTTTAACTAGAATTTATTTTATATTTGTTATATGTAATCTTATTATATTCATATTTTCATCACTTGACTCATATAAAACAATAACCCTTCAATTATTTAAATATTTGAACAATGATTGTCCGTCCTATATGTTATATTGTTATCCGATGTCATTTACAAAATTAGTTAGACCATGTATATAAATGAATATTAAATTTTAAAAGAGAAGTTGAATGAGATTAATGATAAGTTTTAAATCTTCTTTATCTAAAATTTTATAAATCAGTCTTTGAGATAGGCATGAACCAAGTCAAGAATATACGGAATAAATATGTAAACAGATGGTATATTAATTATAAATTTAATAAAATGTGAGGTGACGCGGCGAATAGGTTGCGCTAAGGGATGATGTCATCACTCCAATAGTGATTATGACCTTTCAATAAACAACCCCTATAATAAAGTGGAGTACTATAAATACTGTGGCTTTTTTTCATCTATGCCCCTCCCTGAACTAATTAAAAGTTTCTTAATTAGTCCTTCATGACATTTTTTTCCTAAATAGACTCTTGTACCCAAAAAATGACACCTGAATTTTTTTTTAAATTCTTTTTTTATGACTTTAAATATTAGATAGAGGGCAAATTAGTCTAACTACATCTAAAACTAACTCAACCTAATTATAAACTAACCCAACCTCAAATATTTAACCCAACCTCATTAAAAACATCATCTTCACCCTTTCACCCCAACCCCACCCTTTTCCTTCACCATCGCCGCCATCATCTTCGTTCACCACCACCATTATATTGCCGTCCGATCTGCTCAATTCATCACCAAAATTCATCTTTTTCATCTCTACTTCCATACTTCATCAATTCGTCACCAAAATTGTCTCTTCTTTTAAGGAAAATCTATGTCCCAAAATACGAAGTACAAAATCAAGAACTCAGACTCGGTTTTTGACCACATTCATTCCTATATTATTCCTGCACAATCACCTTAATCAGTGAAACAAAATCATGTTTTAAAAAACTTCAACCTTTGGCTATCATAATCGAATTCATCTTTGAGCATGAAAAAAGCCAAATACTTTGTATAAGAGTACGTAATAAATTAGTACCTACTCATCTGATAGGATTTAAATTTGATTAATTAAAACACATATTTTTATTAATTTTGTTCAGTTTTATTCAAATGAAAATTATATGTGTCGGCAAAGATCTATATAAATAGGAAGCGTTAAGTATCACTTTTTTAATCATTAAAATTCAGTTTAAATATTTTAAAATGATGGAGTAATATGTTTTTTTTAGTGAAAAAGTTCAATGATGGAGTAATATGTTTTTTTCAATGAAAAATTTAAAGACTGGAAATGAACTTTCTTTCTGTGATAAAGAAGATACTCCCTCCGTTCCTAAAAGATTGTCACATTTTGACTTTTGTTAATCAAACATTATAAAATTTGATCATGAATTCTCATTAAACGATAAGAAATAATATAGTCTTGTGAGACCTTGTTAGATTCGTCTCAATATATATTTTTGAAATATTAACTTTTTATAATTTTTTCGCATGTAAAATAATAGATATTTATGTTTTAAATCATGTTTTATTGACCACCAAAAGTCAAAATTTGACAATCTTTTAGGGACGGAGGGAGTATAATATTAATTTTCAAAGCTAAATTTCATATGCCCACAAACTATTATAAACTAATCAAATTAGGAATTGAATTTTGAAATAAATCAAATTGTCCTCCAAACATATTCTTTTGTTTTACCATTCTTATATATCCTCAATAATTTTGAAATCAAACCTTAAAAGTATAATAGATTTTTTTCTAGATTCGATACTCACCTCATCGTTAATTTACAAAAAGGAAAAAAAAAAGTACAACGAATTTTCATGAAGTAAGAAAGTACTCAAAAGACATTTAATGGCTAGGAATATAATAGGAAAAGGGAACATTAATGTGCCTAGAGAATGTAGAATGATAAGTAAAAGAAACAAACAAATAATTCTAGGACTAAGGTAGTAGAATTCGCTGTCACTATTGACAAATATCTAACCAAACGGTAAAAGATTTGGTTCGGTTCGAAAAATTCGACTCGTGGTGCGATAAGTATTGACAAATATTCAACCAAACAGTAAAACTCAAGGTTCGACAAACTGAACCAAACGGTTCGATTTAGTTCGCCTCGCATATTAATACAAGGCTTTCCCTTATTTATACTCTAGAGTCTAGACTTGAGGTCCTCAGTCTAACCTAAGTCATAAAAATCACTTTCACTCCACATTTCCTCATCTCTTACCATCATTCATCACTCATCTCCCTCTCAACGCCCAAATGCCAAATCACATCGAACTTTTGGCGAACGGAAGCGAACTTGTTCGCCATTTGCAAATAGTTCGGTTCAGTTAACACATTTTGGGCCGAGTCGAACATAAAGTTCGGTGCAGCCGGCACATTTCGGACCTTGCCGAACGAAGGGTTCGAACACTCGTGGACCAAACTCAAAAATAGATACGTTCGATATAGTTCGATCCTTTTACGCCATTAAGCATGAGAATGAGAAGGAAGAACATATTCAAAAGAAAATGCATATTGTACACTTGTAGTTCGTGTTCTACCCTATTAACAATGCCCATGGGCCATAGGTATTGAACAAAATCTATGTGAAACAACCTCTTGCATTGATTTATGTCGAACCAGCAACAACATTTGCTAAGGTGGCCTTAAAGACGCTCCTTTCAGTTTCTTTGTAGTATCATAAAAGACTGGTTTTAATAGCAAGAAAATGGTGCATGAGTACCCACTAACATTCTACACAATTGTTTCATCAGTTGATGCTGATTCCAAGTCTTCAATAGATACAGGACGGTGCAACTGCATATGAATATGAGAGCAAGAATGTCAAATTTCATATGTTTACTAGAAGGGAGGAGTGACATTGTCATGAGTAAAATCGTTCTTGCAAACAATTCGCAGGAATACTGCATATATTGTTTATAATTTGAAAGATAATTAAGCAAACAGTGAAGCCAAGAAGCCGTAACAAAAACAAGCACAAGGTCAACTTAAGAGTGATGGGAGCAATTGGCATCACCTTCTGATTACTATTGTACAGTCGTCACGCTAACGCTCAAATGAATTTCGACGACTTCAAGACGAACTTAAAAATTAATTTTCTATTGGTGAGTGTAAGATGAGATGTCGAATTGATTTTAGGTGTATATGAAACATAGACATGCAATTGATTTTAGGTGTATATGAAACATAGACATGCAATATAGGTACATAACTTAATGTGTATATATAAAGAGAATACTCTTGAAATATAGGACACGGAGCACAATAACTAAGAGCAAGGAGCTTACAGCATCTGCAATAGGGAACCAGTGGAGAGCACGTAAAAATGTATCATCTTTTGAAGGAAGAATATCATGATTCCACAATGTCAGATTTTTAAACTCTGCATTCATCTCCCACGAACTAGATTCTTCATCGAGCTGCTTCATTTTCTTATCGGCTGTCTTCTTACCCAAAACATATCCTGAAAGTTTAAAATAACGTTAAGAGGCATAGAGTTGGCTTTTGTAACAAATTTTCTACCTGAGTATGAGAAAATCAGAGTATTAATGCTTCACTAGATAAGGAAAAAATCAGAGAATTACAGCCTCATTGCATAACCTTTTCTTCATTGGTCGGTATAAGTTTTAAGAGATAACAAAAACAAATTATCAAACGTCATCATGGAAATATGATGCGGTACAAGCTTGGCCTGCCCTTTCAAAGTAATGTATGTAGAATGTTGTAAATGGAAGTGAAGATATCACAACAAAAAGTAATACTACACTACCATTTATCTGCTTCAGGAGATGAGAATTATAGTGTATAACCTTTTCTTCAGTTGGATTACATACATAAATATGCAGCCGTAAGATGACCTTTATTTTTAAACTTATATTTATCGTGGCAGAAATCGAGTTCTAGCACCCAAGAAGAGGTAGTGTCATACTGTCATCGAAATAGTAGATGCATGAAAAGTATAGAATATGCCACACTCATAGTTACTTCCTCTAGAGTTGGAATGAGCCACAAGGTTCAAAGCTTGCACACCCACATCAAACAAGAAAGTAAGTAAAAGAACAATTGACATACTCGAGGAACATCATCACAAGTAAAAACGATCAAGATACTAGAATGCCTTTAAATTCTAAGAAAGAATAAATTATATAAACCAACTTTTTGCCAAACTACGACAAAGATAAAACCAACTCTTCCTTGATGAATAATCTCCAAGGAGTACAACACAGCAGGAAAGCATTACTATGAATATCCAACTAAGACGTTTATTGATCTGTGATAACACTCGTGATGAAACTACAAATGCTAACTTCAGTTAGCTTTACAATTGACAACAAAGTCCCCGTCTCTGTTCTTATTTGAATCATCAATTTGAAGACAGAAAATAGGACATTCACATAAGAGCAGAAAATGTATTACGTCAGGTAACCGCAGATGTGGCTATGCATGTGGTAAAATATAAGGATTAATCAATTTATTGAAGTTCATGGAAGGTAGCATTTTTCTATCTCCATTTGAAAACTCTAGACAAACAACTGATGGTTCCATACAAATGGTGAAAATTGGTCAAGTATATGTGTGAATTTGTTGGGGTTTTGTACATGGTATTAATGAAGATATGTTGATAGTACTGTTAAGATTGCTCCAAATGAGCCCAAATTATCACATGTGAAAGTCCCACATTGGAAATAAATGAGAGAGTTCATCACTTAATAAACTAGGGAGCTACTCCACTTATCACCAATTGGTTTTAAGATGGTGCCTTCTTGGGTTATGAAGTGTGCTCTCTCTCCTCATATGGGTGTGGCCCAGGCCCGATTAATGAAATTCTACAAGTACAAACTTGGCACCTCTCTTTTCTGTTTTTAGTGTATTCGAAACAGTAGAATAACGTGGAACCTTTCCATCTATGAAACTCTTGGTATTAGTAGTTAGTAGTTAGCACTAAACAATAATCTCAGACAATGACAACATATGTGACAACCAATCCCAAAATATGTGCAATATTTGGTGTACCCTAAGCAACAACTTCTCCAAGCTCGACTGACATCGGTAATATATTGTTGCTATATTTAAAAGAGCATTTCAGATGAGTTGCTTTGTTTTGTCAACATAAAAGCTGGATGAAGAGGAAAGGTCGTCGCATAAAAAATATATAAATGAACAGCCTTATATAAGATCCAGACCAGAAAAGACATCACAATCAACAATCTACCAGTTTCTCATTTGAAATGAACATGGTGTTGTGTGTCAAACTCATCATATCAGCATATCACGTTTTCACGTTTATTACTCAACAAAAGACAAGGAGAAGCTAGATTATCCATTAAAACATCAAAAACAAAGCTGTGTAAATATTCGGATGCATAGGATGCCTGAACACAAACCATGTGATACAAAATACTAAAGAAACACTTCAGCGAAATAATAATATCTTCAGAGACTAACTTCCAAATCTTCCAGAAATCAGAAGCTCACAAAAACTAGAGAAAGCTAACACATCCCTAACATTAAAATTGACATCCATATCCTCTATGCACACTGAACTAAAGTCAAATATGGATTACCAAACAACTACCACATCAGAAACTGGCTAATACTCGATACATCCCCCTTAAAAGATTGCATATTTGTTCTTTAGTATTCAAAATTAACAGATTTTGAGTACCTACACGACACTCAAAAATTGAATCAAATCAAACTACAGTGTCAATAGAATACTATATCAAAAAATAATATCGATCGATAGTAGGGATGGATGGAGTACATTAGTATATACTAGTCTAAATGCATATACAAAAACACAATGTACATTCGAGAACCCAAAACAAAAGTGGGAGAGCCGAAGTACCAGAATACCCCGAGGGTATCGAGACAGTAGTTCCCTGCAACTTCCTTCCTCTAAAATAAGCTTCTTCTACACATAGCCCATCAACTTCTACCCCTACAACAAATCATTTTCATCACAAATCAATTTACTTGACAAATTTTATACTGTATAAATTTTGTACACTCATTTTCAATTTTTCAAACTATACAAACTTTGTGGCCCTCATCGACTCGAATAAATTTTATTTGAACAAAAATGGCATACTAACATTAGAATATATGAAAACATTAAAATAAAAAGAATATGACGATATTTTTGGGATAGAAAAATACCTGTAGGTTTAGGCTTAAAATAGTGAGACACAGTGCAATGGCCGTTGTACTTTACGCAGCAAGGAAGCTGATGAACTCTTCCCGTAAGATCTTCCAATGGTGTTCCGCTTCGGGTAAGATCCGATGACCCGCTTCCTACTTGGCCCGACATTGGAATTCACCTCAGTGTGAAAAGGCTCACAACATGTCTATATTCGCTTCAAATATAATGATTGAATTAGGCAATTAGCCATGTCAAATAACTTAAAAGGCTTGACTCGTAAAAACCAGCTAGAAAGATTAGATTTGAGGTATAATTCTATATGGTTCGACTAGACTGATTGTCTTTAAGAAAAATGTTTGAAATTATAACACAAAATTTGTGCAATAATTTATGTGATTATGCTTTTCGTTTTTGTTTGATTTGATCCTCGAACCTCATCTCGAGAAGATTGTGTACTTTGACTTTTGAGATGAAGTTCACAAACTTTGTTTTAATTGACACACATAACTTTGATTTCGAATAAAATTATTATGTTAATATTCCCTCCAATCTAAAACAATTGTCTTTCTCACATATTAAGTAAATGTTTGACCTTCAATTATTTTTTATTAAAAAATTAATATTATAAAAGTACTTGTCCCGTCACTTCTCCCGACGCTGATAGTGTAGTTTGTCATAGTGAAAAATCAACCTCGATATGTGAGAATATAAATTTTTTGGATTGGAGGGAGTGAGATACTTCGGTCTCTCATTTAATGAAATGGTGCTAGTTATCCGTGATAGAAATTAAGCTAATTTCACCAAATGTCATATAATTGGGTTTAACGAAATAGACCACTCAATATAGGATGAACATAAACCACATAATAAACTACCCCAAATGTTATAGAGTTAGTTTAACAACATAGATCAATGGCAAACGATATAAAATTTATTTAACAAATTAAATGACTAGCATAGAATCGAATATAACTAGAATTAGTTGGACAATCAAAGGACTTTTCGAGTAGTGATGCGATCATATAATCTATCTGTCAAAAGCTTGTTACATATTGAGAAGGTCTAGACAATCAGTGCACTCCATCTTATGTAAATGGTCTCTTGTTATCACAAGGATAGAGTTGGGTACAACCCAACCCCCTACCTCGCATAGAGAAGAGCCTATCTTGAGGCACTGATGAACGTTGAATCGACTTCAAACACGAGCTTGAATTCTCTCGGATTTTACTATCACCTATAGAAATTTGATACCTGCCGCTGCCAATCTGTAAAATTCTAATATCAACCATTGGGTATGTTCTAATAGCAACTGAGTCACAGCTAATGAAAATGGTACGCGACTAAATTGCCCCGGCATGTTTTGTGTCTCTTTTAACACATTTTTATGCCACTTCTTACTTTTGTCTCACATATTTGTTTTATCTAATTCATGTGACTGAGCCCAAAAGGTAGAAGTAAAAACTCAGCTAGGCATCACAAGCTATGCCGAAAATCACAACTAAAAGTGCAGGTAGGCGGTAGCTTCAAACCAACAAAATTAAACTATTAAAACGTATCGGTATCAACCATCTGCTTTAAGTAATATCCGTACATACTTATGTGCCGTTTTGACCAGACGTGGGGTTGGAGCCCCCACGAAGATGAATAACAGATGTATCAGCCATCCGGCAAGTTCAATAAGCTGACAATTAATTAAACCATGGCCAAATTAGGCACCATGATGGTACAGGTGAACCCCATCAAACTAATGGCTAAGAGTATTTTCTAGAGCAAATGTCGGAATTGCTTTCGTTTTTCACAGGGTTCCTACATCAACAAGCAGAAAGCCTCAGTACGGCCTGTAACGCATGGGACGTCTGTACCTAGGAATCCTCCTGCACAAAAGTCGGGTAGATAAAGTTTGATATTCTAGGCTAAGAAACAGATACTGAACGAAATATATGAGAAATCAAACACGAAAGCATTATGTTCAAAAAGTCAACTCTAATCTTTCTCCAGGGTATATAATAAGCTATTACTCCCTTCGTTTTTTGTAGTTGTCATCCTAGCTCTTCTTTTTTCAAAATACTTAACGTTCTAGCATTAAAAAAAGACTTTTTACATTTTTAGTACTTTTTTACTACCTTTTTCTGATATTAAGTTATCAACCAACCAATGATATGGTTTCAATTAACTATTATTCTTCAGTTTCTATGTACCTTTTGACTATTTTTTCTTTTCCTTAATCTATGTGCAACTGAAAAAATGGAGGAAGTACTAAATTAATGACTAAAGGGAGTTTATAGGACAATTTTAATCAACATGATCTCTAGATTGAAGAGTAGTATAGAGGACCTTGCCTGGAGACTAAGCAACAAGCAAAATAAAATTAAAAATAAAAGAGACAGGAAGGAGATCGCAGAACATGAACCATTAAACGAGTTCTGTTAGATTGTTGGCAATGCAACTACGATATCTTATCATAACAAATCCCTTTCATGAACTTGATTCGTTTTGATTTGACTGGCCTGCCTTATAAAACAATTTGTTCAATAATAATTATACATCTCTCTATTTAAAATAACCAATTACCTTTCTATACCTGTATAATATAACAAAATTGCAACACTCTATTTGTCTACCTACATGTTATAATTCTTCTCTTGTTTAACTTAAACCAGGAGTGTAATTTGACATTTAGAGTGATTCAACCATTTTCCTTATCCTTTTGTGAAAAGTCAAAGTGGTCATTAGAGCTGAGCAAATTAGTCATGGGTCAGGTCAGGTCAGGTCACAAGGCAGGCTAGTAACAAACAAAAATTTCGGAGACATTCTTTAAGAAACTAATGTCATTGACATGTCTGAATAAGGTCTCTTTTATGACATAAGGGATTGTATACAATCAAGTACAAGTGTTTTCATGCTTACCCGTAACCGTAAGGTGGGAAGTATGGGACAGGCATATACGGCCTTCTAGATCCAAAACCAAAATAAGGATCAGGACGCCTTCCCCTGTACTGCTTCATACCAGGAACGTTGGTCCTTTTAGCAGACACCTGGGAGTCATCAGGATAACATACTTCAGAAAATTATAATTATAATATGTAAACCAGTCTTGAGGTCCTTCAAAGAACGGTTTCCTACCTTCAGTTGACGGCCATGCAATTCCGATTCATTCAGAAGTATTGCATTCTGAACACCCTCAACTTCAACAAACTCAACATACGCATAACCTTTTGGTTGTCCAAACTTATCTGTCAAAATTGTTACCCGGTTCACAGTACCACAAGACTGAAAATGCTGCTGCACTTCCTCAGGTGTACATGCATAGTCTACCTATAGTTCAAATGATAATAGGAAGAAAAATTATGATTGTTCAATTCACCTCACCAGCCATAGAACAGAAACAAAAGAAGAAAACCATAGAAACAATAGTCTTGGTCCCTGTGTGATTGCTGGTGAGTTTTTATTTTGTTTATTTATTTTAAGGGGAACAGTCTGTAGACAGATTGCTTGATCAAAAGTGGAAAGGACATCCACCTCAACTTTTAGGATTTACACCACTCTAAGACTGTTAAACTTCCTATCTCAACCTTCAATCAGTTATCCTTCAGCTTCACTCATTTGTATATCATAAATATCACACATAATTGAAGGAGCAAAATATAAGTTAAGAATAAAAGGTTTATTTTCCTTACATTTCCAACATATATTGAACGTGCATCCACCTCCTCCTTTTCTGCCTGAGAGGCCTCGCCTACATCTTTGTACATGTCAAGACCATTAAAATAATTAATACAACCAAACTTCACATCTATAACAACCACAGATCTGGTAACAATTGGCCTTTTGTATAAAACAGTAAGAAAATAGGATAATGATAACATATTCACTTGGCTTGTTGTACATAGTACAAAACATCTACGGGAAGCAAAAGTAGCAGGGGTTATTAGATTATCAGATAACAATAATGAGCTATTATCCATATAAATTCTACTTAATATTTAAATACAAATCTAACTAGATAGGTAAATTCATGAATAAATTCCTGTTTTACTTTAATTTATGCGATCAAGTTGAAGTTGTACTAATTAAGTCAAGCATCTAGCCTAAACCAAATCTTACTTTTAGAGAATCTATAATAAATATGCCAGAATCTTTTTATGGCAACGGAAGAATGACAAACAAACTAGGTTAGATAACTAATTTTTTTAGCATGTAGATGGCTAAATAGAGATCCCTGGCTTACAGTACAAGACTTATGGACCGAAGATGAAAATGGCCAGAAGGTAGGAGGTTATAACATAGCACTCTGATCCTTAAACATTTTCAGGGCCTACCAGTGGAGGTGGTAATAAGGTGGGTAGGGGAGTAGTTTTGCACAAAATCTTGTCAACTTGATGTTCCCTGTTGCATTTTACCATATCTAAAGTGAAAGCTATAAATAGTTGATTCAGTAACAAAGATCTAGAACTTATAGCACATTACTAGTTCATAAAGAATGACGTGAGCTATATAAATTCTAGTTGGTATAGGATAAAAAGTTATTAAAAGAAAACATGAAGAATTGGGAACTTGTTTTATGTTAGGATACTCTTGAAATTCAAACCTAACAAGTATTCCATGACCTTGAATCTTGAAATTAAAGTTAGATAAATGATAACCAGTTCATTGTGCATGTGAACTGGGCCATTCGTTCATCTATAATATAATATATATACTGTTGACGCTATCATATAACAGAGATTCTAAAGGAGAGAAGATGATTAGAGACGTAGATAATTAGAGCTTATACATCAATAATGAAACCTTAAAATAAGCAACAGAAACAAATACATGAATTGCGAGCACACAATCATCAAATCAACAAATACATGTAATACAAAAACTATAACAAGCAAACAATTTCAAATTAACGACATTGGCTATTTTTCTTTCAACTCGATAATCTTCAACTTTAGCTTTAGGATTTGCTTTACACAGAAAACTGCTATGATGGTTAATAGCGTGGCTTTTACTATGAGTGTTCTTTATAATAGGCAAGTAATCATAATGTCACAAAACATGTGACTACGAATAAAATTTCTGAAGTTTATAAAAGCTAAATTTTGATAGTATTGTTGCCACGTGAAAAAAATTAATCAAAATCAGAAATCATCTGAACTAAAACTGGATGCAGACTAAGAACCTATATGTGAGTCGACAAGGTAAACAAACATCCAACAATATAGCAGACGGATAAAACTACCTTTTCTGGTATTCAACATCAACATGCCCAATACCTCTGAAGAGCTCCCGCCTAAGCGAGGTAGCGGATTTGGATAGAACACAGCTTTATCCCTGTGATAACAGAGAGGCTGTTTCCGAATTGAGTCATGAGTGAAGTGCAAACACTACCTAATACTCCTTAATTCACAACATATAAGAAGAGTGGGTATTGTAATAAGCCACTTTGATTTATTCCATTATATCCAAGAATCAAAGAACCCAAAGTCTCTGACTCCGAGAAACGGGGAAATACCTGTTTCTCTAACTAAACGAAAAAAATAGTCACCATAGGAAGAAACATTATTCGAATAAGACACAAAACATGAACAGAATCGCAGCATATACCAGACGACAAATTTCACAGATACATACACAAAGCTTTAAAACCGAAGTGTATATTTGTCCCAGTGGGGTTAAGAGTAGTACCTTGTTCACCAACCATTTCTTTCTCCACCTTAGTCTGCATTTCTCGAAGTGCTCCAGCTTCCTCTTCTATCTCCTTCAATCTCTTCTTCATATTCTCCAATTCCTAGAGAAACAACATATCATAAGAGGAAATTACAAGGTGAAACTAGCCTAATCATTCCACTCAACATATCATATCAATTCACCAAATACTGTATAAGCACGGGAATAGATCCGGCTTTATGTGACACTTTCTGTTACACTCCTTTCGGGTTGAGATGTAGCACGTATATAAAAATGAATATAAAAATAAATAAATAAACGTGAGTCATAGAAACATAGGTAAAAAGATCCGAAAACGAAATTAGTAGTGAATAATAAAGAAAAATAACCAGATTTTTAGCTTCGAGGTCTTCGTCAATGTCGGCATCCATATCTCCTTCAAGAGGAATTTCGGCACCGTAAACCTCATGTTCTTGCTCTTGTTCTGGATGCTCCATTTTGAATTTTGATTGTATTATAAATTGATTATATTCTGATGGGAAGGAGAGATTTCAGTCTGATGTTCCAAAAGAAATGGGTTGCTAGCTGATGGTGCAAGAGATTTTAGAAATTAGGTTTTCTGTGTGATTTTATCACTATGGCATCAATCAAAGACGTCCACCTATATGTACACTCAAACAGCAAACTTAAAATTCGAAAGGACTGTTTTGCCCCTGGAGTTTTTTCATCGTTCTTTTTGCTTTTCTGCTGGTGTTGGTTGGAGCTAAAATGGTCTGGGAAGAATAAGGAATGGTGGGAGCTGGTCGGTTATGGCAGAGGGTGGCAAAGCTAGGTAACGGGTGAGGGCTCAACTGTTATACACACACCCAAATAGTGTTTTTCGTAGTGAAATGATTGTCTCGTTTACATATTTTTAAATATAGTGTTTAAGGAAGTTTAAAAGGGGCTAAAATAGTAATATTAGTCCTAAAAACACTATTTCAGTGTGTATCGTGTTTCCCGGGGTGAGGGGTTAGGGTGTGTGGGAAGACGGAAGGATTTTTTTTTTTTTAAATTCAGTTAGCATCTTCTTAAATATTTTTGATTTGGATATCGTCAACTTCAGGGAACTTTCTACCACACTCTTTCAAATTATATATTACATTGTGGGATAAAAATTACAACCATAAAATATGTTTTAATTGGATAGAGAGATTGAAGAACAACTATCAATCTCAGCGAAAAAGAAAATAATATTACACATAAATGTGTAAAGAAATTATATTACACATCAGTAAAATGGTAACAAATTTTCCAAAATATTGTAACAAATGTGCAACACAAGCATTTTTGTTACAATCTTTTGGCTTTTATTATTATGGTTATAACAAAACGTCTCTTTTATGTGATATTATATTACAATAAATTTTTTATTAAAATTCCTCAAACATTTATCTGTACCGCTTTTTATTTAATAAGTTATTAAAATCTCATTTTCATAAAAGTGATCGCCAATACAATTAAGTAAAGATTCTCTTCAACAATTTAGAGAGAAAGCATTATAATTTGGTTAATAAATTACTAATGAATTGGTTCACTTTCCATTATAAGAATTGAACTATTGGATATTATTTTCTAAAAGTGATTTACTTAAAATGTAATGTATATTTTGTGAAATATGTGTGATGCACATATATTTTACTAGGCAGTGTTATTTATGTCAATTAAATTTTATTACTATTATAATTGAAAATCTAATTGGATGATGTTCTTAAAATGGATGGAATATTTAATTTTATAATACTCTCTCTGTTCCTTTTTATTTATTAATGGTATTGATTTTTTTTACTAACGAAAGAAATTACAACTAATATACCATATCATACTGTAATTAAATTCTATACTAAACAATGAGAGTCTAAGCTTCAAGCGAACATTTAATCATCTATATGAATTATAAGGTCTGTTGGACGAACACCGTCGTTGCTTGGATATTGCACCAAGTCCATATAGCCGCTGAAGCCACCAAGACTGGTTTCTGCAACCCACCAATGATGAAGCGAAAACCCGTTACAGGGGATAGAAATCTGCAAAGTAGGTAATAATCCCCCTCTTGTACAGAAGCTATGGCCATATAATGTTAGACTAAAATGTCTTCGGTAATGATATTTGATTACATTTCATCATTTTCTCTTTTATCTACATAAGAACGATCAAGAATTGCAACTTTTAATTGATGACATTAATATCTACCTCTATCCCGTAAAAATTAATTAGAGATATTGGTAATTTAATCGCATTTAGTAGGGGTTAAAAGGAAAAAAATATGATAAAAAATGTATAGAAATGATAGGAGGACAATTAAAATTGCAACAAAAATTTAGACATAGAAAGATAATAAAAAGAACCAATATTAATCTTGTAGAGCTTTGATGAAAAGTTATTGTGAGATTATAGTGAATTTGTAGCTTTGTGTGAATACTTCTGGTCCATTGTAAAAGTGGGAACATTACACAAAATTTGAATAGCCATTGTTGTAACAAAGATGCAAACATTAAAAAAAAAAGTACAAACATTTACATCTTATTGGAGAAGTACAAATTTCATGTCTTTCAAAATAAAGGGTTCCCTAAAAGTCATTACAGGAGAACGATCTATGAATAATTGAATAATAATATATGATTTCTAATATTTCTTCAAGTCTAACTATGCCAAGAATTTCCACATGCTATGTGATTTGACCATACATAACTTCCATTTGTAGTAATATTTGCCTTAAATTTATTCCAATCGTGAAGGACAGTGGTAAGATCAACCAACTTAGCCTTTATAGTACGACAACAATTCGCGTGAATTGTAGTCACACGTTGGACATCATTACTATCTTGGCAAAATCCACTAAACTCAACGGTATTCAAGAATTTAACTTTTAACCCAAACTTTTTGAACACACCATCCTTCTTCATATTTTCAAGAACATCTTGCTCTTTCAATCCTTTCGAATTGTTTTTCATAGCATACCATTGATCAAATATTGCAATTGTTTTTTTGTTTGATTTTACCATGTAAAACCCTGTGTTGATGCGATTATTTTGAGACCATTCGTTACCATTGAACGAGTCTGTACTAATTTGAAAATCAACATCATCAGGGAAGTTCAGCTTAGCAAATGGACTTCTTAACCACAATATATCTGTATCCTGGCAAAAAAACATATCAAGCAATCAAAACTAAATAATTTTGATAATCCCAAGGGTTAGCGTGTGCTACCACACTTGATTCATGACGTCAAAAGTCCAAACTCATGTAGCTGTGGAATTGAGAATTGTTATAATATAAACTATTCTAAAAAAAGCTCCTCTCTTGGACAACCAAATAGGCTTATATAATTTTTTATAACATAATCATTATTAGCATGCATAATTTTAGTTGACATATAATTATGAGACAATAATAGTTAGGGATACATTAAAAATATCATTATGTAATAATATGTTTTACCATACTTATAATATATGATCAAATAATTCTAAGAGAATGAAATGAACCTTATTCCACCAATAATATCATATCAATATCGTTATATAATGCCTAAAGCTAAAAAATTTCACATGACAACTTCTTATTTCTTTTTTTCAATTAATAAGTTATATGAAAAAAATTAACTACACCACTTTTTATTTAAAAAATTAAATAAAAATAATAATATTTCCATTATCAAATATTATTTCAATTCTCACTATACAAAAAATGATATTTCATTCAATAATCATCCAAATATTTACCCTTGATCAAAATACATTATTTACAATGTTTCTACTTTTTAATGTGCAAATAGATATATATAATATTTGTTGACATGTTTTATAATTTATGAGATTTAATATATATAATTATTATGCATTAAACAATCTTACACATAATAAGATAATTTGCACACATTAAATTATGTACAATAACTAGTACTTTATAATAAAGCAGCAATAGTGTAAGGCTTAATACAATACCGTACCATATATAGGAGAAATTGGGTGAACTAGCACTTTTGAGAGAAAAAATTAACTTGGAGCACCTTTTTACAATTTTTAGCAAAATGGCACAAAAGGGGGATGAATTGACAAAAATACCCCCCCTATAAACTTAATGTTTTTTTCAGTTTTTTTTCGATTTTTTCCTAGTTTTTATTCAATTTCTTTTTGATTTTTTTTTTGATTTTTTTGTAATTTTTTTCAAAATCTTTTCAACTTTTTTTTTCGGTTTCTTTTTTTCAATTTTTTTTTCTTTTTCTTGTTCTTTTCGATTTCTTTTTTCGATTTTTCTTTTTCTTTTCGATTTCTTTTTTCGATATTTCTTTTTTCGATTTTTCGATATTTCTTTCTTTCGATTTTTTCGATTTCTTTTTTCGATTTCTATTTCTTTTTTTCGATTTTTTCAGTTTTTTTTCGATTTATTTTTTTTGAAGAAAGAAAAAGAAAAAAAATTGAAAAAAATTGAAATTGAAAAGAAAAAGAAATCGAAAAAGAAAAAAATTGAAAAAAATTGAAATCGAAAAAGAAAAAATCGAAAAAAGAAAAAATCGAAAAAAGAAATATCGAAAAAATCAATCGAAAAATCGAAAAAAGAAATCGAAAAGAAAAAGAAAAATCGAAAAAGGAAATCGAAAAAGGAAATCGAAAAGAAAAAGAAAAATCGAAAAAAGAAATCGAAAAGAAAACGAAAAAAAAAAAACCGAAAAAAAAGTTGAAAAGATTTTGAAAAAAAAATTACAAAAAAAAAATCAAAAAGAAATTGAAAAAAAAACCAGGAAAAATCGAAAAAAAAAACTGTTAAGATACACCTCCCACATCGGAAGTCGGTGTCCTCCCGGGTCAGTATATAAGATCTTGGGCTACTCCCTCTATTGCCAATTGGTTTTAGAGTGGAACCCCATAGACTCTTAACATGCTATCAGAGCCCTAGCAGCCTAGGTATCCTCCCTTAGCAAAATTTCACACGTTTTTTTTTTCACCAATTCCCATGGCCGAAGTTGAAGGACGCATTGATCCTACTTCTCCTTATTTTCTCGGTTCCGGCGATCAACCCGGCAACCTCATCACCCACGTTATTCTCCAGAGAGATAACTATTCTCATTGGTCACGAAACATGACCACCTCATTGAAGGCTCGTCGCAAATTCGTGTTTATTGATGGAACAATTGCGAAGCCCACGGCAAATCGCGACCTTCTGAATTGGGAGACAGTCAATTCGATGCTTGTATCGTGGATTTTGCGCAGCATCGATTCCAGATTGGTATTGACTATTCCACACTTTGAAGACGCCAAATCTTTGTGGGACTATTTGGCGAAACGCTTCACTATTGCTAATGGCCCTCGCTTGCAACAATTGCGTGCCGAGATCACTCGTTGCAAACAACAAAAAGGTATGCCTCTGGAGGATTATTACAACAAGCTGACTTGTTTGTTTGATGAGCTTTCTAGGCTCAAACCGCCTCACCAGTGCTCTTGCGGACATTGCACCTGCAACGTTGTGGCTCGCTTTCAGGCAGATCGCGAGGAGGAAAAATTTCACCAATTTTTAGTTGGTCTCGACGATGAATTGTATGGCGTTGTTCGTTCCAATCTCCTCTCTCGCGATCCTACTCCTTCTCTGGATGAGGCTTTCAGCGCCTTGGGTCAAGATGAGCAGTCCAAAGCTCTTGCCAAACCTCCGATTGAAGCCCCGGATGTCCATGCTTTCGCTGTCCAGGGACGCCCTCTTGGTCGATCAGACCGTCCTCGCCCTCAATGTTCCCACTGTCGGCAGCTGGGTCATGAGGTCTCCTCTTGCTACAAACTTCACGGTTATCCGGAGTGGTATGAGGAGCGTCCGAAGCAGCGTGGAAAGGGCCCTGTTCGAGCAGCCCCTGCGCCCACTGTTCGCGCAGCCCTTGCGCCCACTGTTCGTGCAGCACCACCTCAGGTGCGTCCCAATCCCTCTCATGTACGTGCCAATGTTGTTGTGGCCGGGGCTACGGACGTTGCCACGGGTGTGGGTCTTGAAGACGCAGGTACTGATAATGATATAGAGCCTTCTTTGTCGGATTTAAAGCCTGATCAGGTCCGTGTTCTACTCAATTTGATTCGTAATCAACCCAATGACAAACTCTCTGGTGAGTACTCTTCCATTGATTGGATTATTGATACTGGTGCATCGCACCACGTTACTGGAAATTCCGCTTGTATGACTGGGACTCGTTCTATTGCTCCGTGTCCAATTGGGTTACCTGATGGTCATACAGCCACTGCGACCATGGAGGGCCGAGTGTGTCTTCCTGGGGGCCTCAACTTGTCACGTGTTTTATATGTCTCAAATTTGCATTGTAACCTTTTATCGGTCTCTCAGTTAACTGATGATCTCAATTGCTCTGTTCGCTTTACTCACGAGTTATGTGTTATTCAGGACCAACGCTCGGGGACCCCGATTGGAGCCGGTGAACGGAAAGAGGGACTCTATTACTATCGACGGATACCTACAGTGTGTGCGGTGACAGCTCCGGGTACTTCTGAATTCGAGCTCTGGCATCGTCGTCTTGGTCATCCTTCAGATAGAGTACTCAAGTCTGTTCCCGTTGTTCAGCGTAGTCAATCTCAGAAAAAGTTATCTCATGCATGTACTGTTTGTCATCAGGCAAAACAAGCTCGTGATAGTTTTCCTATTAGTACTCATAAAGCTAGTCGTATATTTGAATTATTGCATTGCGATGTATGGGGGCCTAACAAACTTCCCTCCTCTACTGGTGCTCGTTATTTTCTTACCATTGTTGACGATTTTTCTCGGGCCGTTTGGGTCTATTTATTACATGCGAAATCTGATGTCTTTACCGTTTTTTGCTCATTTCTTGCGATGGTTGGTCGCCAATTTAATTCTGTTGTCAAAATGGTTCGAAGCGACAATGGCACTGAATTTAAACCTTTGCTAGATTACTTTACATCAGAGGGTATAATATTTCAAACTTCTTGTGTTGCTACACCCCAACAAAATGGCAGGGTAGAGCGCAAACATCGTCACATCCTCAACGTGGCTCGTGCCTTGATGTTCGATGGTGACTTACCTCTTAAATTCTGGGGTGAATGTATACTTGGGGCAGTCCATGTAATTAACAGGACTCCCTCTCATATCTTGGGCAACAAAACGCCGTATGAGGTCTTGTGTGGTAAAGTCGCATCTCTCGATCATCTTCGGGTTTTCGGATGTTTGTGTTTTGCTCATAATCACAGGTCTCGAGGTGATAAATTTGCTGCTCGTAGTCGGCGTTGTGTTTTTCTGGGGTATCCTAACTCTCAGAAAGGTTGGAAAGTGTACGACCTTGAGACCGATGAGCTGTTTGTGTCTCGGGATGTAAAATTCTATGAGGCAGAATTCCCCTTTGGGCAGTCACCATCGACGTCCTCTTCTTCTACACCACTTTCGACTACCCTCGTTGAGGATGTGGCTCCTCTCTTGGTTGATGAGGAGGATGATTTTGCAGCTCCACGCTCCGATGAGGATGACGATTTCGCGCCTTCTGACATATCACCTGCAGCCTCTGATATACAATCTGCAGTAGCCGAAATTGATGAGCCCTCGCTGGATGCTGCCGTAGGGGCTGTACCTGACGCAGCTGCTCCCTCAACTCTCGCCTCAAATGCTGAGTTACAGCTGGGTCGTGGGATGCGCACCAAACATCCCTCAGTTTTGCTAAAAGATTACGTCGCACACACTGTTCGCACTCCGAGTCCCTCTTCTCCTTCTCCGTCTCCAGGTAGTCCCTATCCATTAGCTCATTATGTACATTGTGCTAATTTTTCTATGCCACATCGAGCTTTCCTTGCAGCGGTTGTTACTGGAATTGAACCTCGAAATTTCAAAGAGGCTATGTCCATTCCTGGATGGCGTGAGGCTATGGGGCAAGAAATAGCCGCTCTCGAGGCCAATGGCACATGGGTGATGGCACCTTTACCTCCGGGTCAGAAGGCTCTCGGGTGCAAGTGGGTGTATAAGATAAAGTATCATTCAGATGGGTCTGTTGAGCGATTGAAAGCTCGTCTTGTTGCTCTTGGGAATCACCAAGTTGCTGGCATTGATTTTCGCGAGACATTTGCTCCTGTTGCCAAGATGGTGACTGTTCGCACCTTCTTGACTATTGCTGCTGCTCGTGGGTGGGAATTACATCAAATGGATGTACACAATGCCTTTCTTCACGGTGACCTGTCTGAGGAGGTTTATATGCGCCTTCCTCCGGGGTTCCATGCCAATCGCCCAGGTATGGTTTGTCGTCTGCAGAAGTCATTATATGGGTTACGACAGGCTCCACGATGTTGGTTTGCTAAGTTGGCTGCTTCGTTGAAGTTGTATGGTTTCACTCAATCCAAGTCTGACTATTCTTTGTTCATTCTTCGGCGGGGTTCACTTCGTCTGTATGTTCTTGTATATGTCGACGACCTGATTGTTTCTGGAAATGATTCACATGCCTTGGGGGAATTCAAATCTTATCTTGGTCGGTGTTTTCACATGAAAGATTTAGGGGCCTTGAAATATTTCTTAGGCGTTGAAGTTGCTCGCAGCCCGGAGGGTCTCTTTCTTTCTCAACACAAGTATACTCTTGATCTTATCTCCGAGGCAGGAATGTTGGGAGCCAAGCCGTGCACTTCTCCCATTGAGCAGAATCATCGTCTCTCCCTAGCTACGGGGGCACTACTACAGGATGCTGAGAGCTATCGACGTTTGGTTGGTCGTTTGATCTACCTTGCCTTTACACGTCCCGATTTAGCTTATACTGTTCATATCCTTGCTCAGTTTATGAAGGAGCCTCGCCAAGAACACTGGGATGCTGCTCTCCGTGTGGTTCGCTATCTTAAAGGGACCTCGGGTCAGGGTCTCCTACTTTCTTCCGCTTGCGACTTATCTCTAACTGGTTGGTGTGATTCAGATTGGGCTGCGTGCCCTCTCACTCGTCGATCGATTACTGGATGGATTGTCTTCTTGGGTGGTTCCCCTATTGCTTGGAAGACCAAGAAACAACACACTGTGTCTCGCTCCTCTGCTGAAGCAGAGTATCGCTCTATGGCTGCGGTTACGGCAGAATTGAAGTGGTTGAAGGGCCTTCTCCTTGATCTCGACATCTCTCATTCTGCCCCAATGACTCTATTTTGTGATAGCCAGGCAGCTATTCACATTGCTCAGAACCCGGTCTTTCACGAACGGACGAAACATATTGAGATTGACTGTCACTATGTTCGCGATGCCATCCAAGACGGGATTCTGCGTACTACTCATGTATCTACGGAGGTTCAACTTGCGGATATTTTCACCAAGGGTCTTGGCAAGACCAAGTTTCTCTACTTACTTCGCAAGTTGGGTGTGTCGTTTCTCCCCGCTCCAACTTGAGGGGGGGTATTAGCGAGTCTGTATCGAGTCTGTATATTGTATTTAGCGGGTATTTAGCGAGTCGTTAAGTTGTTGGGCTTATACATTCTTCTTAGCCCTAGGGTATACGATGTGTATATATATATGTCAATGTAAATCTCTGTAGACACAACTTCAATAGATTGAATTGCAGAATATTGCTTTCTTTACATGGTATCAGAGCCAGACCCGAGTTATTGAGGCACGTGTAACCCGCCGATGTTGTTTCCGGCAGTTAATACCGGCGATGAAAGTTCCGCCGATGATTGGGTTACACGTGAGGGGGAGTGTTAAGATACACCTCCCACATCGGAAGTCGGTGTCCTCCCGGGTCAGTATATAAGATCTTGGGCTACTCCCTCTATTGCCAATTGGTTTTAGAGTGGAACCCCATAGACTCTTAACAAAAACTGAATAAAACATTAAGTTTATAAGGGGGTATTTTTGTCAATTCATCCCCCTTTTGTGCCATTTTGCTAAGATTTATAAAAATGTGCTCCATGTTAATTTTCTTCTTTCATAGGTGTCATTTAACCCAAATTCTCCCATATCTAGATCTAACTGTTAGTAGTATATCGTACTTTCTTCGTTTCAAATATTTGATTGTTTAGCCAAAAAGTACTTTATTAAGGGGTTAAGAAAATTGACTATTATACCCTACATAATACTCTCAAAATGAAATGTGACCTCTAAAACAAGGATAGAAAAGAAAAATATGAGTACAAAAGTACATTGAATTCCGTAAACAATCAACTATTATGAAAAAGTAAATTTTTTCTAAACAAGCAATTGTTTTTACAAATCAATCCAAAACAAACTAAGCCCGTAATCTCGTACCCTTTGAACTGATCGAATTCGTGACATATTTATAGCAAGAGGAAATAATAAAAGTTCATGATTAAAATGAAATGACCAATAACAAATTCCCAAATTGATCCAATATGATCTCAGTTATTCAGTGTTTAAACTTCATACGACTAGACTAGTCCTGGATAGGGTAAGGATGTGGTGGGGCACATGGGCATGGGGGGCGATGGAGGGATGTGGTTGACAGTCTAGGGGTTGGGGTGATGGTGGATCGTGATATGTTTGAAAAGAAGGGGTTAAGGAGTTCATCGAATAGTCTAGTGGAAAAGGCTCTTACTAGTGATTAGAAGACTCTGAATTCGAAACTCATCTCATCATCAATTTACAAAAAAAAAAAGAGGTTGAGGGTTTTTCCTCGTAAATTTGCGATTAAAAGTGTAAGCTAAAGTAATATTGCAAATAACAAATACAAAAATTATTAACTAATAGAGAGCTAAAATAAAAATGTGAGACAATTGTCTCTAATGAGACTTGAATCCATGAACTCCTATATATAAGTTAGGTCAACTAAGTATGTCTCATATTTTTTAATATAATACCATAAATATAATAATCATTTTGATGTTTTAAAAATAAAAAAGAGTTCCCGAGCCATTCAAGAAAAAATTGATTGTTTAGAGAGGCAACTTAAAAATTAGGCATTTTAGGATCAAACTTGTAAATTTTATTATTACGAATATAAACCATGCACTTATAGTAGCTGAAAGTCAAATACTTCACTATCTTGCCCTTCTGGTGATGCGCACTTTTAGCGAGAAAATGGCGAAACTAGTATTTTTAAAGCGTTTTTTAAATTTGGAACACCATTCACTTTTTTTTGTAAAGGCATAGCACCCTGCCCTAATGAAATTACTAATTTACCCTTAATAAAATACATCTTCTCTACTTCATCTTCTTCATCTTCCCCTCACCCCACCAACCACTATCACCACCACCACCATCTCTTCTTCTTAATAAATCCACCCCACCACCTACCTCACCAACAACCAACAATCACCATCACAAATCCGTCACCATCATCGACAACCCTACACCCATTTCTTCTTTTCTTCTTCTTCTTCTTCTTCACAAACCCACAACCATAAAAAACAATCAATTTCATTTGAAAAATCCATCTTTCATCTCCATCTTCCATCCTCTACCTTCAAAGCTTTCTCCTTCTCCATTCTAACTCACCAAACCCGAAACCCACCTCCCCCATTCAAAATCGTGACCAACCCACGAATTCACCCACCCCACTTGAAAAAATTCAATCTTTTGAAGTTTTTTACACAAAAGATCTAATCTTTTGAACTTCTTTTACAAGAATAATCAATTTTATTTGAAAAAATTCAATCTTTTGGGCATTTTTATAATGTATGAGATATTTGCTAATGGTGACACAATCGTATGGCGTAGGGGCAGTTTCCGGCAGGGGGTTGGGGCGGTTTCCAGCAGAGGGGGCGGGGCTGGGGTGATTTTCGAGCAAGTGAGAGGGTTGGGGGCGGTTTGATGGTGGTGGGTTTGTGAAGAAGAAGAAAAAAAAATGGGTGTAGGGTTGTTGATGATGGTGGCGGATTTGTGAAAGTGTTGGAGGTGATTGTTGGTTGTTGGTGAGATAGGTGGTGGGATGGATTTGTTTGAAGAAAAGATGGTGGTGGGAAATTGTTAAGAAAAAGAAATGGTGGTGGTGGTGGTTGTTGGTTGGTGAGGGGAAGATGAAGAAGATGAAGTGGAGAATGTGTATTCATTAAGGGTAAATTAGTAATTTCATTAGGGGAGTGTGCTATGCCTTTGCAAAAAAAGTGAATGGTGCTCCAAATTTAAAAAAGACTTCAAAGAGTGCTAGTTTCGCTATTTTCTCCACTTTTAGCCACCACTGCCAATTTTCGAGAAAATTGTAGGATTGGCACCTTTTGGGACTTTTTATTAACTTATAGCACTACTTTTCATTTTTTACATTTAATAGCACTCGAGGGGGGCAAAATGACTAAATTGCCCCCCGATATTTTGATACACTTTTTTTAAAATAAATATTCGATTTTTTTACGATTTTTTTTTTCAATTTTTTTTACAAAAAATGTTTTTAGTTAAAAGTTTGGTCGTTGTTTGCTAAAAAAGTTTGATAGTTGTTTCACAAAAATGTTCGATTTTCGTAGTTTTTTTCGTTTTTTAGCTAAAACAACTACGAAAACCGATTTTTTTTTTACGAAAATCGATACTTTTAGTTTTTTTAGCTAAAACAAAGACCAAAATCGACCCTCTTTTAATATGAAAAAGAATAGAACAAAAATAAACAAAATAAAAATCGGAAAAAAAAAATCTTGAAAAAAAAAAATTGAAAAAAAAAAATCGAAAAAAAAATCAGATTTTTTTAAAAAAAAAACTCGTAAAAAAAGTCTATCGAAATATTGGGGGGTAATTTAGTCATTTTGCCCCCCTCTAATGCTATTTAATGTAAAAAATAAAAAATAGTGCTATAAGTTGATAAAAAGTCCCAAAAGGTGCCAATCCTACAATTTTCTCGCCAATTTTCAGCTCAATCACCGTTTTATCAACTTCGGGTTACAAAAAATAGTTGAAAAATTTGATCTTGACGTGTTGATTCTGCTAAGTATGTTGGCTATTTCAAGAAATGATTGAAAAAATTAATTTTGATGTGTTAATATAAGTGTGTTGACTATTTGAAGAAATAATTGGTATTTTTGAAACATTTATCAATTTGGGTTATCAAGAATAGTCAAACAAATTGATATTGATCATACGCTCATCTTAAGCGCTCTGCTTGATTAGCTCATCACCCAACAGATGAGATAAATTTAGCGGTTCGGTATTCCACTTTAGGAGTGTTCAGATTCTGGGTAACCACCCACAAGCAGGTCCTCCCTTGAACAAATGCACTCATGCATTTGCGTGGATCGAACTCACACACTTGTGGAAAAGCACACTCTTATAGTGAAACACGTGACCATTCGAGCTATACCCCGTGGGCAAAAAAAATAATCTTGATGTGTTGATTGTGTTGGGTGTTTCAAGAAGTGATTAGTATTTCCGAATTTTTGACTTAATTTTGTCTAGTGTTTCAAGAAATGATTATTTATCAGGTGGATACGGTCCGAAACAGTTTCGGATAAACCTGATAAAAGATCAATAGAAAAACCTCCAAAAAAAATTATAGTATAATATAACATTTAAAAATTAACATATGATTTGTTATCAGATACTCTATCTATCAGGTACTTTACCGGGTAACTTATCCAATACGGGTTAATTTTTTTATCTGTTCCGGTACCATTATCTTACAAAGTGAATAAAGGGATCAGGAATTCCAGACCAAGTATCGTGTGGATCTCGATTCTCCCGATCCAATAACAATTTTAAACACTCTTAATTATTATACTTGTAAATATAGACATAACTATAATTACAAATTCCAAAAATACTATTTGAGTATATGTATAACAGATGAAACTTGCCTAAAGAGGTAACTGGTAAAAAAAGCCTAAAAATATCTGGTAGTAGTACTACTTCTAAACGTCAACCACAGGCCAACACACATTCATCATGGAAAATTCTAACGGTCGTCGACGTAGTATACATATCTATCGCAGCCCTAGAGGACCCAATTAATAAACTAGTGTCTCGTTGTCAAGCTTGACCTTTCTTTATTTGTTTAAATATATGCTAGTCACCCTCACATACAGTATAAGTATTACGACTATATTTGTTAAAATGTCAAATGAGATTTCTATTCGAAAAAAATGATTTAATAATAGTTCACATTTTCAGTTGAATCTGATTAATTTATATTAATAACTGTATATATATATGAAACTAACTAATCCTTGGGGGATGAATTGATAGGGTATTATATATTTTTCTTACTTGAATGAAAAACGACAAATTAAAAGGTAATATTTCGAGGATGAAGAGCATTTTAGGTATTAGATTTTATTTTTATTTAATTTTAATAATAAATCTCGCACTAGTCCTTCTATTATTTAAATTGATACGTACTCTTACATCCATTTCTTCTCCCTGATAAAAACCATCTTATGGTGTATTAGGTGATGGTGAGTAACCAAAACTAATTACGGCAGGCGAAAGGTGAATATATCAAAATGTTGTTTAAATATAATTAATCCCGCAAAGTGATGTAAATATAAACCACTAATTTAAAACTATCACCTAGATTAACTTATACTACACTGGATCTAGAGGTTAATCTTTTGAGGTTAAAGAGATCAAATTTTAACTTCCATTAACTCGATAAAAATGAAACTAATTATATTTGAGGTTACATATAAAAGGGCAAAAGACATCAACCATCATTCATGTTTCACTGAATGCACCATTCATTCACTTCTTCATCTTCCAAAAACGGATCCATATGAGTATTTTGTCAACTTTTCTGGCCAATCAATGGTTAGTCAACTATTTTTGTTTTTCATTGACTTTTTGAAGGATAAAATAGTCATTTCACATTTATTATTTCTAAAAACAAAAAACCGAAATGAGTAAAATTACAATTGTACCCCCAATTTGTAAATGTAGCAGTAGTTAATGAAGCTTTAAGGAGGGGAAAATAGTCATTTCAAATATATATATAAAAATAGATGCGAAATGACTAATTTGCCATTAAAAAGTCAACATTGACCGAAATACTTGACTAACCAATTAGAACCGTTTTTTGGAAGATGAGTGAGCGAATGAAGCCATATAAAACATGAGTGAGTGAATGGTGAAAAGAGTGAAACATAAGTGATGGTTGATGTCATTTGCCCTATATAAAATTATACGGTATATTTACCTAATGATAATTACCATGCAGATATATTTTTAGATTTACAAAGAATTTTACATTGTATATTCATGTAAAAAATTAATCTAATACATATATATATTATATAAATACAATAAACTAATTCACACTAATTAAATCGTGCACAAACATTTTGTATGTAATTTAATCACAATTCATCCAAATTTACCTCAAATCCCCAACTCAAACATTTTGATTGAAATAGAAAATCACCCCAAAATAAAAGATGAAAAATGAAATTGCTCAAAGATTCAAAACTCTAAAGGTAAAACCAATATCAAACATCAGGTTATATCTAATTATCTTATAAAGATAATACTTGACGATAATTCGATAATAAGATTGTCAAATTGTCAATGCCAAACCAACTAGGACGGTGACTATTGGTGTACTGTTCAATTTATTTTTTAACTAGTCGTACAATAATACGATATTTATTCTCTATCATAATCGTAATCAACCTCTTTCTAAGATAACTAACACATAAATTTATATATTCACTACCACTAATTCTAATCACACAAGCAACCCACGTTATATATATTAGGCAATACTCCCTCCGTCCCTAAAAGATTGTCACATTTTGACTTTTGATAGTCAACAAAACACGATTTAAAACATACATATCTATTATTCTATATACGAAAAAATTATAAAAAGTTAATATTTCAAAAATATATATAGAGACGAATCTAACAAGGTCCCACAAGACTATATTATTTCTTATCGTTTAATGGGAATTCATGATCAAATTTTGTAATGTTTGACTAACAAAAGTCAAAATGTGACAATCTTTTAGGGACGGAGGGAGTACTATTTTAGACTATTTTTTAAATCATTCTAAGGGCGTATCTTTTATATCGAATTAAAATTAATTTCATGAAAATTGAAAGTAATTAAACATACCGTGAAAATAAAGTTGTAACCGCGCTTAAGAACCTCTCCCAAGAACAAAGTCCTTCTCCACATCATTTTAATGAAATCATCGGACATGTATAACACCTCCTTACCTCCGAAATCTACACCATGGGTTTTAAGCTTGTAACAATGGAGTCTAAGAAACATGCATCGATCATACGACATTTGATCAACCGCGACAACTAATAAGTTGTCGATTAATGGTCGTGTATTTTCTCCTGCCCAAAATCCATCGAGGAATAAATCGAGCATCGGCTTATCTCCCTCGACGTATGCTTTATTTACAACAGCAATTATGATAGTTTCCTTCTTGGTCGAAACTTTTGCTAGAGCTTCATCGAGTTCATCTCTATAAAACATCATCTTGAACTGCATGAACCATGAAATTAAACAAGTCAAGAATTAGCTAGCACCCGTGATCGATGAGGTTAATAATCGTACGAATCTTATGTAATTAAAGGATGGGAGTTATAATAATATTAAATATATAAAAAATTCTTTTTCTCATGCAAATTAAACATAAAATTAAAATAAAATGAAGTGATTATGATGTACTTACTACTTTTAAGTTTGGCTTGTGAGATAATTGGTGTGCAAGGGTTGTCTCCTTGGGAGATGGAATTGAGATGAAAATATAAATGAGACCAAGAAAAAGAAGGGTAAATATTGTATAATCAAGAATATGATTTTTAGGAGTATTCATCACCATAGCTGATTTTTCCTTCTTATTGAAGAGGGATTAGCATTAAGGGGATTACGTTTTCCTTTTGGTGTATATTTATTTGGGTCATTTGCATGACTAAAAGATTATTTGAAAAGTCCTCGCTACATATAAATGAGTATTATTTAGTTTCTTTTCTTAAGTTCCAGTTCCTATCAATAAATTGATCAATGATGACCAAAAATGGGTAGCCCATTTTATTGGTATTGTCTCCATATGTATCGTTTCTACATTATGCATTTGAATGTTGTACCTTGTGCATTTAATGTTGTACCGTGAATTGAACGTTTTTTCTCGAAATTATATAGTGTTATTATTTTTATTTATGTTAGTAGTATTTATAATTAATAACAATATTATTTGTAGAAAAAGACATAACATTTGTAATGAATGTTGCACCTTATGCATTGAATGTTGTACCTTGTGCATTCAACATTACCTTCGAATTTAAACATAATTAAAAAATAAAAATTAATTTATTCTCGAAATTATATAGTGTTATTTTTTTTGTTACGTTCCTATTATTTATAATAAATAATAAATAATAGATTTAATAAAAATTTATCATAAAAAATAATTATAAAAAAAATTAAAATAGGTCGTTGGGAAGGCAACCAACGACCATGTAGGTCGTTTCGAAGACGTTGATTGCCTTATCAACGACGGGAGAGGTCGTTGATAAGGCAATCAATGAATGGAGATGACGTTGGGAGCATTTTTGGCATTTCAGGTCCGTATTTTACAGTTTGGATGTTCATATATTGGTGCCCATAAACTCACACGAATTTAATTAGAAAATGGTAGGTAATTTGTTTTGAATTGATAAATGAATACTATAATCGAACCTATTATACTTCGGAACATACACATTTCGCTCACGTATTATACACATCTAAACACATTTCGCTGACATATATTGTTGAATTATATTGTAATAGGCGTCTGCGTGTGCCCAATTGCAGTTATGTTTAGATCATGAAGATTAATATATACTGGTGTTTCATCCTTCTCTAATAACACCATCTACTGATTAAAATTGGTATTCCATAGTTGTTATAGTAACACCATTTATATCACTAATTTACAACAAAAACAAATTGATAAGATAATTGAAAGTTATGAGATAATTGTGAGTTTATGAGATAATTGCAGGAGTGGTCTCCATAATTGTGTGCAAGTTGCGCTTTAGTGCCACACTCCCACTTAATGGTTGGTCTGCAGGTTTAGTCCCCCTAAATTATAACTTTAGCACTTTAAAAATAGATGGAAAATTATAACTTTGGGCCAAAATTGAAGTTTTAGCATTAAGTCAAGGTTAAAACGTAAATTAAATACAACGCAGTCTTGTATAATTTTTTTGGTGCACTTTAGTCCCCGTAATTATTTTTTTTCGATTTCTTTTGGATCTTTTTCTAATTTTTTCTATTTTATCTTTCAATTTCTTTTCGATGTTTTTTCCGATTTCTTTTCTTCTTCTTTTTTCTTTTCAATTATTTTTCCTAGTAAAAAATGGTTTGATTTTTCACTTTCATATTTTTTTGACAAATATGTTCGATTTTGATAATTGTTTTGGCAAAAACGTTCGATTTGGTAGTTGTTTCGCAAAAAGTTCTGATTCTGGTAGTTGTTTCAAAAAAAGTCAAAAAGCGAACATTTATTCAGAAACAACTACCAAAATAAAAAAATTTACAAAGAGTTTTACTTGATTTTTGACATTTTTTGAAACAACTACGAAAATAAAAAAAATTTGCGAAACAACTACCAAAATTGAACATTTTTTCAAAAACAATTATAAAAATCGAACATTTTTGTCAAAAAATACGAAACCGAAAAATCGAACATTTTTACTAGGAAAAGAAATAAAAAGAGAAAAGAAAAGAAATCGGAAAAAACCGAAAAAGCGAAATAAAATTTGATGAAAATCCAAAAGAAATCGAGAAAACAATAGAAAAAATCGAAAAGAAATCAGGAAAAAAAACTAATTATGGGGACTAAAGTGCACCAAAAAATTATACAAGACTATGGTGTATCCAATTTGCTTTTTAATGCTAAAATTTTAATTTTGGCCCAAAGTTATAACTTTTCGTATATTTTTAACGGTTGGAGACTAAAGTGCACCAAATGTATCAATTACAGGGACTAAACATGTATATCGGTCATTAAGTGGGACCAAACTGAAACTTACACACTATTACGAGGACCATTTCAGTAATTATGTGTGTGTTGATTATTATGAACTTATCCCTGTATGGGATACTGGTATTTTAATATTAAAAAGGGAACATTATACAAACTTTGAATAGCAATTATAACAAAGATGCAAATATTTTAACAAATGCGTTACGCATCTTATTAGAGAAGTACAAACTTCATCTCCTTCAAACCAAATGAGTCCCAAAAATACATCAAAATGAAACAATTTCTAGCTAACAATTGGGCTTTGAGTATGACTCTTATATCATATTTTAGTTGAATCTAAGAAATAATATATGATTTCTCATATTTCTTTAAGTTTAACTATGCCAAGAATTTCCACATGCTATGTGCTTTGACCATACATAACTTCCATTTGAAGTAGTATTTGTCTTGAACTTATTCCAATCATGAAGAACAGTAGTAAGATCAACCAGCTTAGCACTTACAGTACGACAACAATTTGCATGAATTGTAGTCACACGTTGGACATCATTACTATCCTGGCAAAATCCACTAAATTCAACGGTATTCAAGAATTTGACTTTTAAACCAAACTTTTTAAAGATCCCCTCATTCTTCATATTTTCAAGTACATCTTGCTCTTTTAATCCTTTTGAATTGTTATTCATAGCATACCATTTATCAAATATGGCAACTGTTTTATTGTTTGATTTTACCATGTAAAACCCTGTGTTGATTTGATTATCTTGTGACCATTCTTTGCCATTGAAATAGTCTGTACTAATTTGAAAATCAACATCATCAATCAAGTTCAATTTAGCAAACGGACTTCTCAACCACAATATATCTGTATCCTGATAAAAGAAATCCAAAAGATGTCAAAGATGCAGATAATTTGATTGACATATAATTACTAGGCAATAATCGAGGAGCACCTTAAAAATATATTGTGTTTATTAATTCTAGTTATTGAAACATTAGATTGTTTGGCCAGTTGCCCCCTCAACTATCTTTTATTCTTATTATGTGCACCCAAACTATTTATATTGCTTATGTGCCTGAACTCAATTTTTATTTATATTACATTTTGAAGATGAAATGACTATGTTGCCTCCACTATGAGATGAAAGATGCATGAAGAAGAGTTTTCGTGATTTGAAGAAGAGTAAGGCTAGTGGTGGACTTACACATGTTCATCGTTGTTCACTCGAACATGCACTTTTTTTTTGAAAAAAAAATTATATATGTATAAAGGAAAAATTAATGTAAAAATTAGCATTTAAAATTATATTTAAGTGTTTCGAACAGACACTTTGAAAATTATAACAATTTCGAACAGGCAATTTTATACTCCTAGATCCGCCAACGAGTAACGGTTAGGATTTTTGGAAGCATACCAAATGTATGTTGGTTTCACATTCAGGTCCTCATTTGTGGAGTTTTAGGTGAAAGAGAATCAGAGCAAAGCTCAGAGCTTTTTAGGGTATGGTAAATCAGCTTTGGTCTAATATTGAGTGTAAAGATGATGAAGTCTTAGTTTTGAGGAAGAAATTGGAACGAATTGATAGTAATAACGAGAAGGTTGTTAGTAAAAGATGCAGATGGGGGAGGAAATATAGTTTCTGGTTGGAAATTGATATGAGAGGAAGGGTGGGGTGAGGTGAGGGAGAAGGACGGAGATGGTTTGGGTTGGGTTAGACAAGAAAGTGTGGTGAGGGCAAGATAGTCATTTCACTATTAGAATGTATTATATTTTTAAATAGTAAAATTGGGATATGAACACATAGACAAGATAAATAGTTCAATAGCACAAAAAAAAGATAAAGTTAGTTCGAGGAGCAAACGACCAAAAAGCCAAAAAATTTACATGTTCAACGAATTCCACAAATCAACATACATGAAAAAATTAAAAGTATTTAAACATACCGTGAAAATAAAGTTGTAACCGCGCTTAAGAACCTCTCCCAAGAACAAAGTCCTTCTCCACATCATTTTAATGAAATCATCGGACATGTATAACACCTCCTTACCTCCGAAATCTACACCATGGGTTTTAAGCTTGTAACAATGGAGTCTAAGAAACATGCATCGATCATACGACGTTTGATCAACCGCAACAACTAATAAGTTGTCGATTAATGGTCGTGTATTTTCTCCTGCCCAAAATCCATCGAGGAATAAGTCGAGCATCGGCTTATCTCCCTGGACGTATGCTTTATTTACAACAGTAATTATGATAGTTTTCTTCTTGGTCGAAACTTTTGCTAGAGCATGATCAAGTTCATCTCTATAAAACATCATCTTGAACTGTATGAACCATGAAACAACTCAATAATTAGATTATTGCACACTAGTAATTAATAATTTATGTTTTTCAGAGATAATCGAATGATTTAGCAGTTGAACTAGCATTCCTTGATTCATGACATCAAAAATACGATTCTCATGCAAAGATAGAATTAAAATAAAATGAAATGTATATGATGTACTTACTAGTTTTAAGTTTGGTTTGTGAGATAATTGTTGTGCAATGGTTGTCTCCTTATTGTGAGATGGAATTGAGATGAAAATATAAATGAGACCAAGAAAAAGAAGGGCAAATATAATATAATCAAGAATATGATTTTTAGTATTCATCATCATCACCATGGTTGATCTTTCTTTCATATTGAAGAGAAAATTTGCTTTAAGGGGATTATGTTTTCCTTTGATGTATATTTATTTGGGGTCATTTAGATGACTATGTTTAATTGAAAAGTCATCACTATATAAAAATGAGTAGTATTTAGGTTGATTATGCTTATTACATGAATAGAATATCGTCTGTTGGAATGAGGGTATAAATGAAACCATTACCGTAACGTATTAAACGGATTTGGCCAATTATGATATTTTCATTTGCTATTATATTATATTATCGAGATTCAAAATCGTATAAAAATTAAAGATTTAAAATCGTCGGTCAAAGTCAATCATTAACTTCATTCTACTAATAGTTTTAGCACTAATTCCAACATTGTGAGATTCACTACTAGAGAACACGCTATTGGCTTCGGGGTGAAATCCGAAGCCAAACAAAAGGCTTCGGAATGGCTTCGGATTGGAGTCAGGAGGCAGGTCAACTAAAAAAATGTTGATTGCCTCTGAAATTGGAGACGAAATTACTTCAAATTGGCTTCGAAAATATTAGTTATTTCGGATTGGCTTCGGGGTGAAATCCGAAGCCAAACTAAAGGCTTCGGAATGGCTTCGGATTAGAGTCAGGAGCCAGGTCAACTAAAAAAAATGTTGACTGCCTCTGAAATTGGAGACGGAATTACTTCAAATTGGCTTCGGAAATATTAGTTGCTTCGGATTGGCTTCGGACTACGAAAAATTTTCTATCTGAATCCAATCCCAAGCCACTTGTTCCAGTATTGAATGAAATGTTAATAATTTGGAAAATACTTAGTCTTCAATAAATACAATATAATCATTAAATAATTGATTAATAAAATTACCTAGTCAATTTTTTTTTAAAGATACCTAAATATTTATAAAAACAATAGTTAAATAATATTAGGTCTTGAATAAAACATAAACATTCATAATAATTATTAAGAAATAACTAATTTAACTACTATCACAAAACAAATAACAAATCTAAGTTAATATTTTATGTATTATCATTATATTATTGTTCAATAAAGTAATTAATGTTATCATTTTTATGTCTTTATTTTTAATGTTTAATGTATTAAATTATTGAATTAAAAATAAAAGGGTGGAGAAAAAGTAAACAAAAATATATTTAATAATTGGCTTTGGATTGGCTTCGGAATTTGATCTTTCTGAAGCCATTCCGAAGTGAATATTCTAATTAATTAATTAAGTAAACAGTATATATTCAGGTAATTAAGGACGGTTGATTTTGGCTTTGGAATGGCTTCAGACTTTTTGATTCCGAAGCCTTACTTATAACTTTATTATTTTTAGTAATATACATTTAATCATTCATGAATAGGCAAATTTGAAGGTACATAAATATTTATATAAACAACAATAAATAAGTATTAAGTCTTTCAATAATAGTACATAATCATTCATAATAATTAGAAATCAAAACATAATCCGATTTCAAGATCACTACATGAAAACATGATCGAGAATAATCCAATTTAACTACTATTACAAAACAAATAACAAATCTAAGTTAATATTTTATGTATTATCATTATATTATTGTTTAATAAAGGAATTAATCTTATCATTTTTATGTCTTTATTTTAATGTTTAATGTATTAGATTATTGAATTAAAAATAAACGAGTGGAAAAAATGTAAACAAAAATATATTTAATAATTGGCTTCGGATTGACTTCGGAATTTAATCTTTCTGAAGCCATTCCGAAGTAAACAAAAATATATTACATGCCATTATAAACTATACTCTTTTTAACAATTGATCATGTTAATCTATTTAACTCTATTATAATATAACGATATCGAACTATAACTCTTAACGAATGTTAACATGTCATTCATGCTTTGCACCAAAGCAAGAGTTATTCATTCATATCTCGACATTCATACTTATCATATAAGTACTCGTGTAATACTTTAGTTACATGAGTGCCTCACAAATAGTTAGTTATGTTGTATTATGTTGATATGTGCTTGAATTATTCTGTCGTAGTTATTTGACTTAATAGGACAAGTTTTGACAACTTTGGTAACGTAGTATGTAGCTAAAACATAATAATCAATTACTCTTTTAGCAATGACCATGTTAATCTATTTAACTAGATTATGATTTAATACTATCGAACTATAACCCTAACTAATTTTGAGATGTCATTCTTGCTTTGCACCGAAACAAGAGTTATTCGTTCATATATCGATATTCATACATATCATATAAATACTGGTGTAGAACCTTAACTAAATGAATAATTCACAAATAATTAGTCCTTATGTATTATGTCGATATGTGCTTGAATTATTCAACTTTTGATTAATGAATAGTTAAAAAGAAAAATGAAAAATGAAAACAAAAAACGACAAAATTTCTTTATTTTATCGTAATTTTATGACATAATAGGATAAATTTTATGAAGTAATTTTGATATATTTTATCGTATTTTGTTCACTAAAAAATAAATTGCACCACATGAATACTTCACAAATAATTAGTTATGATGTATTATGACTATATGTGCTTGCATTATATTATTCAAGTTTTGATTAATAATAGTCAAAAAGAAGAAAAAAAAATTTAAAACAAATGACAAAAAGGGACGATTTTGTCTTATTTTGTAGTAGTTGTATGGCATAATAAGACAAGTTTTGACAAATTTGATAACATAATAGTATGAGACATGAAATAATCATTAATATCATCGAACTATAATTCCTAGCTAATTTTGATATGTCATTCTTGCTTTGCACCAGAGTAAGAGTCATTTGATCATATCTCGACATTCATACTAATCACACAAGTATTGTTGTAATACTTTAAATACATGGGTACTTCACAAATAATTAGTTGTGATGTATTATGTCGATTTGTGCTTGAATTATTCAAATTTAGATTAATAAATGATCAAAAAGAAGAATGAAAAAATTAAAACAAGGTCAAAAAAGGACAAACTTGACTTATTTTGTCGTAGTTATATGACCTAATAGGGCAAGTTTTGACAAATTATTCCTTCACATCTCGACATTCATACTTATCATATAAGTACTGATATAATACTTTAATTCTTGACTAATTTTGACTATTATAATCTAGGACAACTAATAATGATCATGTTAATCTATTTAACTATTATAATCAAATACTATTGAAGTATAATTATTGACTAATTTTGATATATCATTCTTGCTTTGCACCATAGCAAGAGTTATTCGTTCATATATCAACATTCATACTTATCACATAAGTACTAGTGTAATACTTTAATTGCATAAACATTCACAAATAATTAGTTATGATGTATTGTGTCGATATGTGCTTGAATTATTCAAATTTAAATTAATGAATAGTGAATACTTAATAAATAATTAGTTATGATGTATTGTGTCGATATGTGCTTTAATTATTCAAATTTAAATTAATGAATAGTGAATACTTAATAATTAATTAGTTATGTTGTATTATGTCGATATGTGCTTGAATTATTCAACTTTAAATGTAAAAAAAAATGAAAAAAATTAAAACAAGAACAAAAAAGGACAAAATTGTGTTATTTTGTCGTAGTTGTTTGACCTAAACTCAATTAAATCATCACTCTGCCACATCATCAATCCTCTTCAAAATTACTAAGCGAATCCTGACCGTTGATTTACACATAAACGGCTCAGATAGCTTCTCTCACTCATAAATACTAAACCTCTTAATCCTTCCTCACTTCAAACTCCCTGCCCTCTCCATGTACGCCTCTTTCCCCTTCCCATCTTCCCCATACCATCTTCCCCTCCTTTCTCAAAAGCAAGCAAGTCAGGCATCGGCCTTCTTCCGAATTTAATGTTCTTTCTTCATAATTCTTCTTTATTAACCTCAATTTGATTTGTTTGTTGCTCAGCTTGAGGTTAGGTTCGTTTCTATTTACTTCAACTAATTCTTCTTTTCACAATGTACTGCCATTTGGAGAAATTGAAGGTATCAATTTCTGTGATGTTGTTTAATTATCTCATTTTATTTGGTTGATTTGATATTTGGCTGTGATGTTGTGTACAGCTTCTTACCGATTAGGGACAATAGACAAATACGAATTGACGCAGAACAAGGACTAAGGCCATGAAAGCAGGGGACGGATAGAATCAAACACTTCTTTAGGCATCTTACCGGAATCTAACTTGAAAGATATATAGTATTGGTCTTGTAGTGATTGACATTTTGTAAATCTTGAATGTTATTTCTTGTAAGTTGATATAACAACATTGTCCTTCTATGGTCATGTAGGTTGTTTTACAACTAATGATAATGAAATCGTATATGATATGTGCTTGGTTGACAAAAGCATTTGTGAAATATTTTTTGTTTTGAAATTGGATTCCCTAGCCCAAAAGCTATTCAAAAAGCTTCTAAAATGCAGTTTTTTTATGTTGTTAAGAACATACGACAAAATATGACAAACGATTTAATTAAATAACTAATTTTTTAATAACTTAAAAACGACAAAATGTAACAAGAAATAATTAATTTTTAATTACTTTAATAATTAAGCCATACGACAAAGTTTGACAAGTAGTGGCCCGTTCTCTGTTGATTTTCGGGCTTCAAACTAAGAACAAGCCGCGACAAAATCAGCAAAAACAACCAGTAGTGAATGGATTCAGATTGTTGGCTTCAGAAAGGCTTCGGAATTTATTAATTAAGACTAACAATTATTAGTGTTAATTTAAACATATTATAAATGGATTCAGAATGGCTTCAGAAGGTGGCTTCGGATTGGCTTCAGACACACTTTATGTCACATCATTAATTGCTTCAGAATGGCTACAGATATATGGATTCAGAATGGCTTCGGATCGCAAAAGGGCGACAAGAATTTGTCTTCAGATTTATTCCGAAGCCATTCCGAAGCCAATTCTATCTCTTTTCTCTTCAGATTGGCTTCAGATTTGGGCGAAGCAAATAATGTAAATTCCAGTAGTGATTGTTATGTACGTTGTCTTGGGGTACAGAGACGAACGGAACATGTCTCATCTCGACTAGAAAAATAGAGCTTATATGTTAACTACTTTAAAAATTATTAATACTTTGCACTTTAATTCTTTATTATCAGTTGAATTATGCTCTTGAGTATTATAACAACAATATTCTATGTTGGCATCATCTGCAGGAGAAAAAACAACTAGTACTCTTTTAGATTTTTATTACTTGTATCCTATTACTAATATTTTGACTTTTTGTTTATAATTTATAATATTAACTCCCCACGTCTAATAAACGATTAATGAATCAATTTTAGTAGTTAATGAATGTTGAAAATGAAGTTTATTTTCATTTAACATATCTTTTTCTTTCTGCAATAATTCTATTATGAGAAAAGTATATGAAATAATTATATAAATAATAATAGTAACAATGATATATAAGGTTTTCGAAGTTTTCATTTATCATTATAAATGAAGGTATACAAGTAAATACAAAATTTATTAGTTAATATCACGAAATGTGTAATGATAAATGTAAAATGTTTTAGCTGTACAAATACAAAAATTTATTAGACATGCCAACTAGTAGTGGAATCTAATGGAATGTTTTAGGGGTTCAACTCAACTTGATCTTTTTATAATGGTTGACTCGATTCTATTGATATCAACAAGACAACAACTACTAGAGGAACTCAATTACTCCTACAAATGTGCCAACCCATCTCACAAGAGTCCAAAAAAAGTCGTCGCATGAAAAAGCCTTGGTTCAAAAAAGGCGTACATAAAAAGATAACCCAACTTATTCCAATTAACTTACGACTAGGTGGATGTGCCCGTCAACGACGGGCAACATTTTCGTAAATTTCAACAGTAGTTTTAATTTGTCAAGTTTTTTTAGAAGTTTTTCCTTATCGATAGAACAAAGTGCAAAAGTTGAGATGCATAGTTACATGTCTAGTATATGATACGCATATAAACGGCTAGTTAATGGTAATGACTATCATGCAGTCGAAATTGGGGTGGGTTTTAAAAAGTGAAATTTTCTAACACATCTTATATAGTTGCAGCAAATTAGTAGAAACTGAGAAAGTAAGTGGATTCTAAGGGTTGATTGAACTAAATATTAAAGGTTGCAGGTATTCATTCCATAGAACCATTTATATAAAGTGAATGGAAGCGAGTTCATCCCAGCCCCTCTATGTGGCTTCACTTTAGGACCTATATAGTTACGATAATTATATTTGTCAAAATCTAAACAATCAAGACAATTTATTTATAGAAGGCCATACCGGACGAAGCTTTGGTTGCTTATCACCACCTCCGAACTTTTTTGAAGTCTGTTATGAACAACCTAACAAGTGTAAACAAGAAAATGTTACCATTCTTGCAAACATTTATATCTAACTAAATTGAAATAGTACACAAAATTATAAAAGATTCCATATATTACAATGCAACTAACCTACTGGAAGCAACCTTTTGGATAAATCTTCTTCTTTGCTAATCTTTTGTTCCAATAAAAAACCTTTACAACCACCAACCCTCTAAGGCTTCTTCTCTGCAATAGCTAAAGACGACGCTGTTTTTCAATCACTATCCTTCATCTCATCAACAAATACTTATCACTCAAAAAGATTTAAGCTTTACATGAACCATATATTTAATTTTTAAATAAATTAATTAGAAAAATTAGAACTTTTCAAGAAACCACATGTTATTTTTCAACAAGATACCCAAATTACAAATTATGCACAAAGTCGCACAAAACAAATCTAACAATAAATATTTTGCCAGTCGTGCAAGAAGGCCAATCGAGTGATTGTTCCCACCTAAAATATGTCTGTATTGGAGACGCGAATTTAATACTATTTGCATATCATGTTGGTAGGGAATGAATAACACACCCTCGAGAGTCGAGCCTACACTAAAAAAATAGTAAGGGAATATAAATCTTGTATGATTATAACATTACCTGAACAAATGTTGATACAGACAGAATTGGCTTCTCTCCAACTTTTTGGCTAATGGTCTGCAAAATTAGTGTAATAAGGAAACTTATCTCAACAATCTTGGTTCTAACTTCAACTTCTTTGTGAAAAAATATACACACAAGAGTGAGAAACAAAAATATTTAATTAAGTAGTTGGCTAGACAAAAACAGAACCTTTAGAAGACTGATGAATGGTGGTGATGCACCACTTTGAATGATGTGATTTTAACTTTACATACAAACATCACCACATAGTATGATGATGTATAACCATATATATGGCAAACTATGAATCACGTAGAGATCTCTGTTAAAAGGTTAACACTAAGGGTTAAACTTAAATTTTTAATCCACCTCTGACATGTCAACCAGTATTCTGTGAGAATGCAAAAAAAGGAAATCATAGTTAGCTTTAACGGTAGCCTAAAGCAACACCTTAATAAATAGAATTCAGAGTTGTTATTTACCTGTGATAAACTATATGAGATGGAGGTCCAACGAAATGGAATTCTTACAAGCCAAGAGAACCTGAAGTTGTAGTACATTAGTTATTCAATGCGGGGGGGGGGGGGGCAAATTAGAAATGCTTCACACATAATTAACATATACATGTAACTTAAACGCACATTGCATCCAAGAAATATGGTTAATCACGATCTAACAACAATCAAGGGCAACAAGCACATGTTATTCTAATCAACTGACTAAGTAAGATCCCATTACCTGACATACATTCTAATACCTCTACTTCAACAAACAATCAAAATAATCATGGTAGAAGCTATGGCTGATATACTTAATAATGTAGATACAAACAAAAGGTATTGACTTATAATGAATTTCACTAACACCAAACCAAAAATAAAACAACATTGTACGTAAACTGAGAATACTAACAAAAACTAATTAAATTTCTGAAATCTAACCTTCCGATAGATGACCCAAATGTATAGGCTTCAACAGGAAGTCCCTGAAATCTTAATTAATATAAATGCAACAACAAATAAAATTGATAACTCAAATGTTAATGAAAATCAAAATCGAACATTAAGAACCCGAATGAATATAAATGCAATAATTGCACTTGAAAATCTTAATAATTGAAAAGGCCAAAAACAACACACTTCAATTAGATGAAAAAACCAGAGAAGGGAAGAGGGGTGGAATGGGGGGCGGGGGGGGGGCGGGAGGAAACAATTGAAATAGCTTGGGAAAACCTAAACGGACACCATTCATTACCTTAGAACATCAGAAAGGGAGGGATTTTTTAGATGAGTGGGGGTGGTGGGTGTCGAGATGTCCGGGGGCTCGAAAGAGGGAGGAGGGAGAGGGTTTGAGAGATGATGAAAAGGGGAAGGGGAGGGCAACGGCCATGTTGGAAGAAGAAGGCGGTAGTGGATGGAAGGAGGAAGGTATTTATCGTTGGTTGTGCTTGGAAGAGGCAGGGAATGCAGTGTAAATATCCAGAGGAGGTGATATTTAGATATAGGGGAGAGAGCTCTAGAAACATCCAAATATATAAAATTAATGTACAGTAATGGTACAACTAATGAGGCATAACGTACAACCACGAGATGCAGCGTGTTATTCAGACAACATGCGTACAACAACTAAAGCGTAAGGTACAAGCTGGGGATGCAGGCGCGTGGATATGACGACCACGGGTGCATCCCACGCGCATTCAGGCTTTATTACTACCTATAGATATAGATATGATCATATGAGTAACATTTTTAGTGTGTAGTGGTCCCGAACTTAAAGGATTCATTACTTTGGTTTATTATTGTTATGGAGTATTAATGATAATTAGTGTTCGTTTATATTCTTTCTAATGGAGTAATAAATTAATAAACATTGTGGTATATTCAAAGCACATCAGATCATAGCTCAATTTGTAATATAGAGTTAGAATGTTAATTATATGTCGTCTTGTCTTCTAACGAAGCGTGGATTCTGATCCAATCCCTATATTTTGAGGAACGATCAGTTGATTCATCGAAGAAGGACCATGTTCAAAATCAGGGGGAATCCACGGAGAAGAGACCCTCTCAGATGCATCGGAGTCCCCTAGCAGGAGCCGTTGAGGGGTGTCGAATCCAAAAGAAGCCCTGGAAGACGGTTGAGAGTGACACTGCGCGTCCAATTCAAAATCATCTGCCTCAACCGGAGCACCGAAATTAAACAGGACCTAAGAACAATCTAATAAAATCCTTAATACCTAAATCATAGTTGGTAATATTTCTGGGATCCTCTCCCTCCATCACCAAGAACACTGACATACAAAGGTGTGGTCAGTGGCGGATGTCACTTTGTTCAAGGTGGTTCAAAAAAAACAATTATATAGCTTATACTCGTTCGTTTTTTAGTTACCTTTTTATATTTTTAAAATAATTATTTTATATTTCCTTTTAAGTCTATATTTAACTTATTCAAAGGGCAATAAGTATAAATATCAATATATGAATGTAATTATTGATTAATTATTCGCTAATTAAATACATATGTGTAATATGTCATTGTTTATTAATTGACATGAAAACAGCTAAAACGACAACTAAAAAATCGAAAGGAGTATGACAATTTTGAAGTGTTTTTCCTTGTAAATTGGTGAAAAAATGCTTCGACCAATCAGTGTAATTTTGTGGCTGGAAATAGAAATTTCGCCGGAAATGTTAAGTTATTTGACCAACGTGGTTGGACTCAACATCAAAAAATGAAATATATAACTATCAATATTTTTAGACTAAAAAAAAGTTTAATACATAATTTGAACCACCTCTCCGAAAGTGGTAAATCCGCCCCTGGGTGTGGTAACCTTTTTTTTTTTTATAAGTTAAGCCTAACGAAGGGTTTACATGTTACTAATAAATAAAAATAATACAAAGTCTTGGGAGTGTAATCGCAGCAAAGTAAATACATGCATATATCAAAACAAATAAAAGAGCTTTATATAATGGGATCTCAGGAAGTCTAGCAAAAAAAGGGGCAGAGAGGGGGTCCATGATTTCGCAAATTCCCATTTTATGAGGTGGGGTGTTATAAAAACATTCCAACCTGCCAAAAAAGGAATAACCGAGTCAAAGGGAGTCCCATCCCATTCCATTCCCCTTATTAAACGCTAGAAAACACCTGAAAGCCCAAAATAAAAAGCCCATAAAACAGATAATAAATGTGAACACGCTCAGCAAGACTATAATCAATCGCAAGACGTCAATCTCGTTGGGTATGAACTATACTCAGGCCAATCCTCCGATGCTACTTGCCAAACAATCCCTCCGTCATATGCAGCAACTAACCTCCATGGCTTCCATCTAGACATGTAATAAAGCTCTCGATCTCATCATTAGAGGTTTCCTAACTCTCAGGAACGGGTGTTACCCCCATCAAACGGGAGTTCGGAAGGGCGTTAACATACATAATTGCTTGGAACGGGTGTTACTCCCATCAACAGGAGTGATGCATGTACCCCTCTAATATACACTAATAATATGTTCTCAAATTGTACCTGCAAAAATAACACAATCAACCTTCGGAGGTTTCGTAGCTCCCTAAAACAGGTGTTACCCCATCAACAGAAATTCAGAAATGCATTAATATTTATAGATCCGTCGATATGGTAACCTTCATATTACATATACCCCGTTCCCCACTGATCCCCCTCCTGAAACTTTATCATCCATCGCAGAGGACTTTCCAACTTAACCCAAATACTCATCCGATAAAAAAACTTCATATCCTACTTCTCCCTTCAAAGTTCCATATGTCGGCAATCTGGGAATTCTCGGTAAGGCACAAAACAGACACTTACCGGAACTCAATTTAGTACAATTATTGATGATGCTTGTTCTTAAGATTTGCTGTTTACGAGACAATTCTTAAGTGAGTGAGAGAGGTTGTTGTTTGGAGAAATTTGTTAAAAGAATAGCCTTCGACCAAAATAAACAATGTTTAACACATCTTCTTCCTCCTCGTCTTCCTCAATAATAGAAGCAAAATGGCAATATATATATTTTTTTGTAAATTAAGGATGAGATGAGATGAAATGAGATTTGAACTCAGACCTTTTGGTCACTAGCGAGAGACCACTAGGCTATTCGAGTATCTCTAGGCTATTGACTAGAGTTTACATAGCAGCGGAAGGTTTTACAATTTTTGTTGATATAAATCCGCACCACATGCATTCTGCCTTCAAAATTAATTAATAACATCAATTGATTAAATCTCATTAATTGCAAAATTGATTCAAATGCAATAGGACAATCGACAGTTGAGATTAAAAGCATTCATCACGACTAATACCAGTAACACATCATTACCAAACCTATAACGAGTTAAAGATCTACATAAACCGGTAATCAAACATTGTTTATTCAAGCCCTTTCCCCCCTAATCCTCCTAGCAAGCTGAATATCCTTAGGCATAATTGTAACCCTCTTGGCGTGAATTGCACAAAGATTAGTATCCTCAAACAACCCAACAAGATACGCCTCGGCCGCTTCCTGAAGAGCCGCAACAGCAGAGCTCTGAAACATCAAATCGGTCTTGAAATCCTGAGCAATCTCACGAACAAGCCTCTGGAAGGGAAGCTTCCGGATTAGCAGCTCAGTCGACTTCTGGTACTTCCTGATTTCCCTAAGGGCGACGGTTCCAGGACGGAATCTGTGAGGCTTCTTCACTCCTCCGGTGGCTGGAGCAGATTTTCGAGCGGCCTTTGTTGCGAGTTGCTTTCTTGGGGCCTTTCCTCCGGTTGATTTACGAGCTGTCTGCTTGGTACGAGCCATGGGAAATAAAGAGAATGCAACAGATTATAATTGAATTTAGATAAAATCGGACTCGAATTGGCTCGTCAACAAACAAATAAATCAGAGAGATCTAAAGAGTGATTGGAAGGATGAGGTAAATGGAGAGATTTGGTGGGGATTTATAGGAGGTGTTAAAGCGGGAAATGTGAAATTTTTGGAGGATTTTGGATGGGGACGTATGATAGCCGTTGATTTAGATAAGTGTTGAACGGTGAGGATTATGAGATGTGTTTGACGAGGATCTTGATCCGGATATAGTGATTTAGGCCCATCAGTGCTTCTCCAATGACCATAACAAGTGGAAGGCTATTTCCTTTTCTTTTTATTTACTTTCTAGGGATAATTAGAAGGGTATTTCCTTTTCAATTAAAATCATCTAATAATTTTATTTATTGTTAGTTTAATGTAAATTATTGATGAAATTTATTGTATTCATTATATTTTAAATAAATTAATATTAAGTAAATAAAAAATTAATCCGCACATATATCGAACGTGCACCTCCATAACTAGTGAAAACTATAACCCGAATGGAGAATATACAATAGTCGTTTTTCGCCCTAAAAGTAAGATTTTAATTTACGCCTTTTCAAAATCGAGTTGCACGGTGAAAATCGAGTTGCTGAAAACGGACCAAACCCATATTTAGAGCAAGGACTGAAAACTTGTTTCCCCTCGGTGAATCTTTGAAGAACAATAATTGGTAAAATGGAAAAGCTAAAATCTTTAGTTCCAAAGAGCCTGAAAGAAAGAATCGCGAAGGGAAGCATTGATGATCTCCATTCCACTTCTTCCTCACTTCTTCACTTCTTTCAACATTTACCCCAATTCCACCAGGTATGAAACTCTCTATTTATTTATATCATACCTTTCAACCCGATGATCACGTGGACGAAATCGAGAGCTGACTCTCATAATTATATTATGTTAAGAGTCCGTGAGGTTCCATACTAAAATCAATTGTTCGTAGTTGATAAAGACTAAACCATTATATGTTTTGACATATTCAATGTTAGTTTAGTTGTAATTCAACTATGCATTTACCTTATGAATTGTTTTTCATATCCTTTGTTGGTTATTTCTTAAATTAAGTAATTTGTAAAAATGTTTTAGTGAACAAACATGTAAAATGTGATTATTGTCTTTTATTTGTACTTATTTTCTGTAATTGCATCATTGAGACTGCCATTTTTCGTGTATGCTGATTGTTTTGTTGTATATGTTAAATAGCTTGTCCGGGATTTGACAAACCCAGATATAGCTTTGTGTAAAAAGGACAAGAATGCTGCTCTGGAGTTGAAGCTCAAGGGCAATCAGTGCTTCTCCAATGGCGATTATGCTACTGCTGTGCGCTTTTATTCACAGGCAAATATTTATTTTTTAGTTATCGGTTTAAGAGAGCATAGGAAGAGTTGATTGGTCGCTTACAAATATTTTCGTAGCTTTATTTAACTAATTGTTTATTCCTATGCTATTCATTTGTGTGTTCAATGTAGACTGGGGCACCTGTTCGGATGTTGATTTGGCCTTATGCAAAATGATTATATCTTATTAATGCTTCTGGCCATTAAGGTATTAACTGTGAATCTTCTCCTTGACAAATAGGCTCTTCGGATGGCTCCGTCTAACAGTGATGACATTGATAAAGATATCATAGCAACACTCTATGTAAATCGTGCAGCTTCATTTTATGTGAGTAGCCAAGCATTTATATTAGTTTCACATAGTAACAAACATGGTTCCTTTATGTCACATACTCAACTACGATTTTGTTTTCAGCTATACGTAGTGATTGAGAAATATACTGATTAGTAAGTTGTAAATATTTATAGACTTATCGTGAATGTAGCATTTTTAGTTTAGTCATTTGGCATACCTACCTTTTGTGACTTCTGATATAAGGCTATAAGTTCATATTGAAGTTATTTGTGCTATCGAATGATAAGACTCAAGCTATGAGGTTGAATATATTGTTTAACTGGAAATCGCTATATGCATGCTTGTGATTTTATTGCATACTCAAATTACCAGTCCACTTTTAACGAAATTCTAATGATAAGGCATTATTTGTTCTTATGATGAAGACTTCAGAGGCGTCGTAAATCCTATTCATTTCAGAACGTTGCAATGTATTAGGACATAATTCTTTTTTAGTTGAGTCCCATGAACAACCCTATATATTTACCTATTTTTAACGCTAGTAACATCATATTTTTCAATCAGTTAATTAATAAGGCTGATCCCATCTGCAGAAAATGGATCTACTGAGAGAGTGTTTAAGAGATTGCAGGCGGGCTCTTGTGAAATCTCCCTACCATTCAAAGGTGACGCATTGATTTAATGCTTCAGTGGGTCCACTTTTTATCCTTTTTGACATGGTTAATGTACTCATGCATTCTATTAAACTAATTGCTGATGGATATTGATCTTAACAACTGTTTATGAAGTTTTGGAGTTAACTAACAATCCTATAGTTAAGTTTGCTTTGTTTTAATCTTTATATTTTTGTGAATCTCTATCGCCTAAAGATAGTCCCTTGGCGGGTTATGAAGATTTTCACACACACATATAGCGTACACTTTTCTTAAATGTAGGCATACCTAATTAGCTTTGCCTCCGACATAGGTCTAATGGATTAAATTGGTTTAAGTTCTTATGCTTCAGATGCTGATGCTATACCTGGTATATAGTATGACAGCCAAGTTTCACAGACATGCCCTTGCTAGTTCTTATGGAATATTTCTTGAGTTTACATGCTTAGATTTAAACTCCCATTTCTGTGGTATAGAATGCTCCCATTGGATTATGATTCCAACTTCGATAGAAAGTTAAACTCCATGATTTGGAAGAATTTTATTCACTTCTGAGATTATCTGACAGTATGTCATAACTCACAACTATATATGTCTGAAGGCATGGTTTAGGAGAGGCAATGCAAATGCAAATCTGGGAAATTACGAAGATGCAATCAGTGACTTCCAAATTTGTCTGGAGTTAGAGATGTCTTCAAGTGGGAAGAGACAGATAGAATCTCAGCTACGTAGTATCCTGCATAAGAGCAAGGGCAAACATGGTTCAGCTCAGAATATAGACCTTTACAGTTCGGACTCAATCAGTATGTTTTCAGTACATCATTCATAATGGTTTATTTACTTTATTTCATATAGGAGAGATTTATACTTCTCGATAACAATCCTCCTCGAAAAGAATTTCTTGTTGATATTTGTGAAATAGCTGTGTATTTGATTGCTAGAACAGAAGGATGGTTGCATTGAAGTTTGCTTGATATGTTTCTGGAAAACTCTACCTAATAATTCTTCCCTACCACGTGGATCAGTATAGGACTATTTTTTAAATTCCCACTTAAACCACTATTTAATTGTTTTAAGTAATTTTTATTAATGTAGCTGACACGATTACACTTTCTCATCCTTTTTGAGTCGAGTGCTCCTTCTCAATTAAAAGTTACTAATGCCTCTTAGTTCTTATATAGAGTGCATATACATACATTTTACAATTCCGTTCTTTTTCTTTTACTCAATTCATGACAGATTTCTCCTTTTGCCTCAACTTATGTGTAGGTCTTTTGTGACAGATGAACCAGTCAAAGTAAAACTGCAGTGTGTATCTATACCAAGGAAAGGACATGGCATAGTTTCAGGTGAAGACATTGCCGAATCATCTTTAATCCATATAGAAGACCCTTACGCAGCGGTACCATTATTATTTTTGCTTTAAATTAGCAGTATAACTATAACTCCAATCAAATTGCCGAAGTCGAACTTCCATTCTGGAACCTTTTGCCTTACATAACTAATGGTACCATTTACGCCTTCATTTTTCTGTTATGGAGCTTCCCTGGAGTAGTGACAGGAATTCTCTTTTTAATGTTCTCACATTTTTGCTAACATGTAAAATTTGTGGTGGACTGATAATTTTGCAAGTAACAAAATTTGGTAGGAGTTTACTTTGCATGCTCGTAATAATGTCCACCTTTAGCTGGCTAGGAAACTCTTTTAGTAGCTAGTTGAGACTTGAGAAGCACATAAAAATTTCTCTTTTACAAATATATCTAACAATGTATCTGTCTCGCCTATCGAGGTGAAAAATGTTTTGCTTAACCAGAACTTGTGACTAGTTGTTTAATTCAGGTAAATTTACCTGAAGTTTCTAATTTCACATGCTGACAGAATGTAATATTATACTGTGATGTGGTTGTAGATTACCCTGAAGCACTGTCGGGACACACATTGTCATTTCTGCTTCAATGAACTACCGCCAGATATTGTTTTCTGTGCATCTTGTACCATTCCATTATACTGTTCTGAAAAGTGTCAGTGGCAAGCTGGAGGAATAGTGATGAATGACATTCAAATGAATGACATCCTACATAGAAGATTTTCTGATGATTTTGAACATTATATTTTGACAGTTATATCAATCAATTCATCTAGTTCGACTAGTGAACACTTTGCTGAACATAAGCACGAATGTTTCGGTGTACATTGGCCTGCGGTATTACCCGCCGATATAGTACTGGCTGGTCGGATTCTAGTGAAATACTTGGATCAACAGAATTGCAATAGAAATGCTTCTCCCCTCATCGAAAGTTTGGTAGGATAATAGAATTAACATCTCTTCCTTACTTGATTATTTTACATATATCCTCATTTAAGCGAAAACACTGACTTCACTGCAGAATCTTTGCCATAATTATGCACATTTGCCTTCAGAAAGCAGACTCGAGTTTCATATATATTCAATCATCCTATTGTACTGTCTTCAGCATGGATGGTGTTCTAGACTCCCACTTCCAGAAGATTCTACTTCACAGGTTTGAACTTGATTCAAGTGAATTTTTACACTTTAGACCCTGATATTGAGTACATCTACATATTTGGACGTATACTGAAAAACCAAAAGCCATTTTAAATAACTCTATATCCATGTTTCCGTGGAGGCATTGGGGCATCTTGTTGTTGTTTTGAATCCCCATATTTTCATGCAAGCTTTTATACATAGACACCTACAGAATATCCAAATCACATGTTGTCTTTGAAAAGATATCTTTCATCTCTTGCTATCCCTTCGAGACCTAGCCCATTTCTAGGATAGAAAAGCACATTGACTTTAAATTGAGCACATAGATTTTCGTTTTGTTACTTAGGTGAATTAGAAATTGAATATTACTATCTTAACGAGTACATTTGTCGTAAGTCCAGTAGCTTTAACTTTATTTTGAAGACTGGTCATACTTATAAATAGACAATAATCTTTTCTCACCCAACAGAATGAATTAGTCTGACAGATGGTAAACAAGATGCCAACTTCAATACTTGTTCTCATTTCAGTCTTCTATATAATTAGGCAATCTTTTGTTTCATAACTTTCATTTCCTGCAGTGCGCACTTGATACTCTTTTGTTATGTCGTCTTCTCATCAGTTTTTATACATATTTTGCTTACTATTTTTTTATATGCAGCTTGTTCTCATACTATCTCAAATAAGGGTAAATTCAATTGCGGTTGTCCGTATGAAAGTTGTCGATACAAATGCTCACCAGGTTCAGCACTCAAGTTTTTCCTCCCCTGGGGAAGCTTTAACAAATGCTGTTGAACAGGTGTCGGTTACATTTTTGTTTGGATAAGTCCCTTGTTCTCAGTTTCATGACGTATACACATTCATGACTCATGAGCATGCCAATTGCCTGCTCAGTTTTCAGTTGTCACATTGTTTTTCCTTGTGCTTGGTGTGGGAAATGTGAAGGATGTTATTGACATCAATTGTCAGAGAGGAGAAAGTTCCTTCGAAATGAAATTTAGTATTTTTCAATGACACGATTGCGATCTTGACATAGAGAATATGCAGAAAAGTTAGCTGAAGTTTTTAATTTAATTCATCATTATTCTGTGGCTTGTTATATTTCATGCATTTCTTAGTCAGCTACTCATGTTTTTAACTGTTAAATATCATCGTGGCTGATTTGATTCTTTTCTCTACTTTTTTTCTTGTACTATATCCAACAGGTTAGAGTTGGTCAGGCTATTTATCTGAAAGGCAGTTTGTTTAACCATTCCTGCATGCCAAATGCTCATGCATATTTTCTTTCACGCTCTCTCTGTATTCGAGCAACAGAATTTGTGCCAGCAGGATGCCAAGTAGAGATATCTTATGGATCCCAGGTTCTTCATTTGGATACAGACGCAAAGATCTTCTGTTTAAATTATGTCTCGTCGTTTGCATAGACCTATTATTGTTATTACACCCTAAATTGCCAGTGATAAAAAGTTCATGTTGGTTGTTATGACACATTCTTATTTGGGGTCCATCTCCTAGGAGCTTCATGTTTGTGTGCTAAACTTAAACTTAGCTGAGGGGAAATTGTTGCTAGGACTTGCATGAACACTAAACACGCTAGAATAAGATGCGATTTGTGGGCTACCTGCCAACTCTTTATTATAAAAACCATGACCCTTTCTGTGTGTTGTATTTATTTAATTATATTGGGGGAGGGGGAGTGTTGGTCTGACAGAAGATATAAATCTATATACGCGATAGAATAAGAAACATGTGTATTAATAATTGTTCCTGGTGATTATGACAATTGGATGTACCGATTCCTATTTCCTCTAATATGGGGATAATTGGATGCGGGTGTCCACTCAATCTTTATATCAATGGCTTCTTATAGGCATAAGTCTCTCTCTTATTGTTAATATTTGGATTAATTTCTTTTGAACTTTACAAAAAATTATATTCTCTTGCTCTAAGATATAATGGAATAAATCAAAATGGATCATTACACTACCTAGGCTTCTTATATATTATAACGTAGTAGTAGATAGTGTTTGCATTTCACTCTTAAGTCAATTCGAAAGCAGCCTCCATGTTGTCATGGGGATAAGGTTGTGTACTATCCCATCCCCCTTATCTTTGTTAGGCAGGAGCCTCTTAAGAGGCAATGGAGCATGTTGAGTTATCGAGGATATCTTAGTGGACTCCTTTAGTTTGAATTATTGTAGTCCTGTAACATATCAACTTGGCTACGAATGAGACAAGGTGGAGCGAAAATTTGAAGTTTGAGGGTGTGGATGGGATTATAACAATTATATATTTCACCTAGTTTTTATTAGTTCTGTCTATGTTTTCTGAATATATATGTTAATTTATTAACTTAAACATGTCATTTTGAGTCAAATAGTTTATATTATCTTGCTCTTGTATGCAACAGAATAAATCAAAATGGTTAATTATTCTACCTCGGCCTATTACCTGTTATAGAAGGTGTTTACATTACTTTTAGGTCAACTTAAAAACAGCCTCCTGTTGAAGTACGAGGAAGGTTTTGTATTTTCCGACCCCCCGTCTCTTTACGTCGCTTAGGCGGGTGCCTCTTCAGAGCTATTAGTCCATGTCGGTGTTAGAACTATACATGTGCATAGTCAATAGATTATGAGATAATTGTCCATATATGATCTACTGTATTTAAGAGTTTGCAGAAAGACACAGCCATGTGGTCTTCTCAAGCTAAAATTTAGAGAAATTAGTGCAATGAGCCATAAGACATGTGGGATATGTATCTAAAATTCATTCTTAAGGAAGAGGATTAGCCATCTTAATCTGACACACGAACTTTAAAAATGCTACTATGAAACAAAACCACCAGGAAGGATGTTGGTTTGTGGGGATTTGATAACCTATGCCGACCCACCTCCCCTTACGTGATTCCTGTTAGTGTATTGCTATTCACTTGGTTTACCCCAATTCTCTTTATCTATCTTGTTAGACAATGTAGAGGGGAATTTTAGTGGTATTTTACTAAATTTCTATGTTGCAGGTTGGACAGCAGAATTGCCCAGATCGTCAAAAGTTTCTGCAAGATCATTATTCATTTATGTGTCAGTGTGCTGGCTGCTCAGGACTGAATCTACCTGACCTTGTAATTAGCAGTTATCGCTGTGCCAAGCCAAATTGTTCTGGAGTAGTTCTGGACGACTTGACTGCAAAATATGAAAAGCAGAAATTGAACTGCTTCCTTGCTGTCTCTCCAGATCGTCAAATACAGGTAACTTGCTGCTCTGCTTATGAGAGTAGACTGAATATCAGAATCAAAATGTTAAGGGATAGTATCTATTAGCTTCAACTGTCTGACTGGTCTTTTAGTTGTAAAGTTTGGACTCTGATAATAATACGTAAACACAATTATACTTGCTTCTCCTCTCTTTTTTTCCAATGACATACTTGACTTTTTGCAGAAACTATGAAAAATGTTTGACTTAGTGTGAATTAACTATTATACCTTATCCTGTAGTTACCAAGAGTACAAACCTACAAGGGTAAGCAAATGGGTGAACAAATAGAAGATGATAAATTCAATGTACAAAAGATGGAAATGTGAACTTACAGTATGAAGTGGGTCAAAAATATTACCATTGCGACTTGTGAGCATAAAACGGGGAATCCGAACAGAACTTGATGCAAGTATTAGTTACATAATTTAACCTGATTGCCACGTGAATAATTTATTTATTGAAATGTCCTTACGGATTTGGAAACCTTATAGAACTTTCATGCTCAAGTAGTACAACAGTAATAATGATTAATTGTGGCCCCCTGGGACTTTTCCTGGTAATTCTTTTAAAGGGAAATGAGCTGAGTACTGATGGCACAGATGCACTAGCTAACCATGTATTCAAAGAAATTGGCGAGATAAATCAAGTTGAACCTGATTCTTGTTCTAATTGTGGTTCCTTTCATGATATCGAAGCTGCATCTTTTGAAGTTAGCAAAGCAGACAACTATTTTGGAAGGTATCTAACTTCAGCGCATTATAAATACATGCAATGTCTGAGGCTGCTAACACTAACCCCTTGTTTAGTAAGAAAGTGTCATCGAACTGCTGTAGCTTACATCCTTTTTACTTTTAGGTTAGAGGATGCCCTTTCTTCAGATAAATTATCAAGCAATGTACTTTCTGAAGGTCTAAAGAACATACATCTTTTGAGAAAACAATTGCACCCATTCAATAAGAGAATTGCAGAGGTGAGTTACTACTTGACGGAACATAAACTATTTGCTGATACATTCTCAATTGATGACTTCTTCTCCATTGCCTTTATCTTTCAATAAATTGGTAATACTCACATCTCCATTCTATTTGCTTCTGTGAACCAATTTAACGATGAAAAACTAAACTCCTTCATTTCACTTGGAATAACATGATAAAGAGAACCAATATAACACGTGACTGTGTTTCCCGCTGATTATCGTGAGAAAATATGCTCCATCCAATAAGGTATCTTAAAACTTAGCTCCAAGAATGATAGGGTCTTGAAACGATAGTTTTGGCTTTCCCTTTTCAGGCGGAGGACACTCTTGCACAGGCATATAGTTCAGTGGGAAAGCTAAAAGAGGCGCTCCACCATTGCATATTATCCATTAAAGTGAGTTTGATGCTTTAACTCTTTGTACTGCTTCTAAGAAGCTAGCTTGGGTTTTCTGCCTAGAATATTATACATTTCCTTGAGCGTTCAGTCTATGTAACTATTGAGCTAATGTTACTCTATGCACAAGTCTTGAGTATCAGATAAATTAAAGTTAGAATGCATATGGTTCACTGAATCTGTTAGCATCTAAATAGTGCAACATTCCAGTGTGGTCAAGGAATCTCACAGTTCATCGACATAGTTTCACTGCAGTCGACTTCTTCACTTTTACTGACACAAACTCTCCACTATTATATCTTCCATCACCATGTAGTTTGACCGAAGCTTTCCGGTTTTTTTGAACCCACAGATCCTGGAAGAGCTTTATAATCCTAATCATGTTGTCATCGGAAATGAGCTGCTAAAACTTGCATCAATTCAAAAATTGATTGAAGAGTCTTCTGGTGCAGAGAGCATAAGAAGAGTCACTGCAATATTCTCACGATATTATGGATCACATATGCATATCATATATCCACATATGCGATCCCTTGGAAGAGAAGGTGGCCGTTGAATCCTTCAGAAGCGATATGAGTTATGTCCTTGTAGCGAAGTTCGGACTTATCAATTTTGTCATAGATTACCTATAGCCTTGAATTTTAGCCTCAATTAAGTGTCGAACTATCAATCTTAGAATGTTATTTTCATTCCACATTTCTGTCACCGCCACTTAGCATATGATAGGGTGTTGGATAGGCTGCTTCAACAATTATCTATATTGAATATGACTTAGCTAGACTCTCAAACTTGTTTATTCAATGGTATCATAGTTCATGTATTATGTTATTGTTATATTAGTAAGGAATATACTGTTTAAGGTATATTTCTCAAAATGAAACTGAATCAAACTATTAATTTATTTTGTATGTTTGTATTGATTGAATATTGTCGTCAATAAAGTAGAAGAGAAAAGAGACGGAGAATCAGAATACTCTTTGCTTCAATTCTCTAACGAATTGGCAAATTATATTAGACTACATGTTTGTACATATCTAGTATGTACAAATACGTTTATTGTATTCATGATATATATTTTTCGATTAAATTTTACATAAACTTATAATGTGATCTTTCATTTATTTTTTGTAAATTATAAAAATATATGCACATGGTAATAATAATTGGATAAATGTAATGTTTTATGTAATACTCAATAAATTAACTAAGTTTCAATTTAATGTGTGAAATAATATAAGATTTTTTCGTAGCCATTTTGAAAAAGTGAATATATTTAATGATGTTAGTGGATGACTATTGCATAAAATATTCATACGAACTACATAATTAAATTAATTCTTCCTCCTGTAATCAAATAGATCATGAAGCCTCAAAAGAACGTGTAATTCTCATCTTTCCACGTTATATATAGGGCAAATATGAATTCATTATTATCATCTTAAATCATATTCGTTCTTTGATACTCATATCTCAAAAAATTATTATCATTGACACTAAAGTGGTGTCTACATAATAATCAAAAGACAAACAAATCTTATAAAATAACATGTTAAATCATATTAGTTCGATACTATTCATATATCATAGAATTATTAATATTTATATTAAAGTCGTGTGATCGTGTCTACCTAATAGACAAAGCAAGAGTTTTTTGCATCAATAGTCCCAGTAAGTGGGAGCCAATTGCAAGTTCGTCCCAGTAATTGAGAGTGTTGCAGTGTTAGTCCTCGATAGTGTACACCTTGTGCGGATTTAGTCCCTAATTTAACGCCCACGTTAGTTTTGGACGGTTTTGGCATTTTAGGTCGAATTTTGGGGTCAAAATGAAAACTTGTGAAAAGTTTGGGCCATTTAGAGTTTTTGTTGCGCATTTAGTCCTTATTAATGTATTTTTGTGCGCATTTAGTCCTTTTTTTCTTTCTTGTTATTATTATCATTAATATTATTATTATTATTATAAATAAAATTATTATTACTTTCATCATTATTATCGTTATTATTCTTATTTTCATTATTATTAAGTTAATTATTATTATATTCATTATAATTATTATTATTATTTTCAATATTATTATTATGATTATCCTCATTATTCATATTATTATTTTTGTTATAATAATTATTATTCTCATTAATATTTTCATTATTATTATTATCCTCATTATTCTCATTACTATTTTAACAAACCACCCTCCTTCAATGAGTTATGCTATCTATAGGAAACAACTATAATTAGCTTGAGATGCAACAAGTGAATTCCTATCCTCAACAACACAATCTTTAGCTGTAGATTTCAACAATTTTAACCTCTTCCATGTCGTTTTCCTTGTCCCTTGTCTCCCTTTTAGTTATTAACTCGCTTGCAATCAAAATTGATCTAATGAATTCACCAACATAAATAAACAAATTTCTGATTGATTGAAGGTGGGTGGTTTGTTAGGTTGAGTGAGATGAGTAATTTGGAGGCGATGAAGTCGGAAATGGTGCGTGACGATTAACTTACTTTAAACCCCCGTTGACCCTTAAATTAAATGTGTTCATTTTGTTGATTCTTTAAGGAAGGTGGGTGGTTATTGCAGGGGGATGACGATGAGCTTTTCACGAGGAAGGTGAGGGGAGAGAGGTGTGAACGTTTTGTACTTATGTTGGAGCGCAATAGTTCAGTGGCGTGAAGAATTTAAGGCTAATAATAATAATGAAAAAAGGTAATAAGAATAATAATAATAATGAAAATATTAATAAAATAATAATGAGAATAATAATAATGAAAATAATAATGATAATAATAATAATTAACATAATAATAATGAAACTAATAATAATGATAATAATAACAATTAACATAAATGAAAGTAATAATAATGATAATAATAATAATTAACATAATAATAATATAATAATAATGAAAGTAATAATAATGAGAATAATAATAATATTGAGAAAAATAATAATAATAATAACAGTAATAAAATAATGAAAATGAAAATAATAATAATAATAATAATAATTAACATAATAATAATGAAAATAATAATAATGATAATAATAATTAACATAATAATGAAAGTAATAATAACTCTAATTATAATATTAAGGCTTATTTTCTTTTGGCCCCCTAAAGTATCCACACGCTTGTGGGGGGCCTCCCAAACTTTGCTTCTTTTCAAAACAGGGTCCAAACTATCCTTCTTTTCAATTTACCCCCTCAAAATGTCAAATTCAAATTAAATTTCATTTTAAAAGAAGGGCAAACTTGGAATAACACACTTATTAATTTTTTTGGGCACTTTTTAATAATAACAAAACTATCGAGGACTAACACTGCAACACTTTCAATTACAAGGACGAAAGTGCAATTGGCTCCCATTTACTGGGACCATTGGTGCAAAAAACTCGACAAAGCAACCTTATAAATAGGAGAGAGTGAGCAATAAATAATTAGTAACTAGTCAAGTAGAATTCTCGAGTCTACCTGTTCTTTCACTAGGCACTATAAACATCGTTCTTTTTCGTCTCTCTCACTACGCTCTCTAAACATCAATGGCTCCTACTGTGTCTGTGAGCAGACATCAAACTTCTTCCAGGGCTGATAAGCTGAAGTTCAAGAAAAGAAAAGAATGCATTATGAAAAAATCTAGAGAATTATCTGTTTTATGTGATGTAAAAGTCTGTGCTTTGATCACTGATCCTGAAGATGGAAGAATTCAGACATGGCCTGAGAATCGTCTTGAGGTTGAACAAATTCTGAAAAAACATGTTTTTAAGGAGAAAAAAGTTGGAAAACAGAACCAAGAAAAGAAGCATTCGAATGAGAGTTTAATGAAGATGGTTGATCAGAAGCTGGAACTTGTCAACAAAAGAATCGAATTCTTGAAGAACATGAACAATGATCAACATCAATCTTCTTTCGGTCAAGATTTTCTTGGAAACGTTGATGTCGAATTTCCACCATGGGAGATGAACGATGATCAAGATTTTCTTGGAAATGTTGATGTTGGATTTTCACAATGGATGATGAATAATGATCAAAGCCATTCTTTTCTTGATGAAGATTTTCTTGGAAACTCTGATGTTCAATCTTCGCAATGGGTGATGAATGATGATCAAATCCATTCGTTTCTTGATGAAGATTTTCTTGGAAATTCTAATGTTCAATCTTCGCAATGGGCGATGAATGATGATCAAATCCATTCGTTTCTTGATGAAGATTTTCTTGGAAACTCTGTTGTTCAATCTTCGCAATGGGTGATGAATGCTGATGAAGGCCAACATTTTCTTGATCAAACTTTGCATGGAAACCCATACATTCAATCCTCAGAACCAGTGAATTGTAACAACGTGGCGGGGGCAGATGATTATTGGATTGCACCTGCTTTTGTTCAACCCCTGCAATCTGGATTTTCCGAGGAACATGAACAAGTAGTGCCCTGGAGTGGCTCATCAGAATCTGCTCTGCCTTTGGAATGTGCTCAACGAGTACCTGAACTTGTGGATGAGTTCGAAGAGTTCCAACTTCCGTATCTCTATGATGAGTTTCAGAAAGACTACTGGGCAGGACAAAATTTTGAAGAGTAGCTTGAGTAAATTAGCTAGTCTGATAAGAAATTTTTGGTAGTTTGTCAATTGTATTTAGTAATCTCATTATTCACATTTTTGGTTATATAATTCAATGAAGTCTACATATTTTTTTATATTTGGTCGACATACTTGCAATGTGTGCATCAACGTAAGAAAAACTTATATATATGAAATTCATGAAATTTGGTATTTAATGGAAAAATCTTCATCCTGTGCAAAGGTTGTCCAATTTGGTATTTAATGGTGAGAACAGATGTCATTAGTTGATTTTAATTATTATGGAGGAACCTTATTATTTTACTAAGTGTATATTACAGGTACTCAATTAAATATATAGGCTTGAGTATCGTTACCGTTCCGGATAGTCATGTTCCTGTATAGCAGTGAGTATTTATGTTAGGTTAATTAGATTTTCAAATTTGTGAACATATTTAATTTTATTACAGGTTTATATGGTGAAATGTGATATTGTTGTTGAGAGGTTAAGTGAAATTTTAGGAGGATTTTGGATGGGGAGGTACGAAAGCTGATGATTTAGGTGGATGTTGAACGACCAGGATTACGAGATGAAAGCAGTTTCATTTCATACTCAAATTACCAAAAGTCCGCTTATAACGAAATTGTAATAATGAGGTATTATTAGTTCTTATGATGAAGATTTTCAGATGCATCATAAATCCTGTTCACTTTAGAAACTCGCAACGTATTTAGGACAATTCTTTTTTGAGTTGAGTCCCATGAACAGCCCTATATATTTACCTATGTTTAATGCTAGTTACATCATAGTTTTTTAATTAGTTGATTAATAAGGTTGATCCCATCTGCAGAAAATGGATCTTCTGAGAGAGTGTTTAAGCGATTGCAGGTGTGCTCTCGCGTAATCTCCCCGCCATTCAAAGGTGACACATTAATCTAGTGCTTAAGTGGGTCCATCTTTTCCTTTTTCGAGATGGTTAATATACTCATGTATTCTATCAAACTAATTGCTGATGGATCTTGATCATAACAACTGTTTATGAGGTTTCGGAGTTAAGTAACAACCCTACAGTTAAATTTACCTACTTTTAATCATCTTGTATTCGTGAACCTCTGTCGCTTAAAGATAGTCCTTTGGCGGGTTATGTAAATTTTTACACAGATATCACACACTTTCTGTAATCTAGGCATACCTTATGAGCTATGCCTTCCAGGTAGATCTCATGGATTAAATTGGTTAAAGTTTTCATGCTTAGAATGCTGATGCTATACCTGGTATAAATAACTGTAGGCTAGTGTTATAGCCATATCCTCCTTGCTAATAAGCGATTTCTTTGAGCTTACATGCTTAGAATTCAATTCCGAGTTCCGTGGTACAGAATGCTCCCATTGGGGTACGTTTCCAACTTCAGTAGAAATTTAACGTCTATGATTAGGTTCAAATTTTATCCTCTTCGGAGATTTCTGATAGTATCCAAATCTGGAAAATTATGAAGATGCAGTCAGAGACTTCCAAATTTGTCTAGAGTTAGAGATGTCTTCCGAATTTGTATCCTGCAGCAGTGCAAAGGAACACAGGGTTCGGCTCAGAATATAGACCTTTACAGTTCAGACTCAATAAGTATGTTCTCACTACATCATCCATAATGGCTTATATCCTTTATTTCATATATGAGAGACTTGTACTTCTCGATTCCAATCCTCCGTGAAATGACTTCGTGTTGATATTTGTCAAATAGCTGTGTATTTGATTGCTAGAACAGAAGGATGGTTGCAGTCAAGTTTGCTTGAGATGTTTCTGGAAAACTCTACCAGGTGGATTCTTCCCTACCACATGGATCGTTATAGGACTGTTTTAAACCACTACTTATCTAACTGTTTTCAGTTATTTTTATTAATGTTGTTGGGAGGATTGCACTTTTGCATCCTTTTTGAGTCAAGTGCTCCTTCAGTCCTTCTCAACTAGAAGTTACCAATGCCTCTACATACATGTCATGATTCCGTTCTTTCTCTTTTATTCTATTCATGACAGATTTCTCCTTTTGCCTCGACTTCTATGTAGGTCTTCTGTAACAAATGAACCTGTCCGTAAAACTGCAGCGTGTAAACCAAGGAAAGGACAGGGCATTGTTTCAGGTGAAGACATTGCTGAATCTACTATTGATCCATATAAAATATGTGGGCCTGAGAATTTTCAAGTGACAAAAGCTGGAAGCTTACTTCATGCTCGTATCGTATGGATGACACTGTACATGGAAAATTAACTGATGATTTTGAACGTTATATATCAACAACTATATCAATCAATTCATATATTGAACTAGTGAACACTTTGCTGAACAAAGAAAAGAGGTAGTTCAGATGGTACATTAGTTTTGGACTTTCACACAATCCATTAAGGTTCGAATCACTAGAGCAGCGATTTTCGCCCCCTAAATCAATAGTCCTTTCCTCTCCTCTGCTCACCAAAACCCCTTCTACTCTTGCAAAACCCTTAACTTTTCCTTCCTCCTCAAAATTCCCAACCGACTTCAACTCTCTAAACCAGCGAAGTTCACTATTTTTTCCACTCATTCATCTCAAAAAAGCAGAGAAAAAGCATCAATCTTTAATAGGTAAATTCTACAACACTTATTTATCTTGTTAATAATTTTCATCATATTAATGTTATAAATGAAATTATTGATAATGTAGCATAAAATATTGCTTTTCTCCTTTTTGTTCTAATAAAGTTTCATTTTTTTCAATGAATATTTGTTTTTAAAATAATATTGTTGAACCTTTGCAACTTCATTCCAAGAATTGAGCACATCACTTTTATTTTGTTAAAAATCATATTCCTTTGTTATTGTAGTTCAATTATCAAATTTTTGTTAATATTTAACTTTAATATTGTAGTTCGATTATCAAATTATGTTAATATTCAATATTGCTTTAATTGTAAGACAATCTGCATGCATGAGTGTTCACGTGCATGCATGATCATAGTTTATGGTAGTTATAATATGTTTAGGAGCAGTTTAATGTAGTGGAATAAACACTCCAGTGTGGAGCATGTAGGTGTAGTTATATTTCCGTATTTATCTCCTAGTGTGTGTATTAGCAGTTGTTTTAGCAGTTACTTTGTAAGGCTATTTATAGTCATCTTTGGTTATTAATGAACACAAGAAAACTGCCAGAAACTTGAGCACAAGTACTCTGTTATCTTATGCATATTGAAACTCTATTTCTGTGAATTGTGAGTGATCAATTGCTTCAATTGGTATCAGAGCTTGGCAAAGCAATAGAGAGTAATACAAATCCTAAACACTTAGCACCAGAAACTGTGAGAATGAGTGATGGTTCTGCTGCGGGGAACATCATAAATGTTCCAAAGTTCGTCGGTCATTATGATCACTGGAGAGAACTCATGGAGAACATGCTGAGGTCAAAGGGGCTGTGGGGTTTGATCGAGAGAGGTTATGTTGAACCTCTGGATGGAACAACTGAATGAGAATCAACGGGCATTACTCAATGAGGCTAGAATAAATGATTGCCAAGTCAAACATTTTCTCTTTCAAGCAATTGATCGAACAGTGTTTGAGCAGATCCTTGATCGAAGTACTTCCAAAGTCATTTGGGAAGCTTTGAAAAGGAAGTATGGAGGAAATGAAAAGGTGAAGATGGCAGCAAGAAATGCTCTCAGAGGGGACTTTGAACTGGCTCAAATGAGGAAAGGAGAAACATGTGAGGATTACATAGGAAGAATAACTGCCATTGTGAATAAACTTCGAAGCAATGGAGAAGAATTAAAAGAAAATGTCATTGTAGCAAAGGTACTTAGATCATTAACTGATCAATTCTTACCTGTTGTGGTGTCCATTGAAGAAGCAAATAACATAGAGGAGATGACAGTGGAGGATCTACAGAGCAGCCTGAGTTTACATGAGCAGAAATTTGACAGACAGAAGAAGGATGATACTGATCAGGTGTTGCAAGTAGAAAGTAGACATGGAGGCAGATATGGAAGAGGCAGGTTTGGATATAGAGGAAGGAACAGAGGAGGAACTAGTAGAGGTGGAGGTCGTACAAACTGGAACAAAGCACAAATGGAATGTTACAAATGTCATAAACTGGGACATTTGCAATTTGAATGTCCAGAATGGAACAATGAAGGATGGAATAAAGAAGCACACTATGCAGTAGATGATGAAGGAGAAGACATGCTACTTATGGCTGAAACTGAATGTGATTCAAAGCAACAGAACCTATGGTACATTGACTCAGGGTGTTCAAATCACATGTGCAAAGATGAGAGAATGTTTTCCACACTAGATTACACATTCACTCACACAGTGAAGCTGGGAAATAATGACAGACTCCAAGTGATGGGAAAAGGGAATGTAAAATTCAGATTGAAAGGGTCCACATACACTATCACTGAGGTATACTTTGTACCTGATTTGAAGAGCAATTTGGTTTCTGTTGGACAATTTCAGGATAAGGACTTGACAGTCACATTCAAAGAAGGGAAGTGCAGTATTGAACATCCAATTAAGGGAGAGATTATCAGTTCCAAAATGAGTTCAAACAGGATGTTTCCATTGTATACTGGACACACAAGTGAACCTGGAGGAGAATGTTTGCAAACATCCTCCCAGAATGTTGGAATGCTCTGGCACCAGAGATATGGACATCTGAATTTCCAGGGACTTACAACTCTGAAGAACAAACACATGGTAGCTGGCTTGCCTGACTTCAACACTCAAGGCATCACTTGCACAGATTGCTACACTGGAAAGCAGACAAGATCACCCATCCCTAAGCAAAGTACCTGGAGAGCAGGCAAAGTATTGGAGCTGATACACTCAGACATATGTGGGCCAATCACTCCAATCTCAAGTAGTGGAAAGAGGTATTTCCTAACATTCATTGATGATTGTAGTAGGAAAGGTTGGGTGTATTTGTTATCAAACAAGTCAGAAGCCTTTAGCTGTTTTAAAGAATTCAAAACCATGGTTGAGAGAGAATCAGGTGAATTACTAAAATGTCTAAGGAGTGATAGGGGAGGGGAATACATGTCAACTGAATTTACTGACTATTGTAAAGAAAATGGAATTAAAAGACAACACACTACAGCTTTCACTCCTCAGCAAAATGGAGTAGCTGAAAGGAGGAATAGAACTATTATGAATATGGTCAGGACTATGCTAATTACTAAGTCTATGCCTAAGTATTTCTGGACTGAAGCTGTTGTGTGGACTACTTATATCTTGAATAGGTGCCCAACCCTGTCAGTTAAAGACAAGACTCCTCAGGAAGCCTGGAGTGGTGTCAAACCAGATGTGAATCATCTCAAAATATGGGGGTGCATTGCCCATGCTCATATTCCTAAAGTTCACAGGAGCAAATTGGATGATAGAAGTACACAATGCATTTTTCTGGGAGTAAGCAATGGGACAAAAGGATACAGGTTGTTCAACACAGAAACAAGCAAGATTGTGATCAGTAGAGATGTCCTCTTTGAAGAAGATAAGAAATTTGATTGGGGAAAGAATGCAGAGCATCTCAATACTGAACTGACTTGGGAGGAATGTGCTTTAGGAAGTGATACAGTTTCAGGGAGAGAAGTTCAGGAAGATGAAACTGTATCTACTTTATCTACTCCATCAGCAAGTCACAGCAATGTATCAGGCTCTCCACAGAATTCTGATACACAGAATTCTGATACATCACAATCATCAGAATCTCCAGCAAACACTCCAATGTTTGATTCTTCACCTAGTCAACCTACCACTGGAAATTCAAGAAGAAATGTAAGAGCTCCAAGATGGTTAGAGGATTACTTCACTGGTGATCTAAGTGAAGATGAGGTCAATCTAGTTCAGAATTCAGAAGATGTTGATCCACTTTTCTATGAAGATGCAGTCAAACATGAGAAATGGAGACTGGCCATGGATGCTGAGATTGATTCCATTGTCAAAAACAACACCTGGTCTCTCACTAAACTACCTTCCAACTCCAAGAAAATTGGAGTTAAATGGATCTTCAAGACTAAAAGGGATGAGGCAGGGAGAATAACTAAGCACAAGGCTAGGTTAGTGGCTAAAGGATATGTGCAGAAGGAGGGTTTAGATTATAATGAAGTCTATGCACCTGTGGCTAGAATGGACACAGTTAGAATGTTTATCAGTACTGCAGCTTACCATGGCTGGAACATATATCAACTAGATGTCAAGTCTGCTTTTCTACAAGGTGAATTGGAGGAGGATGTTTTTGTAGCACAACCTGCTGGATATGTGAAAAAGGGGGAAGAACAGTTGGTTTACAAATTACATAAGGCCTTATATGGTTTGAAACAGGCACCAAGAGCATGGTTCAACAGAATTGAAGCACATTTCCTCAAAGAAGGCTTCCAGGAATGCACTTATGAAAAAACATTGTTCACCAAGCAGAATGCAGAAGGGGGAATGGTCATAGTCAGTCTTTATGTGGATGACTTGATCATCACAGGGAATGATGATGCACTGATATTAAAATTCAAGAACTCTATGGTGCAAGAATTTGACATGACAGATCTTGGCAGGATGAATTACTTTCTTGGCATTGAAGTAATTCAAAAGGAACATGGGCTGTTTATATGTCAAAGGCAATATGCAGAGGCAGTGTTAAAAAGATTTGGTATGACAAACTGTAACCCTGTGAAGAATCCTATGATGACAGGAGACAAATTGCACCTGGATCAGAATGGAAACAAAGTAAATGAGAGCCTGTTTAAACAACTTGTGGGTAGCTTAATGTATCTTACTACTACAAGGCCAGACATTATGTTTGCAACATGTCTAATAAGTAGATACATGAGCTGTCCTACAGAGATACATTTACAATGTGCAAAAAGGATTCTCAGATATTTGAAAGGAACTACTCAGATGGGGATATTTTACAAGCAAGGAACAAGGGATAATCAGCTGAAAGCATACACTGACAGTGATTATGCAGGAGATTTAGATGATAGAAAGAGTACAAGTGGTTATGCTTTCATCCTAAATCAAGGGGCAGTAGCTTGGGCATCTAGAAAGCAACCTATAGTCACTTTGTCCACAACAGAAGCAGAGTTTGTTGCAGCCTCTGCTTGTGCCTGTCAGCTGGTCTGGATGCAAAGGATTCTGGAAACACTAGGATATGACTATGCAGGTTTCACAGTGATCAAGTGTGACAACAGCTCTACAATTAAGCTTTCAAAGAATCCAGTCATGCATGGTAGATGCAAGCACATAGATGTAAGGAAATACTTTCTCAGAGATCTGGTAAAGGATGGATATATTGAATTGGAGTTCTGCAGGAGTGAGGAACAGGTAGCAAATGTGATGACCAAGGCATTGAAAACTAAAGCTTTCATTAAACAGAGAAATGCTCTTGGAATGATGGAATTAAATGATGTAAGCTGAAGATTGATCATCTACAGCTTAAGGGAGAGATTTGTAAGACAATCTGCATGCATGAGTGTTCACGTGCATGCATGATCATAGTTTATGGTAGTTATAATATGTTTAGGAGCAGTTTAATGTAGTGGAATAAACACTCCAGTGTGGAGCATGTAGGTGTAGTTATATTTCCGTATTTATCTCCTAGTGTGTGTGTGTATTAGCAGTTGTTTTAGCAGTTACTTTGTAAGGCTATTTATAGTCATCTTTGGTTATTAATGAACACAAGAAAACTGCCAGAAACTTGAGCACAAGTACTCTGTTATCTTATGCATATTGAAACTCTATTTCTGTGAATTGTGAGTGATCAATTGCTTCATTAATATTGTAGTTCACTTGTGTTAATGAAAATTTGCTTGTTTTCTTATTTTGTAAAGGATGTTGAGATTTTTTGTGCCAAAACCAAGATACATCGAGTCTACTTCTAATAATAATGAAGTCCCATCTTCAAGTGAGGATCCAAAAAATCAAAGTATTGAACATTCTTATACAAAATATTCAGCAAAAGAAGAAGAAGATCATCTTATTAGATTGAAAGCCTCCCTTGAAGCTGTTAAATATTTTGTCATAGGTGGGTTGGCCTTTAGCATGGGTGATGAAGGAGAAAATTCTGTATATAAGGGTCATTTGCGTGAGTTTGTTGAAGCCTTGGGGAGAAACAGTGAGAAAATTGCTGATGCAATAACAAGTGGTGGAGGAAACTGTAAGATGGCTTCTCTAGATATTCAAAAACAACTAGTAAATGTTTGTGCTGTAGAAACAATCAACAAAATTGTGAAGGAAATTGGGAATGATATTTTTTGTGTGCTTGTTGATGAATGTGGTGATACATATGGTAAAGAACAAATGGCTGTTGTTCTTCGGTTTGTTGATGAAAGAGGGTTTGTTGTAGAAAGATTTGTTGGCATTGTTCAAGTTCCAAATAGTGCAAAATCACTTAAGGATGCTCTTGAAACTTTGTTGTCTGGGTTCGGATTGTGTGTAACGAAAATTCGAGGTCAAGGATATGATGTAGCAAGTAATATGAGAGTAAAATTTGGAGGTTTGAAAACTTTGATACAAATGGAGAATCCGCAAGCATATTACGTCCATTGTTTTGCTCAGAACCTTCAGTTGACACTTATATCAATCTCAAGAAATCATAAAGATGTAAATTGGTTTTTTCTTGAAGTAAGTCGAATTGTTTGTTTTTTACGGTCATCTAACAAACGACAAGCTTTGCTTCGTAGAAAACAAGTTGCTCATTTTGTATGTCTACTTGAGAATGATTTTGTGGAAAGTGGTACCGGGTCAAATCAAGAGTTGTCTATTGCAAGACCCGGTGATATAGGTTGGGGTTTTCGCTATCGAACTCTTTGTAGGTTGAAAGATTTGTTTACTCTAATTATGGAAGTGTTTGAGGATCTGGAAGATGATATAGAGTCGGATGGCAAACCTCAAAGTTTATTATTCGTTATGAAGACGTTCGATTTTGTTTTTATGTTGCACTTGATGGTGGATGTTTTATCAGTGACAAATGATTTGTCTGAAGCATTACAAAGTGGTGACCAAGATATTGTGAATGCCATGGAACTTGTCAAAATCAACAAGAAACTGTTTCAGGAAATGAGGGAAGGTGGATGGGAAGGATTTTATGAAAAAGTTGTAACGTCTTGTGGTAATGTGGAGATTATAGTGCCTGATATGGATTCACGGTACGTGAGATCGAATAAATCTGCCCGTCTTGCACCTTTTGTGTCAATGTTGCAGCACTTCAAAAATGATTTTATTCATGTCATAGATTTGATATTGGAAGAATTGGATGATCGATTTACTACTGAAAATTCTGAATTGTTGCATTGTATTGCTTGTTTAAGTCCTTGTTCGTCATTTGAAGCTTTTGACACTAAATCACTGGTGAGATTGGCAAGATTGTATCCAGATGACTTTAAGGATGTTACTGATAATGAGTTGATTGGCCAACTTGAGAATTATATTCAGAATGTCAAGATGGATGATAAGTTTTCGAAGTTGAATGGAATCTCGGATCTTTCAAAGACTCTAGTAAGAACAAAAAAGCACAAAACATTTAGATTTGTGTACCGGCTTGTAAAGCTAGCTTTGACATTACCGGTGGCGACATCAACTGTTGAAAGAGTATTTTCGGGGTTCAACTATGTGAAGAATGTGATGAGAAACAAAATGGCGAATCCATGGCTTAATGATTGTTTAGTTACCTATGTAGAGAAAGAAGTGTTTAGCACAATCGATGATATGAATATCATTGAACGTTTTCAAAGAATGACTAAGAGCCAGATGCAATTGCCCTGAAGGCCTGAATTAGAATCGTTTATTTACTTTTGAGTTGTAGTTTAAACTATCACTATATTTTGTAATATAATATTCATATACTTTTCTCGTTGATTACTTTTGTTTATATGTTAACTTATTATATAATTCCTGACTCCATCCCTGGTCTTCAGCTAGAATGGTGTTCTAGCTTCCACTTCCAGAAGATTCTACTTCACAGGTTTGAAGGCTGATTCATGTGAATTCCCACATTATAGACCCTGTCATTAAGTGTGATGGATGGCACACACGATATCAGCTTAATAGTGTTCTCATTTTAGTCTTTTATATAGTTAGGTATTTTTTTGTTTCATAACTTTTGTTCATGTAATCTGCTCTTAATATTCTCTCATGTTGTCTTTTCATCAGCTTTTTTTACATATTTTGTTTATAGCTTTTTAATGCAGATATACTATCTCAAGTAAGGGTGAACTCAATAGTCGTTGTACATTTGGTATAGGATAAATCCCTTGTTCTCACTTTCATGACTGGAATGACTCATGACTTACGAGTCATGTCAATTAGTTGCGCAATTTCCAGTTATCACCTTGTTTTTCCTTATGCTTGGCGTGTGGATGTGAAGGATGTTATTGACATCAGATTTTAGAGACGAAAAAGTTTCTTGTAAATTACATTCAATAGTGTTTAATGATATGAGTGTGATCTTGACATGGAGAAAATGCATAAAAAGTTGGCTGAAGTTTTTAAATTTGATTACTGCTGAGTTATTCTGTTTATTGAATGCATTTCTTATTCAGCTACTCTGTAGTATGCTGCTGAGTTTTCTCGTGGCTAATTTCAATCTTATTTCTATTTTATTCTTCTACTGTATTCAGCAGGTTAGGGTCGGTGAGGCTAAAGGCAGTTTGTGGTAACCATTCCTGCATACCAAATGTTCATCCCTGTTTTATTTTGCGCTCTCTCTGTATTAGAGCGACAGAATTTGTGCCAGCAGGATTCCAAGTAGAGATATCTTAAGGATCTCAGGGTCTTAACTTGGATACAGTCGCAAAGATATTTTGTTTCTTTAAACTATGCTTCGTCATTTTGCAAGATTTATTATTGCTGCTAGCGTGATGAAAAGTTCACATTTGGTTGTTATGACTCATTCTTATTTGGGGTCCATCTCTTAGGAGCTTCATGGTTGGGTACACAAAACGCGCTAGCATTAGAGGCGGTTCTCAACTCCATACCGTATCCCATTATGTGGGGAGGGGCAGTGTTGGTTCAATAAGAGAACTGCAGAGGTGAGTTACTACTACTTGGAACATAAACTCTCTTTAGTGAAAGCTGATACATTCTAAATTGATGGACCTTTTCTCCATTGCCTTTATCTTTCAATGAAGTGGTAATACTCACATCTTCATTCTATGTGCTTCTGTGAACCTATATAATCCTCAGAACTCAGAAAACTTAAGTCCTGCGTTTCACTCTAAATACCATGATATAAAGAACCAATATAAAACATAACCCTGTTAGCACCTAATAATATTAATCAAAGCTCCAGCAACGTTCCAGTGTGGTTGAAGAATCTAACAGTTCATCGACATAGTTTCACTGCAGTTGTTGGCTTCTTCACTTTTACTGACACGCGAACCCTCCACTATTATACCTTCTATCACCATGTAGTTTGACTGAAGCTTTTTGATTTTTCTAAACTCACAGATTCTGGAAGAGCTTTATAATCCTATTCACATTGTCATCCAGAATGAGTTGCATGTACTCATTAGTCACTATTAGCTTACTATTGTAATTGTTGAATGTTTAAAAAAAATACTAGCTATTATATTAAATTCATTACATATTTCATTACATGTATTAATAAGATAAATAAGTGGATAGAAAGTGGATGTAGATTTGGCGATTTGTAAAATAAATACATAAACCAAATTTTAACGGGTATTATAAAGTCCCAAATGGTGCACTTTAAAGTCAATATAAACCATGTATGATCGAGTGGTGCATGTTATGAAACATGTATGATCAAACATGTCATTAACCAATTTTAATTGGTGAAAATTTAGCTAAAATGACTTTTTTTTTTACCCCTCAAGTGTGCTTACATAAACGGCACGGCACGGCACGTGACATTAGATAACATGTATGATTAAACGGTGAATGGTTGGAAACATGTATGACCAAACAAAGAATATCACCGTTTTTTTCAAGAAAATGTGAACTGAAGAATATCACCATCATGTTTTCTTGTTGGAATGGTACGATCGACATTTATAAAATGGATATAACAAAACGTTATCTTATCTAAAGCAACAAATTACATTTTGTAATTTCCAATCCTGAAAATGTTTCTTTGTACTAATCTAATTCTTATACAACACATCAATTTGGCAATGAATACATCCGTTTTATAGTATCCTCCAGCAAGATGGGAAAACAAAAAAATTGGATACCTACGGTGCATCAACAACCAAAAAAAGAAAGAGGATAAATTGGCGAAAACAGATTCGCTCATCAACCAACGGGTGCTATATTCAAGATCGTGATTGGTATAGTACTCTAGTTCCCACCTTTGAATGCTGAAAGAGAAAAGAATGACCTTGATGCTGCCAAAAAAAGTAGTTGTTTTATGTTAGACGCAACAAAATGTTGAGTCGGAATTTAGTAGGAAAAATGGAACTAGCCTTTTGAACTGGTCATTGGAGCTGATGCCTGGCCCTCTCGCAGCTTCTGGGACAATGTCTGCAAAGAGGACTTGCTTGTATTTGCTTGCTCTGGAAACAAATGTTCATTATTGATATGAGCATCTCAATCAAGACAGTGCTCTTGAAACTTTATTTCAAGTAAAACTCATATATTACCATTAAGGAAAAAATTAATTGTAGCAAAGGTTTATCTTATACCAGAGATTTCACGACTAGCTGGATTATCCTCATAAGATTCTAGTGAACGTAGGGTAGCCTTCTTCAGCAAATATCCAGCATTTTTCTTGTTTAAAGATTTAGAGTCCTCTGTATCATCCTCTCCTTCAGAGTAGACAGAAGGGCTAGACCAACCACTTGAACTTGCATCAGTCTTACTTTTTCGGGCAAACTTCAGAAGCCTTTTAAATCCCTTTGGTGCATCCTTTTGGTATATCATTGAAGGTGGATTCTCAGCATTTCCCCATTCAGTAACATGAGGTTCATTGATCTCCTCTAGTAGCATCTGTGACAGAGAATGACGAACACGAGGATTTGGCATCTTTACCTGCACAGAGTCACCTGCAGATTCGATATGGGAAATATTACCACTAATGCATTGGTTAGGTTGATCCTCCTGTTCTTCTATTTCCACCCAAGCTGCAGGAGAGATGATGGTTTCTTCCTCAGCCTCAGACATCAATGGGGATTCCATAATTCTCTCAGATGTATCGTCATCTTTTGGAGTAATTTTATCAGGGATTTTTTGTTCTTCATATACCTGGACTCTCCCAGCAACGTTTTCTAAATCATCGTCTACATGAACTTTCATGCCTTCAACATCACTCTCTGCCTGCTCAATTGCAATACTAGGACTTTTGGGAACAAAGTCATTCTCCTTAGCATGGATAAGATCAGCAGACTTAATCACAGGTATCTCAGGCTGTGGTGATGTTTTTGTCTTCATAGTAGTAGACACGCCAGAACCGATTCCAGTGCCTTTCTTCAGAAAGGGCTTTGATTCCAGTGGAACTACACTGCTCTTCTTGGTCACTTTGCTGTACAAACTAGGCTTAGCTGAGGGAGGTGGATCTGCAGCAGCAGACTGTGATTTAATAGGTTTTGTTGTTTTCCCTGATTTCACCTTTGCTTGCGGGTTCTTTTCACTCTGACCTTTTGTATTCTTTTTAAGATCACTTTGAGATGATTTTGCAGGATTTTGACGCAGTCGTGATCCCTCGACTTTAGGGTTTGGTAGTGGAGTTGATTGTGTTGGCTGCGATTTACGACGAGCAGTTGTAGCACCTGCCAAAAGCCCACTACCTGTAGTGGAAGCTGAATTTGTGGTTGTACCTCTTGGTGGTGGCATTGATGGCCATGATTTGCGTGTAGCAGGCAAAGGAGATGACTTTTGGGTACTTCTCTTTATCACGGTAGGTTTTGGAGGATCCACCTTTGGTTTGGCAGCTTGAGATACACTCTTAAGTGCTTTCTGAGGTTTCTTAGCATTTTCATGTCCACTAGTCCCACTTGACATTTTGGAAGCCACAGCAGATCTTCTTCCTTCCGAAGTTTGTTGCATACCTCTTAATTGCTTCTCTTTTTCTGTTCGCTTACCAGCACCTCGAAGTTTCAAATTTCTTTGTTCTTTGGAAGCGTCAGATGGATTTTTTTTCGTTTTACCAGACTCAGGAATACTCTGATATTTAGCAGGCCTGGTTTCCATCATTTTCACCAGCAATTGGTCAAGTTCTGCTTCCTTCTGTCGACTCCATTCAGCTGAGGATGTTAACCTTTCACTAATTCCTGCTGTGGCTATTGGCTGAGAAATCTCTCCCATGTCATTTGTACATCCTGGTGGATTTATTTCAACATTCACTTTGGAAGGCTCGTCAGAGTGGCCATTAGAAGCAGATTCGGACTCTGGCTTTGCTTCTGATGAATATGCTTCCCCTTCTTCACCTTGCATAGTATTCGGACCTGTAAGGACAGACTCAGATGCTACGTCAGAAGGATAGTTAAAACTTTCACGTGTTCCTGAACTCCATCTTCTCAATACAGACTTATTAGCACCAATTACGGCATTCGACAATGACTTATCCTTTTGGCCATCAACAATTTGTTCTTTCTGTTTGTTTTCGAAAAGTTTCACAGCATCCAGCACACTCAACCTTGTTATATTTTTTTCAGGTTTTCTCGATTGTTCATCATCACTGCTGTTTGATGCCGTCTCTTTATGAGAGACTATTCTCTCTCTAGCTGGCATGTAAGGAAGGCTTTTGATGGTCAATGGAGTGGATCTCCTGGATCCATTCCGTCCAATTTGAACCCTTCGCATTGGAGATGCAGACCTTCTTGGAGAAGCAGACCTTACGGGTGTCCGACTTCTTTCTGCTATTGGCAGATCCTCTTCACTCGAGCAAGAAGATTCCTCACTTTCCGATGAACTCAGTCTTTCAGCTTGTGCAGCTTTTGCAGGGGAGACACCATACATAACTGGAGTATCTGATTGGGGGGGTTTTGCAATTTGATTATCTTCTTTCAGGGAGCCTCTTCCATGGTCTCCCAAATCATTTGCGGAAGGAGAAGGCTCATCATTACTCAAATTAGCAATTTGCTCTCGATAGAACATCTCTACAAACTTGTGCAATACCTTTCTGTAAAGATTTAACAGAAATATCAGCAGTATACTCACATGAGAAAAGTGTATTATGGTTTTGATATGAGAATGACTTACCCCAATTCTGAGGAACCAAGGTAATTAGACAACTTCATCAAATCAATAATATCCTCAGAAGAGCATTCCGTGCCAGTAGCTTTGGCGACTGCAGTAGCAAGCTCCTGACGTAGTGCTGCAAGTCTCAAGTCCATAGCTCGAACTAGCTCATTCCTGCCAACAGATAATGCTCGAATTAGAAAAGATTCTTCATAAAAAATTGAGACAGCACCTTAAAGCTTCAACTGATTACTTGGAAGCATCTGACGATATGGAGTCTGTTTCAGCCTGAAATTAATCAATTAGCCTAATTAATGGACAACTTCATTGCAGAAGTACTTTACAAGTTTTAAACAGATCAAAACATTCTTACTTCCAGTGTTGATCCATTCGAGTAGCAACCATCTGCCAGAAGTCAAGAAAAACGATGTTAACTGATACTTTACATAATAAAGAAGGAAGTGAACTCATACTTTGATAATGTGGTGTCTTATATCGTTTAATGTCAGATTTAGAGTACCAAGAACAAATGCATAAGTCAACATTGTTCATGAAAAGGAAAATGGTCCAAGCTTTTAACAACAGTAAACAAAAGGCGAAATGAGGTGTAGGAATTAGAATAATCCATTCTCTTTTTGGGCTCTAGTACTGCAAGCCAACTGGTTTGTGTGCAACAGTTTTATCTTTCCATGCCGGAGAGATTATCTTTTTTACATTCAATGTTCGCATTGCAATTTCACTTTGTCCAGTTTACTGAACTTCTTCATATGTAGCCAATATCTATATTAACACATAAATAGAAACTGGTGCAATATTTTTGGTCCATAGCAAAATATTAATACAACAAGGCACCATGACATTTGCAAACATGACAATTCACTTTAAACACACTAAAAATTCTATGTAAAAATTAGCCGTGGCTCAGTATCTGAGGCATACTGGAGTATACAAGTCAATTTTCACGACAAGAACGTCGACAAATCACGTAGTTGTTTAATAATATATATTATCATGAGAGGTAGCCAGACGTGAAACAAAAGATTACAATCAATAATCCGTTAAACTATATCATATTTGGAAAGACATATTGCCAGCTGCAACTAGTGCGCAATGACAGAGTAATAAAGTTAATGCAATAGGAATGCATACTGAGTAAAACCAACCTTTGTCTTCAGTCTGAGGATCAAGAGTAGAACCCTGAAAAAAATGAAATATATTAGCCATAGTCGTAATTAAATTGAGGGATCAGTAATCAGAGCACAATACCTTTGCATACAAGGAGATGTGAAACCTGCGAGCTTCTTCCAGCTGAGATATCTCATTCAATATATCATTTGCACTATTTAACCCATTTGATGAAGCAATGAAGTGAAGAAATCTGGTAACATGTAGAGAACAATGTAAATCGATATTTGACTCCGAACGGCATAAACATAGAATTTATGCATTAGTGTACACAAGACAAAAACCTCTGCAAACTGGCGTTTGAGAACCACTTTGAAATGCCAATATTTCCTGGCCGTTCAAGTTTGATGTTAGCAACTGATCCATTTGAGTGTAGAGCTTTGATTTTGTCTGAATGCCGCAACAGTTGAGTAAGAGGTCCAGATGCCACTGCTTCTCTTTTACTGCCCAAGCAAACATATGCCTCATACCTATGCAGGCAAACAAGCCGGGTTTAGAAGAAAATCTTAAAACATTTTCCAATTGAACTTTTAAACAGTATGCTGAGAGACAGTACAAAAGAGTATGACACCTAAATTTGTGCAATTAGCAGATCACTGAGCTTCAGTAATATAACTTACCTATTCTGGCTAGGGAAAGCCTGGAACTCAATGTAGTCAAGTGTGGCGTTAGCAACCGTTGCACGGTCCATTGTAGCTTCAATTCGAGCCCAAAACCCCTATTGGAAGAAAATTGCTGACATATATCGAAGTCCAAACCCTATACTGCTATTCGCTACCAGTATGGAAAACAACTCTAGTTATAGCACAGAGATCTTCAAGTACTCATCTTTCGTACCAAACCCAACTCTACTATGTCGAAAATGAGCTGATCTGTAATATTTCAACCCTATTAGTGTCTCAATACCTAATAGCCAACTCAAATGCAGCTACATCAGAACAAATTAAATGCTCAACTACACACAATGTTCATATCATTAAAACACGACTCATTGCACAATTTCATCTGTAAATCCTGAACTAAATACTCCAAATTAAAAACTGGAACATCTTAAAGAAACAAAAAGAGAAAGTGCAAAAGAGTTTGCTAATTAACTGTACCATCTACAAATTCAATAATCATAAATGCTCAGATAGAGGCATTTAACTTATTAAACTAGCAACAATAAATATTCATTTAATCAGATTACTTACAACCAACCAATTTACTTAAAATCTTTCCACCATAATAAATTACCTACACATAATATTATAATCCACCAACCATTGAGAAATTAGTCAAACAACTAAATTGAATACTTAACCGCTAGAGTTAGCCTAGTGACCACGAGATATTACTCACAATGGCGTGGACCGGCCAGGTACCGGTACTTGCAATGACAAAGGCCAAATTTAAAATAAGAAAGAAAAAAAAAAACTAAATTGATTACTTAATGAGTTGTTGACTATAAATGCTCGATCTTTTTTAACAATTTAGTCAATGAGAAGTTATACATTAACTTCAAAAAATTGCAGTAGTCAGTAATAGTAAATGAAATAATTTAGATCTGGATATCAATCAAAATCAGATCTAGTGAAAGCACAACAAATATATTATTCTAAACCAAAACGGGACCGACAAAAAATAATCACAGCTACAAATACTAGTCGCTTCGATTCTTTCATTCTTTCGTATCAATCTTTTACCATAAATTAGTTTTTATTCACTATTATAATAAACAAAAATTATATATTATTGGATTTAAAAAAATATTTTTATAATATTATTTTAGTGTAATTTTTTATAACATAAGTCAAAAGTAATTGATCGAACAAAAGGATAATGTAACAAACTAAATGAAGTAGAGGTAGAGGTAGCTTACAAGATCTAAGTTTACTAGTAGTTCAATCTAGGAACATTGCTTCAGAAATTAAAATTGGAAAAATGCAATCTTAGTTAAAAATTAGCACATTTTTTAATAATGAATATTTGAAATGAAACATTCGAAAATACAAAAATGAAGAAACACTTACTTTAGAGGAATAAAGAAAAGATCTAGGATGAAAAAAAAAGTTGGAAGTTTGTAATTTGTATTGTGATTGATACTAGGAGCTTGGTTGATTGTTTTTTTTTTCTTTAGTTTTGTTTGGGATGTTGAATTTTTTAATAATTAATTTGAATTGAATGAGTTTGTTGGAGAGAGAGAAGTAAAGTGAAGACAAGAGTGTAGTGGAGACTGGAGAGTGTGTGTTTGGTTGCGTGTTGAAAACTTTGAATAAAAGACAACAACTCACATTTAATGATGCGCAAATTATGCCCACCGCGTGCTTTCACGTTTTAAATTTGAGCTACCATCGATCAATAAACTGTTAAAATTGTTTCAAATGAGTTTAAAATTATCAAATGTGATAATTTTTATTGAAAAATAAAGGATATACTTTACATTTAAATAGTTATTCCACTTAACACAAATTAATTTTAGGATGATGTCTCCTTGATGGCTTATGAAGTTTGTTATCTCTTCTTATGAGTTTAACACAAATTCGATTAATGAAAATCTACATAAGCTACGAAGTCTTTATGGAATAGTTTATTAGTAGATGACAAAGTCATTTAGACATAGATACTCCCACATCACTAGATTACACTTATATTTAATCTCTAGTTTTGCGTCTCTTTTGTTATTTCTCTTAAAAGCATATCCCCAATTTACAAAATCGATCTCAACTAGGGTTGTTACTAAGGCGGGTGAACCGAAAACCATCCTAAATCCGGTCCGCTTTTACCCGGTCCGAATATCCATCCGAAACAGTAATGGACCCGTCCTGGTCCTTCTTTTGGGACCGAGATCTGAAAAGGATCTGATTTGGGGTCCGTTAGAAGTATTCAATAAGCAAAATGTAAATAGAGCCCCCCACCCCTTTGCCCTAATTTATTTCCGCCTCCCACTTTTGGTTCCATTCTACATAAAAGTCTCTCTACCTCCCTCCCTTTTTAAGGTGTTTGCAACTCCTTTTGTTCATATTATTGTTGATTGTGAATTTGTAATGGTTTTGTTCTCCATCTTTGTCTCAATTTTGGTAGGGTAGTGATGATTTATTGATAAATATGAGCCTCAAAACCTCATTTTATTTGTTGGTTCCAATTTTTATTGTGTTCCATTGATGTAGAATTTGATTTCTGTATGAATTCTCAAAATCGATTTCTGTTTCGACTTTTGGTGAAGGCTATGATGATTCGATTCTTGGTGAAGGCCATGACGATTTTTGTTAAATTTGAGCCTCAATTGTTTATATAAGTTGTATTCATAGTAGCATTTCGATTATTGGTAAAGGTTTAATTGAATGTCGTAATTATTTTGATTCTTGGTAAAGGCCATGATGATTTTGATGAATTTGAGCCTCGTTTTGAATTCTCAATGATTTGTGTGATTTATTGAAGGGATTAATTCATACATTTGAGCATTGATTGTTGAATGCAATGATTTGTATGAATTTGACCATTAATTCTCATCTTGTTTACGGAGTTTTCATTTTGGGTTTCGGGTGGACCAGATACCTGCCCGGTTCCACTCCGAATCGATTCCGGATCTAACTTTTGGACCGATCTATTATTGGTCCGGTTTCGGATCTATCCGAAATTCTTATCGAGTGGAACACGGTCCATCTGATATCCGATCCGATGCGGACCAATAACACGACTAATCTCAACAATCAATCTACGGCAAGTCTAGTTAGGGTGCTTTGACTAGGTGATGAGACTAAACTTCCAAATTTTCTTCATAAACATTACAAACATCCACCTTCTTTTAACTACGTCTTTGATGTACTATCTGAACCTCACGATTTCTTCAAAAAGACCTTGAAGTTAAGAAAATAAATTTTAGATTTTAAAAATAAAATAAACAAAATTGACCTTATATCTTTAAAAAATAAAAGGTCATGGGACAAGAAAGAATTTATACCTACAAGAATATCTATAGTCAAAGACCTTAAAGTGCATCTGATCTTGAACAAAACACTAAATTACAAAGCCCTCCCACAAGTCACAACATAATTCATTTAAGCACTATTACAACACAATTCATCCAAAGCACCCCAAAAGTGCTTCAACTACCATATTACCGAACACTAAGCAATTCATAAATAACAAGAAACCATCTCCCATTAAGGCGAAATAAGAAATACATGAATCGAGTTTGAATGGAAACATAACAGAGCCCTTATAGTACAATTGGTGATCACTTAGGTTGATCGATGTTAGTTAGACCACACATGGACAAGGCCAAACCTATTTCCAGTGTAGATCTCATTACGGTCTTCGTCGTAAAACAAAGCAGTAATATCCTCCAATGCCTCCGCAACGGTGCTCCTAATTCTTGAAGCTTGAACTCGTTTTTTTGAGTTGCAATTTCTTCCCCCGCATGTAGTGCTGCAACCACATTCATCATTGGGGTTGCCATTACTTGCTCTAATTTTGGCTAGACATTTTCCAGTCAAAATATTGCTGATGTTGATTGACCCAGCTGCATGATATTACAAAACAATATCAACAATCATACGCACACATCTCAGTTGTAACTATACAAGAACACAAAAAACTGAAAACAGCAAATTATTGAAGTTGATGGTCTATAACTTGTTGCTTTGTCAAAAGAATAGCTCAACAAGTAGCCACTTCTAACGAAACAAACCAATATCTTCATTCTACTTACCATTTCCTTCTGTTGTTGCATCATCTGAATCAGCTTTGCAGTAAGAGATGATAAGATCCTGATCACTGGTTATATATATGTTGTTTGTATTGCAATCAGGATGCCATAAGAGGTGATCTTCAAATGAAGTCACAAGCTCACCACGGAAGTTCCAAACAGCGACTGTTCGATTTCTAAAGGTTAGGAATAGCTGATTCTCATAGAGAAATATAAATGCTGATGGTGTCATGAACTCAGTTCTGCTAACTTCTGTTAACTCGGAATTGCGGACCTGCAGGCAGAAATGTCATGTTTTCCAAAGAAAAAAAAGACGGAAAAACACAACTCTGTACAATGATAACTTACATCAAGAATCTGGAGATTTTCATTTTCTTGCTTAACCAAAAGCTTTTCATTGAATTGTTCTATAAAATCTACTTTCTTGTTTCGGTGGAGGAGATGCTTGAAAGATTTGAGAACAGTCCCATCCTCTATTGAAAGAATCTTCAGAGGTACATGGCTACTGGCTTTCATAAATATCAACAGCATGATCCCAGGACTGATAACAATGGTGAATAATAGGTCAAAAATAGGCAAATATAATACCATGAAATTAATTCCCTAGAAGACTTCTTCACCCTATCTCTTTTACAGGGCATATATCGCTGACAAGGACTCTGGAACAAAAATATTTAGATATAAATTCATCAAACACAAGAAACAAACACTTAAAGATGTCCGCATGGAGTCGAACCAAAATATTTTTGTTGATAATCGGCAAACAAAGAAAATTATGTTGTCTATTGGAAATAGCATAATACTACCTAAGGCTACACATAAATACTCCACATTTGATTACTAGAAGTCAACATGAAACGGTAAAGAAAGATCACCTGATCTTAATCTCTTGAACATTCTTGTCTGAAATAGAGTACAACATCGTATAGTTTTTCAAGTCAAATACTTTGTATATGCTGACCAAGAAACAGAAGCATAACCATCAGTAAGGAGAGCAGGTCTTTGCAAAAGTTAAATCCAGCATTTGTGAAAGTATAATCTACAGGCTCATAAGTTACCTATCCTGTGCAGAATATGTGAGCACCTTGCCATTTACATCATCAAATTCCACAAAACCCGGCCATTTCAACGATTCTGACTCAAACAAAGGAAACCCAGCATCTGGTTTACCACGTTTTATATACCTGAAAGAATAGACAAGCAATATATAAAAGTAAACCAAAAAAGGAGGCTATACTGTGATTAATTTAAAATGCTACATATCCATACTCGATCCTGGTGGTTCTGCATTTCAAAGAACTGAAATTGTCTGAAGCATAAACTGAAACAGTGATAAGTGAATCATTGTTTTTATTGTAGAACAAGCTCCTGATAACTTCGTCGGGACTGACATTAAGAAAGCATATCCTCTGGTTCGTCTCTGCATGAACAGATGATCGTATTTAAAGGTGGGATGACTGCATTTTGGGTTTCAACAGGGGGAAGGGAGTATATCATGTTACTTCACCTCGACTGAATGCTGCACACACGCCCGACTGGGCAAGAGCAAACACGATATCTCGTGCTGCTACTATTTCGATTATTTTAGACCTCTTTTTAAGGAATGGAAGAACGGTGGCACAGTGACCCTTTGGGTCATGAGTATCATATTCTTCCTGCAATTAGCAAAGCAAACAATATTAATAAAGAAAGAACAAACCGCTAGGCCGTTAGAATGTGATATGTAAAAAAGTTATGCCTGATGACTAGGAAATGCACTTAAATAAGTCAAGCTAATAACAACAACAATAGGCATGAATCAGTTTTAAGGAGTACAACAAAAGGAAGTGGGATACTTCCTTTACAGGGGAAGGTACTTAAATTGAAAACAAGAAGCAAATGAGATTAAAATCATTAACCCAATATATGCAATCACATATTTGAGTAGGGAACACAACATCACATTATAGATTTATAGATATGTGTAACAATAACTAATAATAACATCCATTGCCTCTCTTTTGTTCATCTTATCAACAATTTAGGAACACGCCTTATTCATCACATATATACATAAACCGGGCTCACACATAAACCAAAAAAAAATATTGAGGATAAACATCAACCCTAGTAACTTAACATCCTACTCTTGTGAAAAACAACCACAAATTAAACTCTACTCACGTAGTAACATTACATACGTGTCAAGAGAACAGCAGAGAATTTACAAGAGTATAATTTCTTCATTGAATCAAATCGGGTATCAGAATTCACCAAAAGATCTAAACTTTCCAAACAACCACCACAGCAAACTCAGAAACATAGAATACAACTAGCACTTTTAACCTTAATAATACATTCAAATTTAAAACTAGACAACAACAGAAATTAAAACTATTCCAATACAATCAGATTAATACAAGACCATAACCAGAAATATTACCTCCCTCCCGAAAGATTTTCTACGATCGAAATTAACATACTTTGTAGCCTTCACTGACACAGCACAACTATTATGGTGAATCCAAAATTAACATGGTAGCTAAAAAGTATGCCAAAAGTACCAGCTAATAAAATATTTTTCCACCAAATATTACATATAAAAACATACTACAATTCAAAATCCAAAAAGTCCACTACCTTCAAAATTAGACAATCATTTCGAAAGAGTAAGAGTTTCACTTAAAATTTAAAATTTCAGGTGATTATTTTTCAATCTGCTAGCAACATAAAAATACATAAGATAATCATACCAACAAGCGAATATTCCTAAATCGTTCCTGGGCATCACTCATACTAAACGCCCGGTCACGCTTCGATGAAATCTCCCTTCTCTGAAGCTTCCTAACACTATTCACAAACCCATCCATCCCACCACGAGGCCGCTTCTTGGCCACAACTCGCCGCCCACAACAGGGCCGAGGATTCGCCGTTATTCTCCTACCATCCATCTCCCCAATCAACTACACAACTTCGAACTACTCCTCCAACACAACACAACCCAAACCCTAAAAACTATACACAATCAAATTTATATAGACATATTATATATCAGCTTAAGTTTTAACAAGATGGTATTTGAATTAAAAAATAGCTAAAACTTGAATCTTTTCTTGGATAATTGAATACCCAAGACTAGATCTGAGTACCCAGAAAGAAAAAATTAGGGTTTTATGTACCCTAAGGTGAAGTTTTATATTTTTTCTAGTTTAGAGAAATGGATTATATAAATGAATGATTATAGGAAATTATATGTTGTGTATAGAAGAAGGAGATTTATATGTTTCTCTCCTTGAAGGTGAGTGTCTTGAAGAAGAGAGGAGAAAAATGCACAGATTTAATTGAGTCTCGCCCGAGTCTCTTAAACACGAAACTCACCCTTCGATTTAAGGAATTAATTAAACATCGTATTTAAAAGGACAATTAACTATTGCGCCAAAATATTTCATTCAATTGTAGTAATATTTTTGGATCGAATAATAAATTAGATGGAAACCGCTCAAAATACGTTTGCATATTTCACCATTAAGTATTACCAAATAAGAAAATTTTCAAGTTCTTCTCATCTTTTAGCAAAATTGAAATTTAAAAATAATGTTCTACCGCCTCAATCACCAAAATACTAATTAACCATAAACTACAAAAAAAAAACTAGTAAGACCGTGCAAATCTGAAAGTGCAATTTTTTAACAATGAAACCCAAAAAAATAAGGACAATTGCGGATTAAATTTTAAGAACGAGGTGGTATTATTGGGTTTTATAGATTCATTTCGAGTTTAAAATAATAATTTTTTATATAAAATTCACGATGTTTATTAGATATTAATACAATAATTTAGGAGAGTGAATCGTGTACATATTTCTTTTTGAATATGGCAACTGAAATGAGTACACTTTTTTTTATAATGAAGGAGAATGCTTTAAATCGAAGACTTTTAATCTCCAACAAAATCCTTTTTCACTAAAAAATTTTATTAACTCCGAAAATTAATACACTTTAGTGTTTAACACTATACCTCCAAGCAAGGTCCACACTAAAGATGATCAATCATATCCACACCAAGAATGATCAATCACTTCCTTCGAAGAGTAAACAACAAAAAGAAAATTGAAGTCATCTTAATGCCATTTCTTCATTTGGGAGGGGCAATTCTCCTTTCTCCAAAATTGATTTAAAAAAAACTTACATTAAAACTTATATTTAAAATGCCTATTTATTGAATCATTTTGAAAATTTCATAGTCAAATCATGATCTACATCATCCACACCAAAGACTGAAGGGATCTTAAAATTTAATCCAAAGTATCTAATATTTTCACTTCGATCATCCTATTTTAAATATGATAATGCTTGATTATTTACATGCTTTTTTTCGTTAAAATTTGGTCAATGGGTGCTTTTGAAATCTTTTTGGCCATTTGTTAAGTTTTTTAACAAGGGTATTTGCGTATTTCCGTAATTATGCATATTAAGCCATCTTCTTCTTCTCCACACCCTACTCCCAACCCCGATTTGCTCCCACCCCGTGGATATTCCTTATATCAGCTTTCGCCTAATCTAGTTCTTATTGACTCATTGATTGAGATATCACTTGCCATTATGCAGGGTTTTAGCTCCGTGCTTCTCACCTCTAATGTTTTTCTATAAAGTTGATTAAGGACTTTGGTTGTTAACTATTGTGTTCTACGTAAGTTGTACAATATATTCGATTCATCGACTATGCAGACATTATCAAGTTTCCAAATGAATCTTTTCTCCTTTTTGTGCTATTTTTTCTCAATTTGAACTATGTTCATTCAAGAATGAAGTTATGCAGTAATCTCAAGAGAAGAAAGGGAGCAAGTGTGAATTGATAATATAATTAAGAAAATTGAAAACTTTAGAATGTCTGCATAGTCAAGGGTGCAACTTAAAACTTTTGCTATAATTGAGGGGCCAATATAAAAAATTTGCCGGATTTAAACATTGACTGCTAGTAGGTAAACATCGTGTAACAAGAGGAGTGCAACTTAAAACTTTATAACCTAATTGATAATGTTTAGGCCGATTTGCTAGCAATATAATTGGACCAGGGCTCTAGCCGTTGTAACCCAACAACTTCTAACCCTTTTTGCTCGTCAATAAGCTTCTAAACGCGAGTTTCATGCTCGTTCATGACTAAACATGTAAAATAATAATTTCACTCCCATTTTACTATTTTGAGTTTCGGCGTGTGTGTAATAGTTTAGGGCTAAACAAAAGATAGTAATTGATACTCCCTCCATCCCTTTTTACAAGAACCATTTACTTTTTCACGGTTTCCGAGACACGACTTAAAACGTAAATATTTTTAATTTTACATGTGTAAAAATTATAAAAACTTGATATTTCAAAAATATATATTGAGAGGAATCTAACAAGATCCAATATAAATATATTATTTCTTATCGGTTAATAAAAATTTACGGTCAAAATTTTCGAAGTTTGACCCAAAAAGTCAAAATGGTTCTAAAATAAAGGAATGGAGGGAGTATTAAAATATAATAAAAAAAAAAATTCACACCAGTTATAGCTAGTGATCATGTAACAATGTTATGTCACAATTTAATTCTATTTAATGAATAAATTGGGTGTATTTGTACTAAAAGATTTGACATTAGGCTGATGTGAGTGGAAAATTAGGAGTTTTGATGCGTATTATAATTCATTTATTAAGTCTTTATGAAGTTTTAATTTAAAATCAATTAACTATGGAGAAAATAGTTAGTTAGTGGTCACGTAATAATGTCATGTTACAATTCAAATTACACTTATTGAATAAAGTGGGTGTCTTTATACAAAAAGATCTGACACTATGCTGATGTGAATGGAAAATTGGGAGTTTTGATGCATACTGCACTCCATTGCTCAAAACATCAACAAGTTTGCTGGTTTTATCTGGTGTTGAAATTATTCTTTTTTTTAATTGGCCCTTTTTTATCAAAAAAATTTAAAGAAACTACAAAAGTGAGATTTTTAAATAATTTTTTCTTTTACAAGATCTGTAAACAGATACTAGGCTTGATTCATTAATACTAGGCTTGATTCATGAATATTCAGTTGGATATATAAAAATATTTTTTTCTTATTATTCATGATCCAAATATATAATGAATATTTACTTATATATTCTCAATGATCATTATCTGAATCTCATGCAAACGTTTTTAGTGAATAAATTGAATAATCCAATAATTGTATTATTGTAATGATAATATATATTGGAGAGAAAATGAATATAAGATGGTATGAAATATATAGTTGAATAGTTGATGTCAGGGGCCTAACTGGGGGGTGTCCGCCCTCCTAGATTTTTCGATATCGTTTATTTTATATATAATTTTTTTGAATTTTTGTGATATATAATAAAAAATATAAGCAAATCAAGTGAAAGTGTAGCTTAGTTGGTTAGTTTCTTCCTCCAAAAGGTAGAAGTCATGGGTTCAAGCCTTGTTACTTGTTAGCTTCATTTTTAACAATTTTTCGGTACTTTTAACTATTTTTTATTTATTTTCGTCCCCTTAGTTTATTCCTCCCAAATTGACCCCTCTTGATTTTCATTATGGTTTCGCCCCTGGTTGATGTAGCTGAAAAAGAAAACAAAAGTTATTATTTGAAATATTAACTGATGTGAAATATAAAAATTATTAGTGATATTTAATGATGTGATGAAAAAATAATTTCATGTGATAAAAAATATTTATTTTTCTAAAATACCATTTGATATGGATAGTCTAATAAAAGAAGATAATGCTCCGTGAATTACACCTTGAAGAATGAAATGTTTATATCAGTAGTATTAAACAAGTGTGAGATGAACACATATATATGAATATGAACAAAATAAGTTAGAGATTACAATAAAATGAAAAATATAATTTAGAAATTCATTGTATAATTAAAGTTTTGATTAATTACCATAATCTAAATTTAGAAATTTATTGTATAATTAAAGTTGTAATTAAATACCATAATCTAAGTTTATGAAATATAAATACAAATAGGGCTGTGGAGGAAAACCGGAACCGAGCCGAACCGAACCGGAACCGAACCGAAAATAACCGATTTCTTTAGAACCGATCGGAACCGAACCGATTTCGGTTCCATCTTTGAGAGAACCGAACCGATGCGGTTCGGCTTATGAGAGAACCGAGAAAAACCGAACCGAACCGATGACTAGTTTTATGTAGAAAAAATTAAGCTTAGTAAAGGATAATTGAATAGAGGATTTAACGTTGTTCATTATTAGTATGATATAATAATGAATAAGTAAATATATTTTAATCTAATAATATATGTGTGGTATCATGTGTCGAATGCATATACGAATTTCGAAATTAGTTTTAAAAAGAGATCGTTAAACTTATATAAAGTAGATATATTTTTGGAACTTAATTATGAGTCACAATTAATATAAAACAATACTAATCACATTTAGGTTTTTGAGTTCAAAAATTATAATAATATTAATTAGGAACGAATAAACCTAAAATTTCATGGCAAAAACTGGACTCAAGTTTTGGCCCAAACCATGAGGCCCAGAACCGAAACCGAACCGGAACCGACCTCGAACCGATCGGAACCGAACCGTTTGGAACCGAACTAATTTCGGTTCTGTTTATCGTAGAACCGATTAAATCGGTTCGATTCTTTTTTTTGTCCAAAACCGAACCGAACCGAACCGTGCACCGCCCTAAATACAAATCACATAGTATATTTTATTGATCGAGATCATTGATGAAATAATGTTAGTAAGTGGGTGATTGTTGCACTTTGATCCCTTTAAGTGGTACCGATGTGCAAATGATCCCTATAAGTGTATATCGTGTGCACAAATGGTCCCTAAATTTTAACAGTGGTGTTAATTTAGGGACAATTGACGCACATGAGACAGACTTACGGAGATAATTCACATCGTTACCACTTATGTGGATCAAAGTACAACGATCACTCACTTACTCAGACTTTTTTTACAATTACCTCTTTATTGATCTAATATATCAAAAAAATTACTAGCAATGAAGGAAAGGTTATGCTACACTTTATTAATCATTGCTTTTACATTCCAACTTCATTTCATTTTATATATCACGTGCAAAAGAGAATGTCTATATATTGATTTTTTCTAATAACTAAAATGAAGGAGGCATTTTTCTTCATTATTATCACTATTATTCTACCGATGTTTAATTTCTTCTTCAACTAACTACCATGGAAAAGTTTCTTCCCCTCTCTCCACTCCTTGCTTTCTCAATATTTGCTACTCTTGTATTTATTTGTTACTTGTTTACAAATTTATTTGTAAAGCCATGGATAATCCGATGGAAGCTTCGAAGGCAAGGAATCAAAGGGCCTCAACCATCTTTCATATATGGAAATTCTAGACAAATGCAAAAGATTCAAGAGGCATCAATTTTGAGAAACCAGCCAACTGATCAATCTGATGGAGAGCAACACGTTGAATTTGTAGCTCATGATTATACCTCCACTCTCTTCCCCTACTTCGACCAATGGAGAAAAGAATATGGTAATTCTTCTTTTTACTATGTTTAAATTTTCACCTCTATCTTGTTAAAATGATTTATTTAAAAAAAATTAGTGATGATTATTACGTATAATGAATATAGAACTTCGTAATTAATTTAAAATGAGTGCCTTAAAGAAAGTATGAACTAATATTTCTTTAGATAGCCAAAGTTAAACTACAGAGCTCTTAGCAAAAATAGAAATGGGGAGTTGGTAATCTTGTTTGTATTAGACCATCTCCAACAAAAAATAATTAATTTCATAAATATGCATATCTTATTCTTCTTGTTCCATATCATCAGATATATATCTCAATTATATTTCAAATATTACCTCACTATACATTAGTAGTAGATGTTCAAAGAATTATTTATTCTTTCATCTTTCAAATCATGTTTTTCTTTTCTTTACATCATTAACATATACCTCATTATATTAAAAAATTAAAGGAGATAATCAAGAAAATAATGGATGTCCGAATAAAACAAATATAGTCTTTGTATATAGATCTTGAAAAACAAAACGAGAAAAATTAAATTCGACGAAATAAATGTCAAAAATGCAAAAGAAAAATAAGGGCTTTTCCACCATGACAAAAGTAGAGCCCACTTGTACTTTGTATCATACTCTATGTTTTTTTAAGATAGTTTTTTACTTTTCACGATAAAAAAGACTTAAAACGAAAATATCTCTAATTATACATGTATAAAAATTATAAAATGTTGATATTTCAAAAATATAGGATATGAATCTAGCAAATCCAACATGACTAGCTATATTATTTTTTATCGACTAATAAAAATTAATGGCCAAAATTTTCAAAATTTAACTATACGAATTCAAAATAATAGATTAAAAACAAAGGGAATAATAATTATCTAATTATTCAATAATTTACAAAAAATATGAACAAAGTTACATCTATTAAATATCGCCTATTGGACGTAAAAACCACTCCAATTATTCTTTACTGGAGGTGGTCTTTAAGGAGTTGAGATATTAATGATGAATTTTATGACGTTATGTTACGGAATATGTGGTTGAAATGATAGTATATGAATGTTGAGTGAGTGAGGAGTTGAGATGTTGTAATATTAATTGTCAATTCGGTCCTATATAGTAAGATGCAGTTGAATTTGATTATAAATAGTTATAATGTTATAAATTAATTTGAAAGTGGCATAAGCATAACAGTTTATTCCCTTAAAGTAATAAGCATAGCAGTATGATCCACGAAAAGATAGGGTTAATATGCAACGATCACTTTTGGAGATTAATTTGCATAATACAATTATTTAGAATTAGAGTGCAATTTCGTCCTACTATCTTTGACCAAATCCGCAATTATCTCATTGAAGTATTGATGAGATCTGATAGGTGTGTTGTGACATTGGATGATATTTAGAGAGATTCAAAAGATTTAGTATAGCTTGATTCTCATATATACTAATTTGAGTTTATCAATTTCAATGAATTGAAAGATGGTGACATGAACATTTAGAGATGTGGGGTTTGAATGTTCCAAGATCAAACGGATGGAGTTATGTTGAACATAGTGGTTACTTGAATATGATGATACTATAAATCTATAATTGTGATCTAAATAGGATATGGTGGAGGAACGATGTATGGTCATATGGTGGCGGTGATGATAACGTTGAGTATTTAGAGATCAATTAACTTGAATATGATCTTCAACTTTGCTCCTAATATATGCGAGTTGAAACGTTTCGGAGAATATATGAAATGATAGTATATGATACACAATTACGGGAGCTATATGTACATTATAGTTGTTTATGGGAATTAAAATACAATGATCGTTTATTTGTGAATATCATTTTGATAATTAGAGGAGGGTATTTTTAGGTTATGGGTCTTGATTTTTTTCTTCATGTAATTATTGGGTGATCCATGAATCAAATTTGAGGATATTTTCATGAAAATAGATGTTTATTTTGTGCATGTCACCTTCATATACCATGGCTATTATGACTTAGGCCATGCCTAGTACGACTTTTGGGCATGTAGTGATAAAATCATTTTTTGGTCTTGTCATATTATATATATGAGGCATTGCTCTAGGTTTTAAGATAATAAAACTCCAATTTTCTTGCCTCTATATACCATATATATCATTTGGTGTTTATTAGGATCAAATGATTACAATAATATTATAAATATTAAATTCAACGATTTAAATTTAAGAATTTCTAATTAAAAATTTAAGTCAAATATTACCACCAGATAGAATATTGAGTTATCGATTTGACAATAAAAAATCTTCAAATAATTCTGCGTAATGTTTTTCTTTTTAATTTAATGTGAGGCTGTAGGTGTATCCATGATACATTTATTTATGTATATTTAGAAAAGTTGATAAGATATCTTCACCCAATTCTGAGATATGGTCGGCTTGCATAATTTTGTTGCCTAGGCTATGTTTGTTACTCAATAAGATCTGTTAAAAATAATGCATTTAATATTCTCAATGATATGGCACTTTACGCATATTAGTTATATTAAATTAGTCATCGATGATAGATATACCGTAACTTAGGAAGTTTGTTAATTGTAGATAATTGTCGAGAGTTCTTATACAATATAACTCTTCTATACACATATATTATAAATACATAGCAGGTTTCCTACATCACTAAGAGGTCATTTGAAAATTGCTATTGTTATTAGTTGTGTTTACGATTCAATCTGATATAAGACGATTTCTCCGCTTCAGTCTCGATTCACATCGATGCTGGTGAACCAAATCTGTCGACACCATTGTCTTTGTCGACCCAACTGCCCGGCTCCTTCTACCCCATCTCTTCGTCCCTTTTGCCTTCATACTCTTCTATTTCCAGTGCTTTTCCTCTCCTTCCCTTCACCACAAACACGCCTCACTCACTCTATTAGTTATTCATTTTTAAAAGTTGTTATCTAGTTCAGTTTTCTCTTCCATTTATGCCCAAATGCGATTTCTAATTTCTATTAACATATTTCTTACAATGCATTTTTCAAAGGTTAAATTTTAGGTAAACAGTATACAGTTACTAGACTACTTGAAATATTTTGATGAAATTGAATATACGTAATTCTAATTTCTAAAAGATATATAGGTAAAAAATTTGGAGTCGATGTGGTATAAATTATAATTATATTGGATTTTCTTGTAAACTTGTCATATTTTTATGAAAAATACATTAAAATAAATATAATTTAAAGCTGTTTTATTATTAATATGATTAATTTGATTGAAATAAAATTTTAATATTATGAACGATAATTTGAAAAATTTGATCATAATTCTATGTATGTTTTGTAGTATACTCCCTCCGTTCCTATTTACTTATTATTTATAAATATTTTACTTTTTCAAAATACTTGATCGTTGTATTTCCAATGCAACTTTAAAATTATTTTCTTCTTTTTACCCTTCAATAAATTAATTGTACGTTTACATATTTTTTACTTTTTGAGGATATACTAGTAAACTCTCCTCATTCCTTAATAAAGTATTTTTTATTCAAATGATCCAGTAAATAGTAACGGAGATGGTACAAATTTGAAACGTTTGGGCATAACTTTATTTGGAGCCCAAAAGTTAGTAGCAGATTCAGTTGAGATGATAAGGACATTACTAACTCTTGTCTTGGGGATGAACCTGTAGCAGCTCCGAAGTGCTGACATCAATTTTGGGAGGGGGGCTACACATGAACATGTGAAGCAATGACACTTGTAACCAACTAACACCTAGTACAAATGTACAATAATTTTCTGTGGTGGAAGGATGAGCACATATTTACACCTCTAGTAACAACGACGTTCGCGTTCATGTCCATCTCAACACTCTTCTCACGTATTATCATATTTTTAGCGGATTTTTTTCTTGTCAAAACAACATAGCGATAGGGATATATGTGTCTCATTAATACGGGTGAGCTATGAGAATATATTAAGAGTATATAGGATTCGATTCTAAAATCAATTAACAATTAATGGAATAGTCCAAGATATTATATATTTACACGAGATGACAGCAACTTTCGATGTGAAATATGCATCTCAACATTCACTTTCAGACTGTGATGTTATATGATAACAATGGCCTTCTTCATGAAAAATGATGTTAATCAAAATTGTTTTAAAAATTTTCTTCCTACCCCCACAATATTATTAGTTCAAAATACAACCCTCTATGTTATGATTATTGAAATAATTAATTAGGCGAATGATTTTGTTTGGTTTTGGTAAATTATTTCAGGTGATATATACACATATACAACATGGAAGAAGCAACATGTGTATGTGAATCGTCCGGAAATAGTGAAAGAAATGAACCAAAGTGGTTCATTTAAGTTGGGGAAGCCATCTTACGTTACCAAAAGACTTTCTCCATTGCTTGGAAATGGCATTTTGAGGGCTAATGCTCATCTTTGGGCTCAACAGAGGAAAATTATTGCACCTGAATTCTTCGCCCACAAAGTTAAGGTAGTAAATATTGAAGTCTATTTTTAAGGCATCACCTTTCAAGACACGAATAAATTTTTAACAAATTTTCTCCTAACGAATAAACGTAGACGGACGTTACATATTATCGTGTGTCCCGTTAATCAAACCGCTTTCAACATATTAGTGAGCAAATGGAATACGCGTTCGAAGTGCTAACCGAACACATATTCCATGTGTCAGTCTCAGAAATCATACTACAACATTTACGTCACTTTTGAAATCATTTTGCAACAATTAAACTGTGGAGTCTGGCACTAAAATGCAACTAAATCAACAATTAATTAACTCTTTAATATGTATTTAAACTAAATTTAATCATGTTACAATTTTCATGAAATTATAGGGTATGGTGGACATGATGTTGCAATCAACAAAGTCAATGATTGGTAAATGGGATAATTGTATTAGAATTCAAGGGGGGGTTGTTGGCGACATCAGTGTCGGAGAGGATCTAAGGGGTCTCTCAGCCGATGTTATCTCAAAAACATGTTTCGGTAGTTCATATTCTAAAGGAAAACAAATATTCTCACAACTTAGAGCTCTCCAAAGTTTGATCGCCACCAAAAATATGCTTTTTGGAGTACCGACATCAGGGTATATTCTTTCCCCTGTACTTTTTGTGTGAATGACAATAATTTATTTTAGTACTTTCGATTCAAAATAATACTTTTCATATATCTAGATATATCTTTAACATTCAATTACTCTTTAATTAAATTATTAATTTTAAAAAAAATTAAATGACAATTATTTTGGAATAAGTAATAATTAGTAAACAAAAATAGTTAATTTATGTTATGTGTACCATTTTTATGTAATAATTAGTAATTGATGGCCAAAGTTTTGTTTTAATAGGAAACAAAAGGAGATAACTAGTTTGGAAAAAGAGATAGGACATTTAATTTGGGAAACAGTTGAAGAACGCAAGAAAGAATGCTTGAAAGCAACATCATCATGTGACAAAGATTTTCTACAACTCATACTAGAGGGTGCTAGTAATATGGGGAAGGATTCATCAAAGAAATTTATTATTGATAACTGCAAAAGTATATATTTTGCTGGGCACGAGTCAACTGCTGTGGCTGCTTCGTGGTGTTTGATGTTGCTAGCTCTACATCCAGAATGGCAACAAAGAATACGCCAAGACATTGCTCAACTTTGTCCTGCTGGTACTTTTGATTCACACTCGTTAGCCAAGGTTAAAACGGTATGAACCATCACTCATGATTCTATTATTTTATTAAGAATTCTTCTTAAAAGGAATGAGGAAATTGTCGAGATGATTTCACAAAGGTAGGTTAAGATAGGTTGATATATGGTTAGCGAAAGTTCAAAACTTGCACATTAGACCTTAAATTGGATAAAAGTTGTGACTTTGTCCAAAAATTGATTATTGAGGTATTAAAACATAACCTGCAAGTGCGAGCTCGTGTGCAATTACAGTTAAGTTTTAACTATCTTCGTTAATTTTTGGACTAAGTCGCTACTTTTGTTCAATTTCCCGGACTAATTTGTAACTTTTGAATTTGGAGATCTAAATGACAACATTAACCGACTTTTAGGGACCATTTCGACAATTTTTTGTAAAAAAAGAAATTGGTAATATATCAATAGCAAAGATATAACTATTTCGAAACGCATTTATCTATCAATGTGAGACTAGTTTCACAATATCCTTTAAACGTGTAACCTGCTCCAATTAAACCAAATATAGAGGTTTACTTATCGACTTAACAATGAGCAAACATTATACCATTTTAACATTACATGATGAGTTTCATTCTAAAGTCCATTGATCATAAGAAGAGTGACAAATAACTTACTGTATTTGATTAGCTCGTAAGGTATCAATATGGGACTAACTGAGTCATCAATATACTATATGATATCATGAGTCAGTCCGTTATTAAGGGCACATGTATACCTTGTGCTCACTAGGTTACATGTGCGAGTGGTTATTAAGAACTAGTCTCGTATTGATTGACTAAGTCTTTATCCATGTGTAGCTGACCATGGTAATACAAGAGGTACTCCGTCTATATCCACCAGCAGCATTTGTGTCAAGAGAGGCACTTGAAGACACTAAAATTGGACATCTAAATGTACCGAAAGGAGTATGCATTTGGACATTAATCCCGACATTACACAGAGATGTCGAATTTTGGGGAGCAGATGTAAATGAATTCAAGCCTGAGAGGTTTGCTAATGGGGTCTCTAATGCATGCAAAATCCCCCAACTTTATATACCATTTGGTTTGGGTCCGAGGTTGTGTTTGGGGCGCCATTTTGCAATGCTTCAATTGAAGGTGGTGCTTTCTCTTATTATATCCAATTTTACCTTTTCTTTGTCTCCTAAGTATAGGCATTGTCCCGCCTATAAAATGATTGTTGAACCAGGTCACGATGTTCAGATTCTCATCAAGAGGTTCAACAAACTATCACTAGAATAAAATATTTTTCTCATTACTATTCGAGCTCGAGTTCGACCGATTTGTATTCGAATTCAAATCTTATTGAACATTATTATTTTGAGTTAGTTCTTACAAACTATCATTTGTTGTTTTGAAGAATGGCTAGTATAATAATTTAAGGCTTTTTGGCTAGTTGATAATCACTAGAATTGTGTCTCCAAAAGTAAGAAGTCCATTAGTTAGAAATTGGGCTAGATAACAACTCCTTTTAAGAAATAAATTGAAGAGTTCAATAATCCAAAAATAAATTAAAACAAATCAATAGTTTGTCCGAAATTAGGACAATATATATATTTTTTAAATTAGCGATGAGGTGAGTTTCGAACTAGGACCTTCTAGTCACTAATAAGACCCTTTTCCACTAGGCTATTCAATATAGCTCAAAATTAGGACAATACTTTTAAAGATAAATGATTATAGGAATCATTTTAAACATAGATGTGTCATTAACATAGGTGATATGTCGATTGATAAAAGACCAGAGTTGTAAATACTAGCAACCTTATCTCTTTTATGTAGAAATTTTGTAAAATAACTCAAATCAATGAAAAAATAACATCCTTCCGATTTTCTTTGCTAAAAGTGGGGAAAAAAGTTGAGGTAGTGGGGTATGCAATGTGACGCTCGTGGAGGGGGTAGATGACGGTCGGTGCTGGTGGTGATGAGGAGGGTGGTGGTAGTTGTATGAGTTTGAATGTCCAAATCGTAATCGGTTCGAAGAAATTCGCAAAAAAATTGGCTTTATACAAAATAAAATTGTTCATCCGGTTCACTAACCATTTCGATCATAATCCATTTTCACTTTCAATCTAGTCACTAGATTGTAAATGGTTGATTGTAACAACTAACAAGACAAAAGATCTGAAAATGTAGTAGTATATAAGTATATGCTATTATATAATAATATAATTCGACAACCCAATATGTAGTGAAAACATAAATCATATAGTCACTAGGTTAGCTTTTAATCTTTTATCTTTAATTTATTTTATTATATATTATATTGTGTTTAAATATATTTATTTAATGTCGGTTCGGTGTGGTTACTACGGTTTATTGAAAACTAAAACAAAAACCAAACCAATTAATGCATAATTTGAAAAGTAAAAAAAAGTACAAAACATATCATATCAATTCGGTTTGACTCGACTTGATCGGTTTGAATTCTACGGTTTGACTACGCACCCCTTGACACGACGGTATGGTGTGATTACTACAATGCCACGTGACATAGGAATCCAACACCTTATCAAGCACTAAACCAAACATGGCAGTTGGTAGTGGCAGCTTCCTCCCATCCCCACCAAAACCAACAATATGCCATTCCAACCCCACCAAACCACCACCACTCCACTTCTCCACAAACCCAACACACATCAACCCACTTCACCTCTCCCAACTCTACACCCAATGCAACCACTCCACCCATCGCTTCCCTACCATCAACCCCTCCACGGCTCAAGTACTCGAGCCGCTCGATGTCCAAAAGCTCATGCGAGCTGTCTCACACAGCTCAATAGTCGTTTCAGTGTTTGCCAAAGAGGATGAACAATCCGGAGGGGGGTGGGATCGGAAGATGGTCCCTGTCACCCCGGAAAATGGGAGGCTTGTCGGGTTCGGACGGGCTGTGTCCGATCTTGGGTTGACTGCTTCCATATATGATGTTATGGTAACAACCCACTAATTCTATTATTCTCCCACTACTCTGCATTAATATTAAACATTGTCGCAATATTTTTATCATGTAAAAACGTGGTTCATTTTGGATTGGACGGAGGAGTAATTATTCGACCTTTTCAGGTAATACCTTATCTTCGAAGAAGGGGAATTGGCAGGATGATTGTACAGAGAATTTTAAGGTTATTGATTTTCTTTGTTATTGTAGGAAACATGTTGGCATCTTTATTTTTAGGAGTGATGCTAAGAATTTCTGATTATGGCTACCTTACATTGTTCTTGAGCATTTATTAATTATTTGCAGAATCCTCATTAGAAGAGATGTATATGATATTGCTGCACTTTGCTCTGATGAAGAAAGGTGACTCTTTAGAAACTTACACGAAACAATTAGGGAGTTCTCATGATTTAAGTCTCCTATGCAGTTTATGATGTACATCTCAGACCTCCATACTCAATTGCAGGCCGTTTTTTAAAGCATGTGGTTTTGGTGATGACATACTCGAATCCACTACTATGATGTATTCGAGGACGTCTCCGATGGATTCGGAGGAGAGTCGGGTGGTGGCTGCAGGTAGAAAGCTATTATTGGTTCCTCCGGTTAGGACAAATTTCAACTTGTCATCTCGATATGGCCGATAAAGTTGCCTCTTCAAAAACAATGCAATGCCAGAATATGAAGAATACTTAAGTTGCCTCTTCAAAAACAATGCAATGCCAGAGGATGAAGAATACTTGTAGGTTATCACGATTACACTAATTTACATAAAAAGGGAGCAAAGTATTGACCTTTTTATTTATTGAAATAATAGACTCTTGTCATTGTAAAGACTCGATCTCGAGACCTCGTCATATCGAGAACAGTATTAATCTTGTTTATATTAGATTCCAAGAGTGAGTGCTCCTTTTTTCCAAGTTACTCTGTAGCCTTTTTGACTAATATTCTGATTCTTGTCCACTGTGTTGCACTTACCGTTACTTTTCTTGGGAAGCTAACCAAGTTTATTCGTGAGCAATGTAAGGTAGCGTTGTTTTTGTGTTAAAGCAATGCCTACTTTTTTCGTCTATCAAGAAAAGAACTTTTGGCAAACCAAAGAGTCTTTATTTCTTTGTTTTGTAACTGAAGTTTAAACTGGAATGGCGAAGATTTGGGTTGAAGTCTGCCTCATTTCCGCGAGAGGACTGCGTCGATCATCGTCTTTCTGGAAGTTTCAATGGTTTGCTGTTGGTTGGATTGATCCTGCTAACAAGTTCTGTTCTAACATTGATTCATCTGGCAATGTGAATCCTGTTTGGAGGACCAAATTTTCGGCAATGATCGATACTTCTGAGCGTAGCTTTGAGGAATTAGTCCTCCATGTTGAAGTGCACAGAAGAGAGCCCATCTTCCTCAGGACAAAGCTTCTGGGAACTGTATCTGTTCTTCTGAAGGAATTCGTGGACAAGTATATGAAAGATTCTGAGGTTGTGAAACCCATTGACGAAGTGGGGAGCTTTCAACTTCGGGCAAATAATTCCAACAAGCCTCAAGGGTTCATCGATATCTCCATCCGAATAGCACCCGAAAGAGAAGAGCCTAGTTCAAAACCAGGTAAAAAAATACTAGTTTAATCTAAAAGATTGTTATCTGTTTAATTTGTTCTGCCACTAAATTCTACCTGAATGCATTCTGAGTTTATCTATATGTATGTGCTTACACGTTTCTAAATATGGTTTAGGTGATCATGAGGGATTTAATATCGACAGTAGGGTGGGAATTACTTTACCTAATCAGTACAGACACCGCCAAACTAATCCCCCTCAACAACCAGTAACCCCTTCGCAGAGACATGAAGATCATTCAGAAACAAGCAGCCATTACAGTGATACAGCGTCATATACGTCAAGCTACTCACATTCATCCATAGCTGAATCGACCTATGGACCTCCAAGTAATGAGGGGATTACATCACGAAATCAGTATGGGCACCGTCAAAGTTATCCCCCTCAACCACCTATAACCCTGTCACACAGACCAGAAAGCCATTCACAAACAAGTAGACAATATGGAAACCCAGCACCATATTCCTCCACCACCTCCAGCTCATCCATTGCTGAAACGACTTATGGACCGCCAAGTGGACTCCACAATCGACCACCTCTGAGCCTTCCGCTGCCTCCACCTCCACCTCCACCTACTAATGTGGGATACATACCCACTTTTCTCCCTAGAACAGCACATATACCTCCAAGTTTTACGAATATGCCATCATCTGGAGCAGCACATGTGAGACCGACAGGACATAGCTTAGGAATGGGACTAGGAGCTGGAACACTAGCAGCTGGCGCTGTGATTTTTGGTGATGACTTCCTGTCAGGATTTGATTTGCCTAGCGGACTTCAAGATAATAATAGTGAGAACATATCAATTGATCCTCCATACTGAAATGTTATTGAATAGTATGCAATGACAGCTTTTATTGCTTGATCAAATGAAATTTTCATTGCTTTAGTTTGTTCAAACTTTCAATTATAAGTTGGCTTGTTAAGTTCGTTCGATGCTAGTAAACGAGATAAAAATCAGTTGCATTACTCTTCAAGAATTGAATATATATGCAGATACGACCTGCAGAAATAATTTTGTCCTATATATTTACAACTCCAAACTACAATCACAATGATCTGTCCGTGGTTCGAACGGGAAATCTCATTTATGTTCAGAGACTTCACTATTGGCTGATAATGCATGACTAAGCCTGAAAAGGGTTCCCCCATTGAACTATACAGTTTGCATTTCTACCAAAAGAGAACAGACGCAGAATGCAGCTTAGGCCACCCTAGCTTTTCTCATAAATTAATTCTCGTGTATACTCTCCGTAACAATTCTTTTTTTTTTGGCGTCTCCATCCAGATATCTATAGTACCTGCAATATAGAAGAAAAAGTAGTTTCTACGAGGGCTATTTCTTTAATCATTAGTCGAAAACGGAAGATTAACATGAATTTATCCTAGATATAGTTGATTCGTTGTGTACTTCAAATAATGTAATAAGCCTATCTAATTGAGTTGATGGAAACGAATGATTCATTGAATATAGCACTTCTGCCTGATCCCCTTTCAATGAAATTCAAATTGTGTGAAAGCAACTCGAGTTTTTATTTGGATTAACCATATAGGAAAAGGAAAGTAAATTGATGAATGATTACCTCCATGAACTGACCTCAAGTAATGGCTAGCTGATGCTGGTCTTCTGATGTAGCAAATGCACCCTGCAAAAACTTGCTAACAATTGTAATGAACTCTTCTGGTTTCTCTTCTTGAGGCAAGTGTCCACAGCCCTTGATCATTTCAAGAGAAGACCCCGGAATGGCCTTCGAAAGTTTTTCAGAATTCCAAGGTGGCACCAAACGGTCGCTATCCCCAGTTATGATCAGAACTGATTTCATGGACATAATGTCAATAATTTACAACCATAGCCTTTTAATGTGGCATGATTTACTCATTGGAGTTCACTAGAATGACACTAAAATTTAACACTAGAAGCAAAAAGGAACTGTTTTCACTTCTTCAAAAACTATTACAGAAATTTGTTGAGTTCGTAATTTAGAGAATGCAATTGATTACAAGAATCAGTCAGCTTATAACCTGGACATGAGATTTTGCTTAGTCTTTGAGACAGAGGTGGCTTTGATTCAGACTCAGTATCTGTAAGCATGGCAACTGTGTATTCAACTAAAGCTCTGTCCCAATTCTTGACCCTTAACGGCTGCATAGATCATAAACCACTGATCAAAGTGAGGATATGCTCAATTCACTTTCAAAAAGTAGCATGTATTTGTAAAGCTCCTCATGTTGTATAGTGTTACTAAATGTATTGCAGCTTACTACAAATTTCACCTTTGTATAACCTTGCAAAGTCTCATCAGTGACTTCAGCTGAGTTGTACCATGCATTCTTGATGCCTGCTACACCAAATCTATTGATCACCATGCGTATCTGTAATCATAGAGGTTCTTCGGAATTATACAATATTGCATCCAATTTACGAAAAAACTTCAAACCTCTCCATGTTTAGTTCTTACCAACATAACACCGACGGCAGAACGCAGGAGGGCAGATAAGACTTTCTTGTAGGCAGAATTTATCATCCCTCCCATTCCCTTAAATATATTTATAATTGCCTGCATGATGTTCTTGGCTGTTCTAGATAAAAGTCTCAGTAATTTCCCAAGTGGATTCCTCCGATTATCTTTCTTTGAGTTGACTTCCTCAATCTGGTCACTTTTCCAACCTTGACTGTCTTTAACTGCAGCTGAAGTACGAGGGGCAAAGATAGCTGGGGCAACTAGAATCAGTGCAGCAACCTTCTCTGGTGCCTCGAAATACGTATCCACTGCGACAATTGAACCCGCTGAATGCCTAGCATCTCATTAGTTTTGGATATAATCAGAAAGGAATCAGCTTAAATAGAAGAGTAATAGAAGAAAAAACCAATATAAGACTTGGGAGTGGCTCAATTAGTTATCGCATTCTAGCCCCATTCCTAACATTCCTTATGTTCTATACCTAATAAATTATATCACATCTCAACATTTCGCTCTTTCAGTGAAGGTTCAGCATGTGGAAATCAGTACGAAGACATGTATTTGTGCACTATATGAGTCAAAACATTAAACAGTTAGAAGACAATGATATGACTCTATAAGAGTGATACATCATCTTTGATAACTCAGAAATCATCTTGTTTTAATCAATGTAATGCATCGATAAAGACATCTGAGCTAATTCGAGGTTCTATAAAACTATTTCATTGAAATAACAGCGATAATTATTTAAATTTATTGTTCTCTGTTGGCGAGAGACAAGAAACATATATTCTCTACGGTTTTATTAATTGGCATTCTCCACTTAGCGACTACATTAAGAAGTCTTGTCTTAAACAAAGCCTTCAAATATAATAAGAACACTACTATAATGGGTTCCCCTGCATTAGTTCTTCAACAAAGAAGAAGAAAATCAGTAATAATGAAGAAAAGCTCTATTTGGATGCAATAATTACTAAAACATTATTTATATTCATTTGGTGTGTAGGGATCTAATAGGCGAAGGGAACAGAAACGTGCACAGGATTGTAGAACGAATGGTAAACCAAGGAAAATGGGTTAGGGCGTCAAGTCATAAGAGCCGGAGGAGATAGTAATGGACCAACTTAGCATATTTTGTTTTAACTATAGAACGGTTGATCAATTCAACAAACTAGCGAAAAAATTATAGGAATGAACATACCCCACAAGGATTGCCTTCCCAGCAGCTAAAAAATCTATAAAATATAAGGTTGCCATCACAGAGAAAATAATGGAATATGAGTTCAAAGGCTTCCCATCTTCGCCTCTGCTTGACGAAAGCTTGGTAGAGTCCACTGATGTCAGACCAAATGCTGGTCTATCAAAGGCAAGCACTTTTGAAGAACTGACCCGAGCCAAACGTTTCATGACTCTACTCCAAGAAAATATAGAGGCTCCAAACCCATGCAACAAAATTAATGGAAACCCAACCCTTCCAATGCCGGTAGATGACTGAGAACTTGAAGTTGGTGATTCTTCATCGCATACTTTGTGGTGTATCTGAACCCCTTTAAATTCACAGAAACAGCTGTCCGGGTCAGCTAATGATGATGCCTCTTGTAATTCATCCTGATCAATTCCCGCTATCTTCCGGCTCTTCCTTTCAGGCTTCTTATCCAATAGTTCCCCTGCAAATTTAAAATCATCTTAGAAGACCTTTAAGACCAATCAATCACACAAAGAATGCCTTTTGAGTATTATAAAATATAATCTTTTAGCAATCTAAATCTCTTCCAACATGGTTATAATAATACTTACAATTTATAAGGAACATTCACAAAAACGCTTTCTTGCACTAATCGGGAAATGTTAACAAGTACTTATAGAACCCTCCCCCCCCCCCCCCCCCCCCCCCCTCCAACAATCCAATGGACCAATACACACAAATCCTTAAATAACAAAAAGTATAAAGATATCACTCTGTTGTCTTTTAGTTTTAACAAGTACTTTTAGAAAGCTTCCAAATAGTTAGACGTCCTAGGTTCGATTTTTCTTCTTCCAGGAAGAAATTACTTCAAAATTATTTGCACTGGAAAAATGGAAGTTGGATCAACTACTAACCTCCTAGATATTAACTGTGTGGTTTGCCAACAACTAAGCAATAACTCACCCACTTCACATAATAGATAAATCAGACCCTAAACTTGTATGTCAAATCGTTTTACATTAAAATAGATTACCTAACTAAAATCGAGATAACAAAAAATGGTCTAGCGGCTAAGTTAGCACCCCGATGAGGTGAAGGGCGTATCGGGGGTCGGGAATTATTGTAATGTTAAATGTAGTCATGAAAATAGCATTACCAGGGAAATCTGCTGGTGAAGCAGATGGAGAAGAAGCAGCCTTGGGAACCAAATTCAAGAAAGCCTCTTTATGAGGATAATTTAAGCTTCTGGTAAAATTGAAGCTAAGTGGTCTTTTGTATTTTTGGAATTTTGGGGTTTCAAGAAACACAAAATTTGAGCATTGATTCACTCCACATATACTCATTACTTCAACTATGCTCCTCTTCTAAGAGAATGAAGATGTTTTGGAAAAATTTCAACGGTTTCGTTTCATGTTAGTTGTATAATATTCTAGATAATTACACAAATGGACCTCAAGTTCTTCAAAAACCAACATTTAGTCCATGAAGTTTGAATTAGTGCACTAACGATCCCTCGAGTCATATAATTGTTGTACAATAGCACTCGTCTTTGTAAATAATTGTAATTAAGCTTGATTAACTTATGCTTGAAGTCTTATTATATAATTCTTTTTTTTGAGAATAAGTGATTAAAGTATGAGTACAATAGTAACGAATACATAAAATACTAATTAATAGAGACTTATAATGAAATATGAGACAATTGTTTTTAAACGAGACTTGAACCCTTGACCTCATGTCATAAAAGTCTTATCACATAATTCTTAACGCTTTAGTTTGTTCTGTCCGATGGCTCAATAGTTTGTCTCATATTGTTCAAACCCTGTTGAAGACGAATTTGTCTCATATCGTTTTAGAACAATCTAACATTTGATGATGCATATTAATATTATAATAGCATATGTTTCAAAACGTATCAATAGCTTTGTGTTATATTGGCATACCTTAAGTTTGACTTCTTTTCCATCACACATGATCTTTTTTTCAGTTTTATGTATTTATTGTTTGTCTTTTGTTCTTTAATTTCATATTATTTCAAATACATCACTACATAAATATTTGTCCAAATTTTTTTGTTAAAATTGAAAATTGCCACAGGAATGAGTTATAAACAATTTTGCGCTATCAATTTGTCAAGAAGTACTAAGTGAACATGTCTAATAATCAAATGATGAATGTTGCAAAATAAGTATGATCAAACGTGCCACTAACCCATAAAATTTTATAAAGCATCCACATCAAATTTATTCCATGCCTCAAAAATAAAAATATATCTTACACCATGAAGAGGAAGAAGGAAGAGCCTGAAGTTGAGCAGTTGGTTTGTGCAAATGGGTTTACATGTCACTTTGTAATAAACTTTGTAAGACAACAAAATAGAACAGAAGATCCATGCAAGACAATACTCTATTGAGCTCACATTGTTCCATCTAAAAAGAACAAAAATGACAACTGAAGCAATTATTGCAAATTTACAGGTTGTAGCTGTCAGGTTATCAAAATATATTCTTCAATAAGCAAGATCATACATTTTTTGAATAATATATATACATTGATGAATATAATACATATTCACAATTCACAAAGACAGTTCATCTATACACAGTTTCAGCTTTCAAAAAACGAACAAATTCTCGTTGCACCATTTCCCCTCCATTTGCAAGATCAAAACTGCACTTGTAGAAACTGGTAAAGGCACGGCAAGAAGAGCAAGAAGTAAGATACTAACAGTTGAGAGTTCTACTTACAGTTAAGTAAGCAAAGGGAATCTCAAGGATAGTCAAGTTTTAAACTTCTTACGGTTCATAAAAATTCAACTCGACGACCCCATTTATTATTTGATAAAAACTGTATCACTAAATAGTACTACTATTGAGAATGTATTGTACCGTTAGGTTATGTATCAATTAATTACTCAAAGCTCGTTGAGTTTCACTGCAAAAAATTAAATGTGACCATCTTTTAGGGATGGAGAGAGTAACAGAGAGATCCTACCTCCCATCCAAGCCAATAACAATAACAGAATTCTGGGCACTGAACGAGGCAATGTACTGGGTAGAATCAGGTAAATGACATTGAGCAAATGACCATTCTGAACCAAAGTATTTTGGTAAAAACCCTGAAAAACAATCAGAAGTTCCGTAAATATGCAGAACGTTTAACGCTAAACCACAGCTCAGGAATTATAAACTAGTTATATGCTTAGACAAGTAGTGGAAGCTTACCTTTCATGAAAGACAAAGATGAACTAGGATTGGAACCAGTACTGGGAGCAAGAAGTGCATCAAGAGAAGAACTAGAATTCTGGTGACACATTGCTGGAGCTATGTTGGTTGCAGTACCAACTGCAGCATCTATTCCAATCACACGCACTCTCAGAGTGAAAACATGGATGGTACCCTTGCCACTGGATACAACCAACCACTGGGCGTTCGGGGATAATGCAACACTACAGATATCTGCTCTGTCAGCACCACGGCGTACCTACAAGGGAAATGTTGTTGACAATTTAAGAACTTAAAGAGGCAAAATAATATCAGGCACAAAGAACCAAAATAATATAATATCAGGTGCTTAACTAACTAGATGTACATATTCGAGTTATTCTATAGAAAAATCATTAATGAAAAGCTATCGAGGTAGGGCGTAATTAAGTTACCACCAAGTTTCTGTTCTATCATCCCATGTGAAAAGAACATCTAAGTCACCAATATGTTGATACATCAAAGAACAAACGCTTATCATATTAACTCATTTAGTGAAGATCCAAGTTACGAAAGAGAAGTCCATTTTAGAGAGTGATTCAAATACTTCCTCCTTATCTCGTCCTTTTACTAAACCTGACAATCGCTAAGGATGTGTGTGATTTGAGAAGAATTTTACATGTGATTGGATTCATTTCACGTCTACAACTACAATTGCTAAGCTCATTAGATAAGTAGATGAATTATTCACATATATCCTATATGTCCAAACAATGTCAATAAATTTTAGTCAAGGGTTGAATCCATTTCTTCCGAAACCACCCATCAAAATGGACCTATAAAGTACCAGCAATTATGACATCTAAAAACCATGATTTAATGGATGTATAATCCCAAATAATACCTCTTGTAGCCTGGTCCCATCCATTGTGTTGAAAATTCGAATCAGAGTGCCTCTTGTGCTAGCAGTGGCAAGGAGCAGTCCATCCATCGACAAGGTTAAGCACGCTATTTGAGAATCATGAGCGTTGATCAATCTATTCGTCGTCAAACCAAAATGTTCCACCCGAACCTGTCCATGCCTTAGACCTGGGCATGCTAGCACAGATGTATTTCTTTGGTGTGAGAGGCAACAGAGTCCACGGGGATTTGCCACAGTTTCAATCTGATGAAGCAGCTTCAGGTCCGTAAAATTATAAACATAAATTTTATGTTCAAGAACAACAACAATCCGATCGCGTCTCAGTTTCACTCCACGAACCTCAGATCTAAATGAAAACTCACCAATACATCGGCTCTGATGATCATCCCAGATAAGAACTTTATTTGGAGGGTATTGGGTATTAGATTTTCCACCAACAAGGGCTAGGATATTGCTGCGGAATAGCATCTGGACGATCTTAAATCCCCCATTTTTCATATCCCTTCTAAAGGTTTCATTAAATGGATCGGAATTATATATGCGAAAACCTCGACTTGTGCCTGCTGCAAAGCAACCATAATCCTGATTCCATGAAACAGATAATAGCTCTGTTTCCTCATGATCACTAGACTCTTGCTCACTTAAACCACGGGAAGAACCAGAAAGCAAAGACTCGTATGAATCAAAGCTAACAGGAGAATGTATTCCTGAATGCGGAGCAGTATGACTCATGGGATAGGATGGAACTATATCAGCACTTAAACAATCAACGGCTGAAACATAATACATCCAACAACTTTAATAAATTTAACATAGTCTGACTGGTCCATAATGTTAGAATATATAAATCAACGCTTACGCAGAAGAGGAAAGCAAACAAAAATAGAAGATGATGAAGTTCCCAAACTTTCTTGTACAAACATCAACAGAAACTATATATAGACCATATCGATCATAATAACCGACTACACTACCTTGGTAGAAGCCTCATACAATGAAATGACCTATACATACAATCCCAGGCAATCTTTATCTACACAGGGACCAAATCCTAATCAAACGACTCTAACATTAAGACCGTCTATTCGTCTTACACGCAACAATACCTACAATATCCATTTAATGCCCAAACTACTTAAATCACTTCAAACTAGCTATTCAACCAACACTGCAAGAGACAATCAAGACATATAGCCTAACCATCTACCCACATTAATTACATCATACTAAATTCTAACGCGAAGTTCGATTTCTTACTCTGTAGACCCTTCAATCTTCCTACATTACTACTATGTTTATCATTTATTCTTCATCAAACTTAAATCCAACTTATTTATTAAATCTTTTTCCTCCTAATCATAAATATTTCGGTATATTACAATCAAAATTAAGAAACTTAATAGTTTTAGTTGCCAAACAAAGGTTTGGCCTGAACCAAATATTAACAAAACTTGACAATCTTGTTGCGACCAAATATTAATAAAATATTGCCAAAAAAACGAAATAAAAAAGGAAAGCACCTGAAGGATAGATTGAAGAAGATCAAACTAACAGATTTGCAAATTTTCCCATCTTTGAACATGTAGGAGAATTATTCCAATAAATTTACCAGATGAATCAAACGTTAGCGAAATTTATGATATTTATTTGGGCATTTAATGTTAATTTGATTATATAATTTGATGTAATAATTGATTTTGAGAAAGTTGGAATTATTTGATATTTATTGTGTTGGGTTGATTGAATTTTGAGAAATATAAAGTGTTGTGTTTTTTTTGTAATTATTCGTTTTGTGAAGAAGATGAAGAAGAAGATGCCTGTCTAATGGAGGAGGGACGTTGAGCAAGTAAATGTATCATGCCACGTATGACTAATACAAATTAATCTATTTCGGTTTCAACTATGGCACTCTTTTTAATTTATTATCTGATTTTACTTATCATTTTTCACTTCGCCTATAAATATTACATTATCTTTTATCATTTATATTTTAAGTATAATTTAAAAAACTAAATTAGAAAATAAATAGTGTAATAAATTTAGGAGGCAAAGCAATCACTAGAACTCTAGAAGTCTATCAACATGCAAAACGGAGAAGATAAGATTAAGAGCTCATTAATGATAAATTATCTTTTTATAAAAAATAATCTTTTATCTGAAAACCTAGCGAATCATATTTAATAACAATCTAAAAACATTATTACCAAACAAATTAAAAATATTGCAACAATTTAAGGGGCAATAATGGCATAAGACTTCTCTTTAAAATAAAGTCAACTACTCACAAGTCACAATTGGAGTAAATTCCAGTCTAATTCTCCACCAACCTGCCTTTAACTACTTGATTATTAATAAAAAGCTAAAATTTGATAGAGCTTTTTTTTTTTTTTTTTTTTTGTAAAATTAGCGATATATTAAAATAAATAATTACAAACAATTCATGCTGGCTCACAAATGGGTGTTACTGAAATCACCCACATAATCTCTATGTGGGCTGACATCAAGTTTATTAAATAAAGATGATATGCTCTTAAGTGATCTTTAAACTTAAATGATCCTTTTAAACTAGGGGCCTTTCAAAGAAGAAAAACTAAATATTATTTTAATGAAATTATCAAAAAAGAAATATGAGTCAATTATGCTCTAATATTGATTATGTCATAAAAAATCTTGAAAAGGAAAAATACCTTAATTTGAATTAAAAAATGGATTTCGAGCATTAGATTTATTATAGAGTTCATTTCTCTTTTTGATGCGCGTCGTTACTCGGACTCGAAACGGAATGCTCTAACTCAGTCACACAATTTGAACCAATTCGTAGCTGATTTACACCATTTGCGTTGATTTATACAAAGTTTTTTTTGTCTATAATTTGTTATGAATTTTTTAATATTTTGAATAGGTACCTAAATATCTACAGTATTTTCGTCTATAATTTGTTTTGAATTTTCTTAATATCGATCTAATGAAAGTTTTTTTAAAGTTTAATGGTCTCCTTAATTATAGAAGAAAGGATTTAATACAATTTTCGTTTTGTTCTTATTTGTGAATATATCGTACAAAAATCTATTGAACTTCAATTTTGAAAAACACGTTTGCAAAAATCTTACGTCATTTTATACATTAAATTTAAGTTTGGGTGAAAGGCGCATTTGATCACACAAGTTTCCCACCATGTCATCATTCGATCACACATGTTTCAATATAACCGCTCGATCATACATGTTACAAAAAGTATCCCTCTTGATCATTTTGTTATTCATAACAGATGTTATTAAGGACAAATAGAAAGGGTAAAATTGTCCAAACACAGCACATTGTGATATGATACTGCTTTAATTTCTTAAAGAAGGCGAGCCTATGAAATATCAATTGCTTTTTTTCTGGGGAAAAAAGAAACCTGGCCGTGCACTGCATAATCTATATCAACCAATTTTTCCCCAGAAAAAAAAAGCAAACAATCCTCATAAACGATGAGGATTGCATGATTCAAGAGAGCACGTCGACATATTGTATCTTGAGTCTGGATCAACACTCATCAACACGGTAAGATTGTTTTGTGTTCCCAACCGAACAAGAAGAATCGTGCACTAGGTAGATCGATAAAGCTTAATGTGCTTCTTTCTGCGTTTCTATATACATATAATACTGAACAAAATAAGTTGCCAAGCATATATACCAACGATGAGCTGCAGAATATGTAACCAGATGACGACTATATAGTATCCCTTGATTTCACACGTTAACACGAAAATCATTGGCAATATATAATTAGATGAGCATAAAGTGAAAATAGTGAATTCCTTAACATTACTTTGAATAAACTGGGAATCTGGGATACATATCTAACATAAAGAGAATTCAATAATTCCCTTAAGCCTTAACTTACCTGATTAGTTGATTAGTATGAGGCGCAATGGTAAGAGAAGGGAAAGGAGCTCCCTTCAGTCCAAGTCACAGAACGAAGGAATTAGAACACTATCTCCCACGTCATTCACTCAATCATTCAGTATGAAACACTCTATCGTTCAAACTGAGCAGTTAAATGAATGAGATGGCAGATAATCTAACTCCTAGTCTCGTTTATGAGTGGGCTGACGGGAGCTCCTTACACCAACACCTTCCAATGCCTCTCCGTTTACAACCTCACAAAGAAACGAACCTATCACCTGAAATTTGCAAAAATTAGTAAAATAAATCAGAGTTGCATAACACAAAGCTAACTTATTAGCAGCACATACACAAATTAAATAACGAACAGATTGGTTTTAGCTTGATAATTATCGCTATTACAAACATTACAAATACATGAAGATCGAAACAGTTAATTAAGGATTCAGATACAAAGGATAAAATCAAAATACAAGCAAAAAATTAAAATAGCAAGACAATAATATTACATCAATTATCAGCTACAACCTGCAAAGAGGTAATTTATTCCTTCTAATACTAAAATCAGGGAAGCCAAATTACTAGAAAGACTCATCTCCAGCACAAATTTTACAAGAAAATGAAAAAAACAAAATAGACAAACCCTAATTTCAATTTCACAAATTAGGAAAGAAACCACGGAATTAATATAAATATTGGAGTACAAGGGTTATTGCATTCATGTTAAAGATAAAATTAGAAATCATCAATATGTCAAATTAACATTAACATGACCCAATACCTTTTAAAAATGTCCAGCCTACCTAGACTCATTCGTATGACGAGAAAAGTTTGTTTTCGAATTGACTCAAGAGTAAGATGAAAATACTAGTACTATTATCTACTACTTGACGAAATATGGAATGAGGAATGTAGAATGAATGATATAACCAATTTTTAATTCTTACAGTATTAAGAAAAAAGTGAAGAGTCGCATGAAATATGGAATGTTGAAAGAGGAAGATATGATGGGTCGCTTTCGTCATGTGAATCAGAAATTAGATAGCAACTTCACGTTACTCTGATAGTTTGACTACCTGTGTTTCTAACAAATGTATATGCATTAGGTTCTGTCATTTTTTTTGATATTTATAACGTTTAAATAAAAAAAAATTTAAAGTTCCGCAAATTTTCAGTGTATGGACTATCTCTCGAGCACAGGTTTAGGTTCGGCCTCAATGGGAAAATAAAATGGAGCACCTAACAACGCATCTTCACAGACCAAGAACTACGAGATCACCCCTTTCATTCTGGGGTGACGGAGGGATCGTACCATTCGAGTCTGTCATTTTTTTTGATATTTATAACGTTTAAATAAAAAAAAATTTAAAGTTCCGCAAATTTTCAAACATATATTTGAATCATTTAAGTTATCGAATTTTCATTTTAAAATGTTGATAAAATGAAAATTTAATATTGGATTTTCAAATTTAGAAAGATTTTTTGATTTTACTCTTCGGATACTGATAATAATATTTCACTTATGATATAGTATGTTAAATTATATTTATTATTATAGTGTTAATTAGTATATAGTTGTATTTAATTTCTAATTAAAATAAAATGAGAAGTAAATAAAACATTAAAAGTGTAGTTATCACCAATTAAAATATAAAAATCAAAATACTTTTAAAAATGTAATAAATAATACTCCATAATGGACAAAGGAATGAAGTTATCATTTCTATTTGTAATTTCTTGACTAAATTAAAAGGGTTCTAGTTGAAATTTTAGTTTACAATAATTTATTTCTTTCTATGTTTTCATCATATTTTTTGTGGATTTATTGAATTACTTTTAATGAATTTTTAATAGGAATATGAATTTGATGCAATAGTAGTTAAGTGGAAATAGTGATAATGCACTACATTGATGGATGAAAGAGCAGTGTATATTGATTAGTGAATACTCCAGTTAATAGTGATGAGTCATAATAGAGACTGTTACCTAGTGAAACACTATTTTCATTATAATTTATTGTGTATACAAACACGGCTCACGTTCGGTAACGAGATCTGTTGTTTGATATTAGTGTTACACTTAAAAGTTAAAATACGAAACACATAGAACGTGTATTAATATCATGAAAATAATTATAATGAAAATACATCGATATATCCGCTATCTGATGAGAAATGAAGCAGCAGAGACTATTTGACACCAATAAAATGATACAGTAATAAAACAGACACAGCCTTGATGGGCGTACCCTACTGCTCCCTACTAGTCAGTGCAAATGGGAAGTTGTAGTTTTCGCATTCACAACTCCCACATGCCAACATAGTAACATACAGTATAGTAATCTTTTTTTCATCAATAAATCTTTACTCTGGCACTTATTTTTCTATGACGTATTGTACTTTTGGTTTTATTTTTTTGTAGACGTTTTATAATTTTATTGTAATTTTTTATTAATTTTTTTATTGAAATTATTAATTAATCAATAATATAGTGATAATCAATTAACATTTTACAGTCTCAATGTACATTTTGACTACTTTTAGTTTTCTTAATTTATGTGAAAACGCCTAAAACATCATATAGAAAAACAGGTAGAATATTTCTTAATTAATTTTAGTATTATATTTTTTTTTTTGAAATGTTCATGTCATACATGTCTCTCTATTTTATTATAATATAATTAAAATATATAAATGATAATATTTAAAGTTTGACATTAGAAAATATACAAATGATAATTTAATTTTAGTATTAATTGAAGTAAACTGAAAGCACATAACGTCCTTGTAATAAAGAGAGTTTTTTTCTAAAGATAAGTTTGACATTGTATCTTTGTATTTTTGAAAGTGGAAAGTTATGATCTTCTCCTAAGTTTTGTTCGGAGTACAAGTATAATTTGTAGTCAGTACTATGTTTACTGTGAAAAGATTGGGTGCATCAATAATTCGGTGCATTCGGTGCATCAGGTACCCATTTAAAGGTTTTAAGTGGGTACTGTACCCGCTTAAAACTTCATCATTGATACTTGTACCCAAATTGTACTATAACAATGGTACAATACAAATATGTGGTATTGTACCATTGTTATAGTACAATTTGGGTACAAGTACCAATGATAAAGTTTTAAGTGGGTACAGTACCCACGTAAAACCTTTAAATGGGTACCTGATGCACCGGGTGCACCGAATTATTGATGCACCGAAACCGGACTCATGTTTACTAGTCTTACGTGAATGATGTTAGTATTATATTTACGAGTCTTTACATCAATGTCAATATGTTTAATTCTCTTACGAAAAACAAGATTTTTATAAATGTGCATAGCATATGTATTGTTATTAGTGAATATATATTATTATTATTAGGTTATATTTATTTGTATCGGGCTTTGTGTGTAAACGACATCAAGAATAATATTACATTTTTCAATTGTCACGATAAAAGTTCACATGTAACAATTTTGTAACACCTAACTTAGTCGATAAAAGAACTAACCAATTTACCTCAGATGTTTGACCCATATCTCCCTACTTGACTAAGGTGCTTTGATGATTTACTTCTTACTTCTCCATAAAATAGACTTTTATTACAACTGTAAAATGGTAATAAAAGTAAAAGATTCGTAATGAAAGTGTTTTTGTTACACATTTATTATGATCTTTTCGTCGTGACAAAAAGAGCCGACGTAAAAGTTTTGGCTACGCTTACCCATTTATAATTGATCATCTAGTGGTTGCACAAACTGCCCAATTTGAGCAAGGAAAAAAACCTTCACTACCAACTTGTTAGCTCCCTCCAAAATTACTATTGATCAATCATCATTTACTCATCAATAATGATTTAGGTGAGGAGATTTTTCAAGGTTATATTAGAGCTGCCACGTTCTATCATTGTAAGATATATTTAATTCTATGTTTTGTAAGATATTCTTAATGTTTTATATGTGCATAATATTTTTATTAATTATATTAACTCATTAAATAATTAATGAGCCATCGAACTGATGTGACTGCTCAGCCCGGTTAGTGGGTGGCGTCGATTTAGTTCCACCTATATATTCATATCCCGAGATAGAGTGCTAGTAACGAGCTAAGTAATCTGTTACTCGCTCGAGCACACGACTCGATAGACCGCTCTATAATTAACGGGCAGGGTACAAGCCTAAGATTATGCTCGTTTGAAAGACCCACTCCGTAATAAACTATCAAATAAATTAATGAATTTAATATTAGCGTTTAAAATAATTATCTATAATTAAGTTTTTTAAATATCGTTATCAACAATATAAATAATTAAGGTTTATATTGATGTTCCAAATATACCAATGTAATATTTTTTTAATTAAAAAAATGTTTTATTTTCCCATTTTACCTTCATGAGCCGGTAATAAACGAGTAAAATGTTATCACCAGTCTTGTTAACTTATGGAGTCGAGTAGGTTACTAAAGTCATGCTCGCTAAATTACCCGACTAGTTATCTTATCGAGTCGAGTTGGACACTCCAATAAACGACTCGACTTGCTTTCACCCCTACACATCGACCAAACACTAACCAGAAGCATCACCCAATCGGTTAGTTTGGCACAAAAAGAGCACGGCCATGTAGAAGGCTGCAGTCGTTAACTAATCGTACCAGGACCTTGTACACTCCACTCCTGGCCTTGAAAATAGTTTTTACTTTTTACGCGTCATTAAGGAAAAAATATGACCCACAATCGCTTTTCAAGATTTATTTTGAACTTTTGAATCCGTGATTTATCTATCAAAAAAAAAAGAATATGATCCGTTTGCGTTAAACGTCAATCTTAGCAGGAGAATTCTCAAGAAGAAAATTTTACATCTTTACACTTTGCTTTATATCCAGTTACTACTCAATCATGGTACTACCATCTTAAGCATATATCAAAATGGACTTCTTTTCATTTTTTCTGGGGGACATTGTAGTTTGTTTAAACTGGTAAGTGAAGAATTAAGAGAAAATTATCTTCACTTTCCTAATCAATATGTACGCTACAGATTAGAGTAGAAGCTTAAAATATCCGGAAAAATAGGCTTGTCGACCCATCTCCAAACGACCTCAGATCTGCAGGTCTAACCAGTGCCCTACAGAGAGGGCAAGTTCTCTCCCTTTCAAACCTGAAAACAAATTGGTTCTCGTATTATAAGTAGTCCAATAAGTAACCATATGCATTTTGAAATGTATGAAACAGGAAGAGTACATGGTTTCCATTGAAATACCCGAGATCATATCCATGAATAAGAAAGAACGGGACAAATTAATATACGTCCAACAAGAAGATATTTAGTTCAAAGAAAAAAACAACTATTTCCCATTGCAGGTACAACTATGAGTTATTCAGGTATGGAAGGGTCGTATATGATATCAGGATGCAAGGTCCTAATACCAATGCAGTGGATATACTGATAATAACAACACTTAAAAACCAATGATGGAAATTAGATGGCTAGCAGTAATATGCAAGGACAACAACGGTTTTGCAGTTTTCAGTGTTTTTCTATTTTTATCAACGTATATATTGACCACCTAATAGAGTACTAGGAAATGAAGTAGAGAAGACGAATTTATTAAAAATCTGAATGACAAATTGCAACTAGATCATCTACCATTCTTTAACGTAGACTGGCGAACTTATGGAAGTATGGTGGATGTATTTGGAAACGTGTGCTTTAGCACACTATAACAAATGAACGCCTTATTCAGGCATGGTGCATGAAAACTCACCATTCTGAGACACAATCTTCACAGAAGATGTGTTTGCATCTTAACAATATGGGGGCATGCATCTTTTCCTGACAGATAGCGCACAAGTCTCCAGCTGCATTTACCTGCATTCAGCAAAACCTTATAATTATTTATACGTACAATGCTAGCGAGAAGTCTACGGCAGCAACTTTCACTCAGAGCATATAATAAAAGGAAAAAAGAAAAAGCCTTCTGGGACCAGAATAAACTAAAAAGATTTAATCCTCAGCCATGTGATACATACCAGGCTAAAGGATCAAACATCAACTACTTAGTGGAAGTCTAAAGTTCAAACTATGCTAATACCTGTTCTGATGTGGCATGACATCCATAATGAACTTCCTTCATCGATAATGCTTTGACAGCCGCTAAGAAAGACTGAACCTGCATATAAACATAAAAAGAGAGAGAAAAGGAGGCATCAGATAGAACGCTACTCTAAAAGATTCCACGTTGGAAATAGGCTAAAGAGCGTACCGAGAAAATGTTTTTAATACAAGAAATTGGTCAAATACAAAATAAGTGAAATAAACAAGTCATGATCAGAGGATATACCTTCTCAACAATCGTTGTTAGCTTGAATGTAAGATAAAGCCCAGTTATCAGTGAAGAGAAAAGGCTCCCATACTCCTTGTTCAAGAAGAACCTATACCAGACAGGAGTAGGTAACAGGGCTCGGTATAGCAGCAATGTGTACTCAACTAGAGTCAGCATTTGGCCCTATAAAATGCATTGGGTTAAGATTTGAGATTGATAATCTCCAATAACACATTCTGAACGCTTGTTACCTGTCTGCGGAAATTATGGCCCCTGCCATTTCTGTAGTACATTAGTAAAATCAACTTTATGGCCATTGCAACCTGCCGCACCATTGTATCTAGAGGAAAAAATAACTATTTCTCATAAATATACCTCCTGGAAAGAGAATAATTAAGATCAATATGTAAAGGTACTTGTTGAAGGAGATCATAGTGGACTACTGTCATACCATTAACTAAAATGATGAAAATTGCATGCCAAAAAGGTGGGATTGTTTTTGAAGGAACCATGAATAAGGGGTAGTAAATATCTTCATTGCAATGCCACCAATAAATTCCCATTACATGAAGGAGAAACACAGCAAAGTAACCAATGAGAACTGCCATCTTCCTCTCACCCTGAAGCAATGACAAATTGTAATGGCAAAGCCTTTTCCAATTGCGATGCTATAGCATTTCTCTCAATTAAGTTTGATAGCACCATGATAGTGACATGTACTCAGAAATCAGAATAAATAAAGTACGTTACCTTTAGAGCTGTCTGCTTTCGAACTATTTCATTGGACTTGAACAAGAAAGCAGTTATCCATATTGTGGCAAAGAATCCTGTCAATAAATTTAAATTAGTAAAAAAAAATCCACGGTGAGAACCCAAAGAATAAAATTTTATATGTAATTATCTAGGACAGAACGATTTTATTTCCAACTTTAAAGTTGCATAAGTATGATACTTGTGAGTTCCCATTCAGTGAAAACAACCGGCAATCTTCATGTCACATTAAGAGTCACAAATGTTTTAAAATAACAATAGCATCTTCACACTGCATCAGATGTTTAGAAAGCTGTTTGTCTGTCTATGCAACAAGACACAAGAATACCAAAGAGATAGAAGCAAGTTGAACTCCCACCGACGGGAAATATAAGTTAAACAATGTCAACTTCTTCACATTGTCATGGTTCCTACTCTTTTTGGAAAACTTCTCTAAAAATATAATTCTTGTACAAACTGCTGACACTTAACAAAAATACGTCAAAGTTATTCGAGGAACCTAGCCTCACTCAATCCGTATTTCAGTGTAAACTTAGTTAAATGGAGCATGGTTCATCAAAAGAACCAGAAATATACACTATCCCTTTGATCTGGATTCTTACTTACTTATCACTCAAGAAAGATGCAAAAATTATCACTCAAGAAAGAGGCTTACCATAATCAGAAAGTGCTTTATCATAAATCCTAAATATGAAAGGAGGCAGATAAAAATATTAACAAACTCCCCATCTTATTTGGCACAGATAATTTCGATTGTGAATCAAAATTATTATGTTAATACTTTTTCTGACAACATATACTAAAATAATCCAGCTCAATATTAAATAGTCAACCATCAAAATTCAAAACTAGACAACAATTTTGAAATGCAGGAAAGGACACAAAATGAAACCTTGCAAATGTTGCCGGATGAACACAACCAACAACAACAATGAAAACGGAAGAATCTGCTCAATCCACCTCGCCACCACCTGAATATCATACCGTTGAATCGCAGAACTACTACTACTCTCCCTCTGACCCCCATCTCCACTCTCCCCACTCCCCACACCCCCATCCTCCTCCCCCATCGTCTCCTCTCCCTCCTCCTCGTCCGCCTCACCACCAATAATCCTAATGGCAACCTCCCCACTCCCACCACCACCTCCTCCATCAACCGTTGGATCAAGCCCCGTGGGAGAATTCAATGGCGCCGATTCGTTATCCTCCGATAGACCTCCTCTCAAGAGACCTGAGTACTCGAGAAGAGACGATATCGGAGAGTGGAAGTACCTGAACGGGAACAACCGTATCCTCGCCGTGAAGTCGGAAGCTGAAACCCTAGCATCCGCCGGAGTTTGACTCCGTTCGGGAGGCGTCTCCGTTGGCTGCTCCATTTCTAATAACTAATTCAGTTTTTCTTTTCTTTTCTTTTTTGTTAATGTGTAATGGATTAAGTAAAGAATATTATGAGTATATGATGTTGAGCTTTTGAGGGGAAACAGGACAATTGAAGTAGGACAAATAAATTGAAACAATGAAAGATGAAGAAAGGGAAAAGTTTTTGTGTTTATTATGGTGAAGTAGTTGATTAAGCAAATAATGATATGGGCTATGAGGTATGAGGTTGACTATTGAGAATAAATAGGACAATTAAATTGAAACAATCAAAGATGAAGAAAGAAAAGTATGAGTGTGAAAGGTTTATGATTTTCAAATAATAAAACATTGAATGCGGATAATGTGATTGGTAATATAATCTAGCATCTTGAGTTGAATAGTTGACGAGTCAACACGAGATCATTTGGAACTTGGAAGGCTTTAAGATAGATATTTTATTTTGGACAAATGGCACCGGACATCACTAACATTTGGTTTTATTTATCACTGGTATTTACTTTCAATCCATATACATCATTCAAATTGTTAGACAGTGCAACCCGTCTATTTTCGTCAAATTTGGTTGGAATTTCTTTGTTTACAAAAATATCAAGGGTAATTTAGTGAACACACTTAATTAAATTACCAACTATCTTCGAGTACGGCACCCAAACCCTTACCCAAATCAAATAACAACTCTTCTCTCTCCTCCTCTCGCGTCAACTCCTCAATTTTCTTCGATAATCTCCAAACTCTCACATCAGCCAGGGCGTATATAGAGGGGCTTAGGGGGGTGCCCGTCTTTCCTAAATCCCTGGAAAACGTTGCATAACGAAGAAATATAAAAGAAAAAATAAAATAAAAAAGTACAATAACTCAATGGTAAAGCCCCCGCTATCGCACTGGAGATGTGGGTTCGTTCCCCACTTGCATCAATTTTTAACAAAATTTCTACTTTATATGTTTTTCTTTCTAAATTTCGCCTTCCCCCTTTATATTAATTCTGATTTCGTCCCTAACATCAGCACGCACGCGTCGTGATCAAATACTTGCATCACTGCTCAACCATTGTCCTGATCCGCTTATGTCAATTAATTCGGACAAAATCGAGAGTATTGCAGACTTGGAGTTAATGTGTTTGATTTTGTTGTATATCTGTATATTCAAAGCTATAAGAGGACACTGCCCAAAGGACATAAGAATTCCGTTGTTGCGTATGATGTTTGGCCATTGAAGTCCGCCTTTGACTCAGATGTTTCCATGTACCGTTGTCTTAACATACACAAAGAAGATAAATCATACAATGTGTCTTAAGTGATTAGAGGACTAGAATTTGTTTTTTAACCACTTCAACACAAGATTTAATCCATAAAAAAGATTGAATCCATATTATATGAAAAAACGAGATTACATATACTTAACAATTTAACTCTTAACAAGTCGAGCAATATCCAACCGCCATTGAGAAGTCAATCAGTGGACAGCTTCATTTTGAATGAACGAACAAAATCATTTATAACTTCCATGAGAAAAGAAGAAGCACATGATAGTTACGTTTAAAAGTAATTATTGTATTACATTCAAAACAACCCCTTAAATTCCTTACCGTTGGTTAGCAATTTATTGTGCAGACAATAGTACTAGGGGATATCGATGTGGTTGATAGTTAATGTGATCGACATAGCTCATTAGTTTAGTCATTAGTGAACGTTAATTTCCACTATCCAGGCTGAATTGCATCATTTTGATATGAAAATAATGAGAAAATAGAGTATACTTTAAGTTAACCATGAAATGATTGGTTAAGCCACACCAACCAATTTATTATTCTCATCACTTCTTTAGTTGTCGTATTAACTAATTTTATATTGATTAAAAAAATTAAAAAAATATAAAAATGTAGAATGAATTAACTAAAACTACATTGTTGATTGGTTGTTAATTTAAATAAAAAAATAGTCAAAAAATACTTTAAAGATATAGATATATAGTTCATTATGCTATAATAACAATTATTTTGAAAATAGAAAATGCTCGATAAAGCGACAATTAAAAAATGAAAGAAGTGTGATACCATAAAGCATTCTTTTCCTGACCATTTACATATAGGCTATTGGAGGACCGGATAATTCGAAACCCGCTCGTTACCCGACAGGAAAATTCGAATTCGTTACCCGTTCGTATCCTTAACGAGCGATACTCGAGTAACTTTTTTACTCGATATCCGATTTGGAAAACCCGGGGCCGCTCGATTACCCGCTCGTTTAATTTTTATATTTTATATTTATATAATATATATGTTATACTTTAACCATAACTAATTTCATTGACCGATATAAGACTCGTCGTCCGGCTCCATACCCGCTCATGTCCTTATCGAACGACACGAGGTAATAGGTTTGCTACTCGGCTCGGTGAAATTGAAATCCGACCGCATAACCCGCTCGAACCCGACTCGTTTGCAGCACTACAGTTACAAAACATAAAAATTTGGGGGCCTTAAAATTCACGAGCTTAGGTTTCATTTTATGCTCGTAAAAAGCATAAATTGCAAATAATTTATAAATAACATTGGTCCAATTTTTCCATATTTGTGAAGTTTGAATTTATAAAAACTCTTTTTGTAAATTAGCAATGAATAATGAGTACAATGATATTATAAACAATTATTATAAAAATTCCTAATTAGAGAGTTAGAATATAATATGAGACAAATTTATCTCCAACAAGTTCTATATTTGATATCTAATTTACAAAAAACTGCAAATAGTTAGTTTTTGATTTTTTTGACATCTAATTATCTCCAGAAAAATTTGAGTTTGTCCTCAACTTTGAAGTCAAAAATATAAAAAAGGTAGATCTGAGGACTATGAAAGAATTTTATTTTATATAAAATCTAAAAGTAACTCCTAAATTTAATACAAAAATATACAAAAAATTGATTTTAAGAAAAACGATTATATAAGGAATTTGTGAATGAACTGGACATAAAATACTCGAGAGGAGCCGGGCCGGCATCATTAATGTAGCCCAAAATGTAATGAAGATAAGCTGCCCATTTGACCGTCTACAAGTCTCATCTTATGAGCCTATTAACTCCCCATCTCTCCTAGAGATAAAGATTGCAGTCTCTTCCCCATTTAACGTTGGTGTCTTTATCAAACATTGGTTAGATCATATCATCTTAATCAATTATAGTCAATGTGATTTCACCCAACTTCTGAATCCCCAAAAACTTAAATGGGATTCAATGAATTTTTAGAGAACTGATAGCACTAAATACAGTGCAACATAAACAGTTAGTCGGCGCTTCATTTGATCTAGCACATCATAGAATCCCATATAAATGCAGGAAAATAAACAGGACGTCTAACAGAAATGTGCATGAAATTAAGAAACACATACCGACATACAGAGATATGCATGAGAATATGAAGGACATGGCAAAAGGTAAAACTAAGATTAGCTTACAGCTTCGATATTCTTATTTATGAACAACGAGGATGCACTTCCAAATTGTGTCTAGCCCCTCCAGTTGTCTTTCCTTTGCCTTATCTCTTGCAAGGCTTCAGTGGGGGACTTGCATCCAACCTTGTCCTGTATAACATGCAAGAGTCTTGGTATAAAAATCCTATTGTCAGACTAGCGAGGAAATCTTACATTCTTGTTACTTTGACTGAATATATGTATTCTTCCTCTTACAGGGTTTTACATTGTCATGTGCAAGCAAGACAAACACACGTATACTTTTGAAAAATATGTTTGTTTAATTTGTGAATCCGAAGTAAAACAGTTCAGCATCAGGACTATGCAGTCAACTTTCTGATGAATCAGACAAAATATGAGGGTATACCTGAACTCTTGGAGATCAACCCCCATAATTGGATTAGTCTTACATCCTTGTTACTTTGACTGAATATGTATTCTTTCTCTTACAGGATTTTACAAGGTTATGTGCAAGCAAGACACACACGCGTATACTGGTGCACGATATGGTTGTTTAATTTTTGAATATAAAATTAAACAGTTCAGCATCAGAGCTATGCAGTCAACTTTCTGATGGATCAGACAATATATGAGGGTATACCTGAACCTCTTGGAGATCAACCCGCATAAATGGATTAGTCTCCCATTCTTCCTCAATTGTTGATGGAATGGTTGGAAGACCAGCCTTCCTCTTTTGCTCAGCCCATGATAACTTTTGAGCTATCTTCCCATTGTCTGGCTCCACCATCAAAGCAAATTGCAAGTTTTTAACAGTATACTGAGAAATAAACAGAAGTCAGATCACAATCATAGATGAACCAATAAAAAATCATCCAGAAGCTTCCCGAAGTAAGATGTAAGCGGAATAAAGTAATACCTCGTGACCACAGTAAACACGAGTTGGCTTTGGTAATGAACCTAGCGTCACACATAGTGATTGATGCATCTGCTCTGCAGTGCCTTCAAAAAACCTACCACATCCAGCAATGAACTACAGGAAACGGAAAATGCATAGTTATGGTCCACGATTCAGCCAAACTAATGACAACAATTAGAAGTGGTTTATTCATTATTATGCTATATAAATTACATCATATTCTTTAGCTATCCATTTAACTTAACATGATTCAATTCGAACTATGTAAGAACTCAATATTCATTTAGATAAGCAGGTCTCATGGTTTGGACATCTCCAAACCACATCAGGAAAGAATTAACTCACCATGGTATCTCCTGTGAAAACAGCAGGATCTTCTCCGTCCTTTCCAGTCACATAATAACTTATGTGACCTTTGGTGTGGCTGAAGATATCAATATAATTAGGCAACATCAGTAAAGAGAACTTCAAAAAGATGCAAGTAAAATCACCAAGATACCACTATAACCTATGATTATTAAAATTGACATTTGACCAAAGAATTGGGGATGTATACAACGACTTGAAACAAATTCTTGAATTCACAAAGCTGCCAAGACAAGAATCCGAATATAATATCTACGCAATAAATGCTGAGAGTTTATACAAAAGAAAGTCAAGACCTAGCCACCATCACTAACATATATTGGTATCCAGTCTCTATTTGCAGGAATCTAAACGCCTCTATAATTATGAACATGGACAAATATGGAACATCACCCAAGTAATATCTGCCAATCACTTCAAAAGCGCCTCACAAAATGTTAAGAGGAGAATATGACACACCCAGATTTCTAGTAATGCACCATAACCGACTGTTTTAAGCTTTAAAATATCTACCTTCAAGATTGGGCTCAAAATAAACATTTGATAAAACATCTTTGATGAGAATGCAGTTCCACTATTCAAATAAACGCCTAATATGGAATTTGGAAACTAAATAAAAATGTAAATGAAATGACAACAAAAACAAGAAGGACTGTTGCAATAGAATAATCATACCAAGGCGTGTGAAGTGAGAGAATACTAATATCAGCACCGAGCGACAACTTATCACCATTTTCGACCTTATCAGTACACCCTTGAACATTGTCAATCGATCCTCCATAGACCTTAATTTCAGGTACCAATTGCTTAAACTTATTATTACCACCAGCATGATCCCTATTACCACAAAAAATATAATTAGGCTTAACAACACGTTCATCAAAATGCAAATGCCCCCTCCATCACAGTTTAGTTGAAATTTCGTCTATCCGCCAAAACAGTCGACCAATTTTTGAAGCAATAACTAACAAATATGATATTAAATTCAAATCAGAGAATTTGGATAGTTCCGTGCACTTATTTATCAAATTTTAAAACTAGAATTTTTTTTAATAATAATTTAGAGTAACTATTGAATTTATGAATTATACAATTCCAATACATGTTTTTAGTTGTAATTCTAGCTTATAAAAATTGGTCGTAAGTAATTGTCATTCTACACTTCCAATACACTTTTTAAGACAAATTTTCCTTTTATACATTACTATTAAGTATTAGATGCGCCTGAAAACTAAACGAAAGAAGCATCTATATAATAAAACTCTAGTGATTATGCGTAAATGACTAAAAATGAAAACTATAAAGAATCTAAGTATTATTCTCAGCATACTTGATTATTAACATGACAATTCTGATTCGAAGGGAAGTTACGTGTGTCAATTAAGGCTTCCAAGTTTGTTAATCTTAACGAATCGAAATTGAAAGTGGACAATAATTTTGGGACAAAAGGAAGCAATTTGACCAGTGGTGATGGGTGGTGAGGATGAACTTGACATCGACGCCGTTCTCTTGAGCAACGCTGATTACTTTATGGGGTTCAGCTGGGTCAACCACAGCTGCTTGCTTAGTTGCCTCATCGATTATTCTGCAAAAAATGATCAAGTTTTAAAGTAGTTGAAATTAATGATGAGTTGAAAGTAAATGAGTATTAATTGATGTGAAGAGATTGAAACGAACAAGTATGAATAATTGTCATCCAAACAAGGGATATGGACGATCTTCATTTTGGATTCCGCCTTCGATTTTGTCGTACGAACTCAGCTCTGCAATTATCCAATTTTAGAATGTCAAGGTCATGTTCCCACCAACACTATACACACACCAAACCAGTGTTTTATGAGCAAAATTACTATTTTGTCCCTGTATGAATCTCCTTCGATTACTGCACTTGCAAATAGAGGATTTAGTTATAACTTCGCTTTCCGAAAATTACTATTTGGATGTGTATAAGTATAACAGATCAGGTTGCCTCCCGTCGTAGGTCAATCCCGACCTGAGTTGTTGTTATACACGAATAAAGCATTAAGAGTTATCCCGTCACATCATATTTATTTCTATTTCTACCATATCACCAACATTTCCTTTTCTTTTTGTATCCCAACATATACCAGCCATATATATTTATTTTCTTTACTTTTTTATTTTAACATAATCTATAACATTATAATAATTAACAAATATTTAATTTTAATAGCTAGTTTTATAATAATTTAATTATCATTACAATTTTATTACAATATTTCTAAATATTGAAAGCTAACCAATACATAATTCTCTTAAATAAGAAAAGGAAACGTACACAAATTATTAAAATAATAAAACATACAATATACTAAAGTTTTAGTAAAAGTAAGTTTTTAAGTGAGATCTAACTCTGGGTTGTCCCAAATTTTTGCTAAATGTGTTTTATTAAATCTTCAATCAATTGAATATGTTTGGACCAATCGCGGAGTTCGGATCTAATATAAATATCTGAATCGGACCTACGTTGAACACATCATACTTCAAAGTGCGGTAAGACTTCCATTAAATAATTGAACGATGAGCTTGTACTAGCAGTTTTTGTAGGTTCGAATCAACGTTTTCCCAATTTTGATGATACGTGTCACTCTCATCTTCCACTATCATATTATGTAAAATGATACATGCTCGCATTACTTTTGATTCTCACTCCCACATTCAAGTTGGTTGACGAGTGATCACGAATCGTGCTTGGGGAACTCCAAATGCACGTTCCACATTCTTCCTACATTATGCTTGTTGTTTTACAAACAATTTGCTTTTTTTCCTTGGGGGATGTTGAAGTGATAGGACAAAAACGAATCATTTTTAGGACAATATGAACATGCACTTCAATATGATCTCAACCGGTTTCAGACAATAAAAGAGAGAAGAATATTGATAAAGTTGAATTAGTTATTTTTATTATCATTTGATTTTATTAATATGATATTCTTAGCCTTTGGAAAAGAACGTATAATAATTTTGTGTATTATCGTTAATTATATACTACCTCCATCCCTAAATGATAGGGTCATTTGCTTTTTCACGGTCTTCAAGACACGACTTACAACGTAATTATCTTTTATTTTGTACACGAAAAAATTATAAAAAGTATATATTTTAAAAATATACATTGAGACGAATCTAACAACATCTCATTTGACTATATTATTTCGTATTGACTATTAAAAATTAATAGTCAAAGTTTATAAATTTTGACCAAAAAAGTCAAAATATCCCCATCAATTAGGGATGGAGGAAGTAACAATTTTTATATTGAATAATAAAATGAATACTTTATATTAAAATTTTGAGTCTGCCCGGCTCGAACCATCAAAGGACCAAGAAGTGAAGTTTGGCATAATATTATGGTCTCTGGTCAGTGAGCATAAAGTACTACAAAACCAATTGGAGCTATGTATTGATGGTGGACTTTGTGAATCTTCTCATATTCGCATTTTGTATGTAACCAATAGTTTGCATAATCTTCTATTAGGAAGTAAACAACTATTTGGCTCATCATTTCCCATTTTGAAGGTAGTGGCGAACTTGTTCCTATTTCAATTCACTACAAATACAAGAATTATGAGGTACTTTAATTTGTGAATTTGTTAAAGAATAATTATTTTAAAGGATATTAAATTTGAGACTTATAAACCATGAGATATAAGTCTTAAATTTAGTTCTTGGACTTAAGGGGTTGAGAAGATAAATATGGCGTGGTTGCGGAAGATGATACTGAGGTGTTTGGTTAATATAGATTGATATTGCTAAATTGTCTAAACTATCCTCCGAATTTCACGCATAATCTCTATTTTAAGCCAAAAAAACATTTAGGGGACAACTTAATAAGATAAAAATATAAGAGGCAAATTAAAAAGATAAAAATAGTAAGCGACAATAATACCCTTTTTTTTGTAAATTAGCGATGAGATGAGTTTCGAACCAAGAGCCTTTTCCATTAGGCTATTCGATTAACTCTAACCGACAATAATACCTAAAGACGAGACTAGATGAATTTAAGCCGAAAAAACGAATGCCACGGTCCCCTCCGGCCTCCAGTCCGTTTAGTTACTAGTCCGGCCTTCAAATCTGTTCACTCATACACAGAACCCAAAAAGTAAAGTTTCATGCAAACATGAGATTAATTAGTCGTTTTAATTAAAAGCGTGCTTTGTTTCTCTTTTATTGTCAAACAAGTGACGTTGGTTTTACTAGTAACGTTTTAATGACATATTTCCATTTTTATGAAAATTAAGCCGTTGGAGTTTCGTTTCAAATTTCATTCATTTAATTCTACGTACTACATATATTTTATGCTTATATTTTCAGATATCAAATTCAACAAAACCAGATTCAGTTAAATTTCTAATATTATCTTCACATACTTTGCTCTGTTTCTTTATCTTTTTTTCAGATACCCATTATTGCTTATCTCAACAAACAGTGTTAACAATAAGGATTGTATGTTATATAGCCTCTCAAATTGTAAGTCCATCTTTAGTACTGTATAATACTGTAGTAAGTTTTGTTGTATGATGTATCTTAGATTTTCTTTTAATATATAATGTCGAATGACTTAGTGGGTAACGGGTTTCGAGATAGATACATTTGATTCTAGATTCGACTCTTATCATAAGGAGACGGATATTTTTAACTATGTATAGGAAAAAGATTGACAAAATGCAAGAACACTTCATGATGCACAGAGTATAGTAGTTTTTGGCATAGTGGGCATCAACTTTGATTGATGATGACTAAACAAAATAAAGATTCAAACTTTAGTTTCTGCTTTTGCTTTATTTTCGAATCTTGTTTTTGCTTTCTGAATTCATTTTTAATGATTTATTAGCTTTTCCAATTGAATTAAAAGAATAATACAAAAACTTTCAATTCTTTAATGAAAAATGAGGTTACAACCTACCATTTTTACTGTAAACTAATCACAGTGTAACATGTTGGTGTTTCTTTTTCACCTTCTATTCAGATTAGGAAGCTTCATCTTTAAGTTATATTGCAAGTTTTTATACCTCGAAAAAAGCAAGTTTTGTAGATGCCTTGTTTTACTCATTAAAGATTAAAGATAACCCTTTTTTTCTGTAAGTGGGGATCTGTGTTTACTGGCCTAGTAGTTTTTTCTACTAAGCTTTAAATGTTAGTATGCAAATCCCTCATTTTGCTGCTAAATCCAATGCTCTCACTACTGCATATTTTACAATAATAGGGATTTCTTAAAGCTTACGTAGCGTTTTTTAGTTCTATCTAAGCCACCGTTATTGTAGCTAAAATAGCGCTTATAGAAGAACTCAGTTTTTCTGTGCAGGCATGATCAGGTTTGAAGTAAGTTCACATATTTTGGTATATATAATGTATTTGTATCACTCATATCAAAAGCCATTATTGGTTTCTGATTGGTTTCTTGTAATTTTGTTAACATTTCAGATTATGTCAGTTTTGCTTTATTTATTTATGGAAGAGGTTGATCTTTTACATGGTTTTTGTGCTTGAACTTCATAGTATAAAAATCTTGAAAATGCATTATCGTTTCGACTTTTGATCAAGGTTCATGAAGGATGAAATAGCATAAAGCTTGAGGCTTATTATTCTTGTGATTTATCTACACAGTTTAGATATGTGTAGATTCTTGGTCAAATATATTTAAGGTTAAGCATATAAGTTTAACTTACTGATCTAGATTAGTAGCTGTTTCCAACTTTCTTCGTTCAGAATACTAGATTCTGGATGAGGCATCTACTTTTCTTTTAATAATTGAAAAATGAGAAAGTTATTTGCTCATCATCTGCCTTGCCTTATTAAAGGTTCTGTGAAATGCTTCTCAATTATTTTCTTCATCCTTATTGAGAAACTTGAAGATTGATTGTATTTTTTAAGTAATTCATGCTCAATGATATGTCTCAGTGATAAAAGAAGGGAAAGGAGCAGGAACGATTTCGATTTGTATTTGTAGCGAGGGATGGCCGAGCGATCATCAGTTTCTGGATTTGCTTCCCTTGTTATGCTAGTGCTATTGTTTTCACAAACTAGCTCAGATCTTAAGTCAGATAGGCAGGCCTTACTTGACTTTGCTTCCACAGTCCCTCATCTTAAAAAACTTAACTGGGACGTTTCACTCGATGTATGCACTTCCTGGAAAGGCGTTACCTGCAACAAGGAAGGTAGCCGAGTGATCTCGGTTCGTCTTCCTGCTATTGGCCTCTTTGGTCAAATTCCACCTAATAGTATAGGAAGATTGGATGCTCTTAGAGCCCTTAGTTTGAGATTCAACTACTTGAATGGAACTCTACCTAAAGATATCCTCTCTATTCCCTCTCTTCACTCGCTACAACTTCAGCATAATAGCTTCTCCGGTGATATACCTCCGGTTCTCTCTGCTCACCTCAGTTTGTTAGATCTCTCTTTCAATTTTTTCTCTGGAAGTATTCCTAACATCAACCTCCCTAAGCTGAAAGCGTTGAATTTGAGCTATAATAACCTGAATGGTTCAATTCCACAACCCCTCCAAGAGTTTCCAACCTCTTCATTCTTGGGAAATGCCCACTTGTGTGGGAAACCTCTTACTGACTGCTCGGGAACTACACAGTCACCTTCTCCTTTGCCTGATGTTTCAACGTCTCCTCAAGCAACGCCTGCGGCTCAAAATGCTGGCAAGTCTAAGAAACTTAATGTGCGTGCCATTATTGGTATTGCAATTGGAGTAGCCTCGATTATGCTATTCTTTATTTTAATACTCCTGTATTGCCGTCTAAAGAAGAAGGGGAACTTTGGTTCTGGTGCCAAAAAGAAGACTATTCAGAATGGAAAGAATGAGAAATCCTCTGATTTTGGAAGTGGAGTTCAAGCCGCTGAGAAGAACAAACTGGTGTTCTTTGAAGGATGCTCGTATAGCTTTGATCTTGAGGACTTGTTAAGGGCATCTGCTGAAGTTCTGGGTAAGGGGAGTTATGGAACTACTTACAAAGCTGTCCTGGATGAAGCAACATTAGTAGCAGTGAAAAGGTTGAGAGAAGTATCAGTTGGCAAAAAGGAATTCGAACAACAGATGGAGGTTGCTGGAGCAGTTGGCCGGCATCCTAATATCACAAAGCTGCTGGCTTATTACTATTCCAAGGATGAGAAACTGCTTGTGTATGAATACATGCCAGGAGGCAGTTTATCTGCAGCCCTGCACGGTACGCTTTATTAAAACCTATGATGAATTTGTTGATAGTTCATGTATATTATCCCTCACTTTATTATTCCTTGTTTTGTTAATTTCACATCTCAGGTGACAGTGGCACAGGAAGAACTCTTCTGGACTGGGATTCAAGATTGAAGATCTCACTTGGAGCAGCAAGAGGAATAGCGCATATCCATTCCGAGGGCGGAGCTAAACTGACTCATGGTAATATCAAGTCATCAAATGTGCTACTCTCCAGGGATCTTGATGGTTCCGTCACTGAATTTGGCTTAACTCCTGTAATGAATTCTTACCCAACCAAATCTCGAGGATTGGGCTATCGTGCTCCAGAACTGATTGAAACTCGTAAAGTGAATCAAAAGCCAGATGTTTATAGCTTTGGCGTGGTTCTACTAGAGATGCTCACCGGTAAATCACCAGTCCAAACCTCTCCGCGTGATGATGTGATTGATCTACCTAGATGGGTCCGTTCAGTGGTAAGGGAGGAATGGACAGCTGAGGTGTTTGATGTAGAACTTCAGAACCAGAACGCAGAAGAAGAAATGGTGCAGATGCTTCAAATTGCGCTGGCATGCGCAGCCAAGATCCCTGATAATCGACCCTCGATGGATGAAGTAGTAAGAATGATTGAGGACATTAGGCAATCTGACCTCGAAAATAGACTTTCTTCCGAGGATAACAGATCTAAAGATTCCACGGCGCAGACCCCTGAATGAACTGAAAATATATCGCTGCAGCCAAAATAAGTTAGTAATTTCAAATGATTCTAGTATAGTTTTTGTTCCTCCCTCTACTGTCATTTATCCATTTGAACTATTTAATCATAATGCACAAAATGGTTCTGTTTCTTCTTTCAATCTTAAACAAGTGGCTGTTGGATTTTTACAAATTCTGAATTATTTAAGGTTTTGGTGTTCAGAAATCTATGGTTTTACTAATTCTTGGATTAGTAGAAGGTTATAGTTTTGTTCATGCAACTCCTTATTATGACCAAAAAAATAAACTTACATAGTGTACTTGTGAAAAAAAAGTACTATGTTCCTCGCGGACAATTCAGATTAGCATAGTACACTCGAAGTGAAGAGTTAATTGATTTATGAAATACAACACCATGGAGTTTATACAACGCAACCGAGTGGCCTAATGAAATAGTAGCAAATTTTGGAGTTTATATCTGATTATCACATGTTAATCACCGTCACCATGGAGTCAATGATCAGAAGGTACTGGTTCGAAACTCACCTCATCGCTAATTTACAAAGAAAAAAATATATATAAAACATACTCTAATTGATCATCATTTAACATGGTCCCACATTTCATAGTAGAGAATTAGTTGAGTGGGCCCTCATACTCTTACCTGGCTTCGTAAGTGTTACTGGTCAACGACGGTCATCCTCTGCCATGTTTTGTTTAATAAAAGGACAACAATTTTTTCGTTTTCTTTTTCGCCATTTTCGATATTGCCCTCAAAAGACTTTGAAGTTTGACTTTATGTTTCTCGACCTATTTATATTTCCTTTAATATAAAATAATTACTCCCTCCATCCGTAAATGATAAAGATTCATTTGACATTCACTATAATTGGGACAACGATTTAAAACGTGAACATCACCTACTCTACATGAGTAAAAATTGTAAATGATTAATAATTAAAATATATATATTAAATCAAATTTTATAAAACATTATTATTAGTTAAAATACATTCTTTATAATATTTTTAGTAAAGTCATATTATACATTCATTAAATTATAGTATATCATCTTGAACTATATAATATATTAAACTTGAGTCATCCCAATATTTTATTATATAAATATCATAAGACATTACGTAAAACTCGTCGTATAAGCACATGCGATGCTTGTGCATCGTAATAATTATTAATTAAATATTTAAAAACTAAAGAAATTATTACGTAGATATTTTTATAAAAGTATTTATTCACCTTAATAATGATTTATAATTAATTAATACAACTTCTCCTCCTAAAATTTAGAACACTTGAGAACATGGAGCTTCACTCTCTAACTTCTAATTGCCCTCTTCCCGTATTATATATAGATATTTTTATCAAAGTATTTATTCACCTTAATAATGATTTGTAATTAATTAATATAAAATTTAGGACAATTGAGAACATGGAGCTTCACTCTCTAACTTCTAATTGCCCTCTTCCCGTATTATATATAGATAGATTAATACAACTTCTCCTCCTAAAATTTAGGACACTTGAGAACATGGGGCTTCACTCTCTAACTTCTAATTGCCCTCTTCCCATATTATATATAGATAGACTCTTCCCGTATTATATATAGATAGATAGATCTCCTCCTAAAATTTAGGAGACTTGAGAACATGGGGCTTCACTCTCTAACTTCTAATTGCCCTCTTCCCGTATTATATATAGACTAGATTATATATAGACTAGATGTGTGTACACAGTCCAGCCTGTGTGCAATTAATTTATCATATTTATAATATATAACTTTTGATCAATTGATAAATATAATAATTCTAGGCTATACTATTTCTTTTATCTTAATTAAATTTAATTTAATGTGTAAAATAACATTAGATATTAGAAAAAAAAGCCATTTTCATAAAATGATGACCAACTTTTTATGCCTATTAGTAAGTAGTTATTAAACAAAGTATTTATATAAAATTATATATTCAAAATATAGTTTATTCTCCTAATTTTTGGAGAATTGAGAACATGGGGCTTCACTTTTTTAATAACTAATTAATGCCTTCCCATATTATATATGGTAAGATATAGATAGATAGATTATTTTACTATATATTGGTTTAATGAACAAATTTGTAAATTACATATATAATATTAATATTTAATATAGAAAAGAGAAATTTAATGATTATATAACATACATATAATAGATAATAATATTATGTGTATTGTTGTAATTATAGCGTTAACAAATTTTTTGAACTTCATTATCTTGTACAAGATAATAGACTAATACCAGCTAAGTAACGCAGTCATATTATTATACAAATATTTTGTAAAGAACCTGAATAAAATAATATGTTATATTCCTTATAATTATTTTTATTGATGCTTTCATTTTTTGATATCCAATTTTGGTCAATGATTACTTTTATTTATTTATGCTATAAAAAATTACAAGAGAATAATGCTAAAGACAAATTCGATAACATTTTAATTACTTTTTTTTACTAAATTAGGAAATAAATTATTTGATAGTCCAAATTTGGCATGATAAAAAGAAAAGATTAATCAAAATTAATTGAGGGAGTATTTGTTTAGTATTAAATAAATAAGAATTAATTTATTTAGATATATAACCAAATGAAGATCTTCAATTGAAATCAGTACAATGAATACAAGCCGTATCAATGATCTCCACGCTGACTTTCAATTACCAGTTTACCACACCCACTGACTTTTCCTCTCTCTCATTTCACACCCTGTATTTATTAGAGGGCGAAGTAAATACACATATATACATATATTCGAACACAATGATCTAACGATTAACTAATATTCCGATCTTCTTTTTTACTTGTCCTATTTATAATTTAAAATAAATTAGAAATAACCGGCTTCTATAATCATCGGTTTTAGCATAAATATCTTAATTTATATTTGATCCATGAAATCAAAGGTTCGAATGGAGTTAATGAAGTGGTTATAAATTATTTTAAAAAATTAACTATCAAACTATATATATTGACTACATTTTACATTGTTTTTCCAATTCTTCATCTGTTTTCCAACACGTCATATACTAAGAATTGACTTCTAATGTGAAACAAGATTTAGCTCTCCCCATGAAACCAGAAGAAGAAGAAGAAAGAAAAAAAACAAGAAGCTGATAATAAAAAAACTTGGAGTCAAAGGAAAGAAGAAGAAGATATACATAATAATTCAGCAACCCTTTTTGTTGTTAGGTTGGTATACTTCATTATTTCATCATGTTGTCTCATAATCATTTTTACAGATATGTAAGAAGCTTTTGTATGAAATAGGAGTATATAATATCATGCACTATGCAGACATCTTTGATGGTAGTTGTCTGGAAGAGAATAAGTTATAATTATATGGTTTGATCTCATCTGGATTGATTTTGGTGGAATTTTATTTATGTGGTCCTTGTTTCTTTTCTAGTAGAGAGTTAGCTAGCATGCTTTAAATGAAAGCATGATCTGCCCACTATGTTCTTTCAATTATTCATATGTTTATTGTTTAATGTCATTTTCTTCAACATAAATTTTGCCTCTCTTTGGCGTGTTTGTTGACTGCTTCAATGAACAAGTTCTATAGATTATTCGTGTCGAAATTCGGAATTTGTTTATGGAATTATGGTTGATGAAGATGGAATTTCGAGTGGTATGTTCTTAATCTTTTCGTACATCACAGGCTGTTGTGAAGGTTTAGGTGTTAATTCTTTTAGAACTACCCCCCCCCCCCCCCCCCCCCCCCCCCGGCATCCCCTATTTGGAGATTGAATTGATGAGCCTCAAAAGATACAATCTTGCTCGTGAAAATTGAATATGAGTCGTCTGATGTTAGAAGAAGATTGGGGTAGATATTAGGCTTGCAGTAGTTCTGTCATTTAATAATTAGGCTAATGATGGGATTCATTTCTCGAAACATGTTCTTAGAGATCATAGATGATAAGTTTTGGATGGTAGATGCTTGAGGACGAACTCCAATAGTTTCACTTGTTATGCAATAGGAGTAATTTATTTTTTTGTTAGTATTGTACCTTGTAAATTGCCTACCGGGGGGGGGGGGGGGGGGGGATGGGGTGCGATGTGATGCCTTCATAGCCGAAGCAGCTATCTTGTGTTATGTGAGCTTTGGCCTGCTTGTTTCTACTCAAATGTTGTTTTATATAATCAAGTTCATGAGAATTCAAGTAATCTGAATTTCGGAAGATATAGGTTCTCTAATGGGCTCAGAATTATTGTTGCTTCTAAGTTGGCCTCCACAGCTAACTCCCAGTGATGTTGTATACAAAATATGTTGATCGTGAATCAGAGTCAAAACTGATTTTTGGTATATCAAGTTCATTTTTGTAACTCACTAGTGGAAGTCAAAAACATTTATACGAGAAATAATTAGTTAATGATTCTGGTAAATTTTATGTCGTTTAGAATTAACTTTACTAAGATAAATCTTCATGTCATTCACCAGGTTTTTGCAGTTTGAGCACTTAATTTGGAGAATATATTTGTAAGTACTGGTAGCCAAATGAGTACTGCAATTCGACTAGTTAGATGTCCAAAATGCCGAAAGATCCTGCCTGAGTTGCCAAATATTCCTTTGTACCAGTGCGGAGGGTGTGGTGCCATTCTTCAAGGTAACAATATGTTTATTACTCAATATACCAGCATGTAACTTTTGTTTCTTGTCAGAAATGCACTCTTACAACTTTGTTTCCTGCATTCAGCTAAGAAACGTAAAAATGAAACCAATGGAAGTGTTCTGAGAGCTCAAGAGACCGTTCTTATACAGAAACATGAACCTAATTCTGTTTCAAGTAGTTCAAGTCCAGAAGGTGATCATCAATCTGTAGAGTCTTCACCAAAAACTGATGCAACGGGAGAGCAATTCTCAACTGGGAGCGACAAGTCAGAGAAACCTGTTGATTCAAATTTCTCAGATGAGCATTCTCATTTAACGAAGCCTAATTATCTTCATGATGAAAAGGCGTCCCCAGAGATGAAAGAATCAGCAGTAGACGGGGAACGTCAGTTGGACCAAGATGTTGTACTACACAATGCTGAACCTTTGCACCGTAGCAGAGAAAACCAGCATGACAGACCCTCTGATGAGCTTTCAGATTCTCACAGTTGTCATAAAGAAGAAGATTCGTCTTCAGAAATCAGCATCGCTGCGAAGCAATTTGAAGAAAGATGTTCATCAAAGCTCAATGTTGTAACATCTGAGAATGAAATTGAGGATTCCCATGGCATGTTGACAGCGGAAGAGAAGTGTACCGGTGAACCAAAAATCTTAGATCACTCAATGGGTAAAAATCTAATGGATGTGGAGCGGCAAAACGTTGGAGAACACACAAGTGAAACTGAGGGTTCCCATGGTGTTTTGGAAAAAGAAGAGAGATGTTCTAGTGAACCTCAAAGCTTAAATGAACCTAAAACTACTACTTCTTCAGAGAGTGAACCTTTGAAATTGGTTGCGACAAAACAGATGCAAAACACTGGAAACAAAATTGGACAATACACAGATGATATGGAGGATCAACAGGGCGAACGGTCTGAAGGGAGTCATTCTAATGATACACAAAGTTTTGATGAGCCTGCAACTCATTTCTCAGTGAATGAACCTCTGAGATTGTATGAGGAGAACGAACCAGCTGCAGAAGATAAAGAACGTACAAAAGTGGATGAAATGAATTTTTCTTCAATAAAGAACGATAAGATGAGGGAAAATGCCTTGCCCGATCAAATTGAAATCTTTTCTCAAAAGAGAGAAACTGAAGAGGAAGCCTCCTCATCTATGAAAGATGTCCACAAGGTTGAGATATCATTATTGGTAGCAGAGGAATACAGTGTTGCTGATGAGGACATTAGGAGTCATTTAGATAAGCTGTCTGGTTCAGAGAAAGATGAAGACATCACTGCTGTTCTAGGCTCATCAAGTAGAAGCATTGAGTTTGCACCGCTCTCTCGAGATGATGAATATCTGAAGGAATCGCATGAAGTTTCCCCAAGCTCTCTTCGTACGAGCTCCGAAGTAATGTTTGATACTTCACCGATCAATACAAGATTTCCAATTGCACCACTCTCGCCAGATGATATAGATCTTGGGGAATCTCATGAAGTAGGTCCAAGTTTTCATCGTATAAGCTCTGAAGAAATGTTGGATACCTCACCAAGCAATCCAATAGCTCCAATTTCACCACTCTCTTCAGAAGATGCATATCGGGAGGATTCTCATGAAGTAGGTCCAAGTTTTCATCGTATAAGCTCTAAAGAAATGTTGAATACTTTACCAATCAATTCAAGAGTTCCAATTGCACCACCGTCGCCAGATGACATATATTTGAAGGAGTCTCATGAAGTAGGTCCAAGTTTCCATCGTATAAGCTCTAAAAATATGTTGGATACCTCACCGAGCAATCCAATAGCTCCAATTTCACCACTCTCTTCAGAAGATACATATCTGGAGGATTCTCATGAAGTAGGTCCAAGTTTTCATCGTATGAGCTCTGATGAAATGTTGGATGCTTTACCGAGCGATCCAATAGTTCCAATTGCACCACTCTCTTCAGATGATATATATCTGGAGGATTCTCATGAAGTAGGTCCAAGTTTCCATCGTATAAGCTCTGAAGAAATGTTGAATACTTTACCAATCAATCCAAGAGTTCCAATTGCACCACAGTCGCCAGATGACATATATTTGAAGGAGTCTCTTGAAGTTGGTCCAAGTTTTCATCGAATAAGCTCTGATGAAATGTTGGATACTCTACCTATCACACCAAAATTTACAATTGCACCACACTCTCCAGACAATATATATATGGAGGATTTTCATGAAGTAGGTACAAGTTTTGATCGTGGAAGCTCTGAAGAAATGTTGGATACTTCATTGATCAATCCAAGAGTCCCAATGGGTTTGATGGGTAAATCGCCCACAAAAATATATTATTCTGGCGATGAAAGTGGATCAGCGTATGATGGAGCTGAAATGTTACCTGCCAAAGTCTCACACCTACACAGCAGAAAGTTCAAAGGTCCAGGCCTAGTGAGTACCAACAGATCTCGGCAAAAGGATGGATTCAGGGTCAAGAATAAACAGAACGGCGAGCTGCAGATGCACAATGAGAAATCTAATTTGCTATCTAAGTTCAAAGAACCTAACAGTTCTTCTGTTTCAGAACGAGAGTGGAGGCATCATGAATCGCCAGAACCCAGAAAAATTAGCCGTCCAGTTAGAACTTCAATCAACAATGAGCCAATATCCAGGGGCTCATTTATGCCGCCGAGTTCTCAACTGTTCTACGGAAATGGAAGCCCTGCAAATTCTACACATAATTCTTATATGCGCAATGGGGAGTTCCGCCAACCTGATGCATTGTTAGGTTCTGATCTGGAGAAAAATGAATTGTTAAGGATGGTATATGAACTGGAAGATAAGATCAGCCGCACAAACATGTCAAAACAAGTGTCAGGTGAAAGATTGCCTTTTAGAGATGTTGGACAAGAGATACGTGCTGATCGATACTATGATTATCCAGCAACAGGGAGAAATTCGTATCTGGATATTCAATATTCTGGACATCGCAGCAATCACCCTCAAGGTGCATGGCAGGCTAATCAGCCTAGAAGCTCAAGACTGGGGTCTTCAGGTGAGGCGCTGTGCAGAAACCATATTGATTGCAGGTGTTCGCATTGTTTTCACCAGGATTTGCATTTCTCGCCAAAGCTATCTTCGCACTGCATTCATTGTCAGCATGCGGCCTCACCCAGGCATGACTATGACAATCTTCACCCTTCGTATTCCCCTAGTCCGCAGCATTATACAAGCTCCGAGGTTTCCCATGAGATGCAGGCTGATTATCGAGGGCACAACCATGAAGCAGAGATAATATATCGGAGGGAGAAACATCAAGTGATGAAAAGACATCTCCGTCCAGTCTCTGGTGGTGCTCCTATTATTAGTTGTTACCATTGTTTGGAATCGCTGCAACTTCCTGCAGACTTCCTTCTTTTTAAAAGAAGATGCCATCAGCTTAGATGCAGTTCCTGCAACAAGATCTTGAAATTCTCATTGCAGAAGGATTCACATTTAGTTCCATATGTTATCAAAATTCAAGCCCTTCCTCCCAGTGATATGGACGATTATAGTAATATAACCGACAAAAGAACTCTGGCATCAACATCTCATGCTAAAACCACTCAGGATGCTAGACCTGTTTCATTTTCTGATGATTTTGAACCATCTTTCTCTAGAAATGGTTCCACTGAATCAGGGCCTTCTGTACCCTCATCTCTTCCTAGGCCGAAGAGGTTGCCTAACGGAGAGCTGTCACCTAATCATACTTTCCAGGCCATGAACGACAGGAAGATGAAAACTGTGATGGAGATTTATCAAGAGGTGAACAAAAATTCAAGTTACGAAATTGAAGCTGCTGGGCCATCATCTTCAACTTCCACATGGGTGAAACCTTCTACAGAAATTGAGGAACTGCCGCCTACTTCATGCCCTCCCCTTCACCGGCTCATGGGGTATGAATCACCACGACAAGTTTTATTTGCAAGATCTGAGGATGAGTCCGATGAAGGAATGGGGTATTACATGGATCAGCAGTTTAGATGAACATTTCTCGACCCAAACAGTACCCCTGCGAACCTGAGAAATTTCACCATCTCCATGAGGAGCAGAGTTGTAAACAACATACAACTCTCCTTGCTGGTTGGACGGGTTCGATGGCTCTGTATGACTAATTCCTTAAAAGGTTTGTTTATAATCATGTGAATAATAATGGTCAGTCATTGAGTATAGTGATAGCTTCAACTTCATATGTTCTTCTGACAGCAATTTTTGGGTGATCTTTTGTTAGAATATTAATAAATGTTAGAAACTAAATATATTGTTGATAGTCAATATTATTTGCTCATTTTTACATGCTGATTTGTAAAAGTAGAGGAATTATGTTAAATATATACTGATTTTTGTGTGAACAAGCTACTTGTAGTTGGCTTAAAGAAAAACCATTTAAATATAAATTAGATGCTTGTTCCTGTAATGTAATTATGTTAAGAGGATCAGATTAATCGCGTTGATCAATCTTAAAGGAGAATGGTTCATCTTCATAAGCTTCCTCGTTTTTCCTGCTCCCAATGTTCATCATAGGAAGAGTTGTCATGCTCTTTCGTTTGGTTGTTCGCGTAATTGATATCATCATATAGCGATATTGGTCCGAGTGAGTTCAAGAATACATGGTGTTAAGAGTCAACCCCCGTTATTAAGACCATATGTAAACCTCATATATGATGTCAAAATGGACCATGTTACACGTGCAGAAAGGTATTGAGAACTCAGTCCCACATTGTTAGATTAAGACCTTACATATAAGATCACGACCCACTCCTCCTATTATCAATTGATTTTAGTTTGACCCAATAGTGGACTTATTCTTGTTCGGAGTGCTTCACTTGAACTATCATAATAAAAAGAAAAATTATATAGGTATAAAAATAAATATCAATATAGAAATTAACAGTTTGTTTATATATAATATATTTAAGTGTTTTGAACACCCACTTCTAAATTTATATCTATTTCGAACACCCAATTCAAAACATCTAGATTCACCGCTGATTATTAACTAGTTCGACTATATTTAGTAGTGATTCCCTTGCTATTTTTGTTGTAGTTGATGTTTATGCATGACTGGTGGAAATGTGAATGGAGTTCGAATGTTATTTAACAATACAATGTTTGATTCAAATGTGAATCGGCAATGTTCTCTAGTAGGGTCAAATTTTGCTCAGAGGAATAACTAAAATTACCAACACTATATGTACCATGATAAAGACATCCATACGATATATGATATTGTCTAATTACATATTCAATACTGGCCCAGTTCTTTATCATCTTACCCCAGAGTAGGTAAGATAATTGTAACATGGTGTAGTATTCTATATTTATTTACAAGGGATAAAAGCTACTTCCAAGATAAGGTATTTACTAGAAGTGTAATGCTGCTTATGATGACCATCCTCACTGGTAAATTCTTCTGTTTGGTCGGTTTGAGACGATTGTGATCCTCTGGTCCCGAAGCATGTTCATATTTGGAGCCAACAACCGGGTGTAGCGATCGAAATAAAGTAGCTGTTTCATAAGAAGAGCAAACTCCCTAGGAAATCTCAGCCCATAGGATTCACTAACTCGAATCTGCAAACATGTAAGTTGTCCATAAGAGTAGTCGAGCAGATATAATTGACTTTCCAAAAAGAACAATAATCAGTCAGGACAACGGACCCTAATATTATCGTATAACTATACTTTTAACTTTTGACAGCAAATAATTAATTTGAAGCATGAAACAAGGCAGATCAGCTAAAAGTTACTACATGTACATCATTTATAAGCACTGTGCAAATTTATCAATTATCCTGAGCTGGAATACTAACGTGTTTAGTAAGTTATTTGACTGATTCTAGCGTCTTTAGTAAATTAGCGGATTCAAGGTCCGTTTGATTAAACAAGAATATAGATTATTTAGATCTAATAGAGGTAGTTTTGACCCTAAAAATTTTAAGCGATATCAGAAAAGTCATACAAGACCAGGACACAAAAAAAGTGGAAGTTCAAGTCTTCAAGACAAGTTATTCTATGCTACCAAGTCATCAAAAGAGAATGAGGTGTATTCTATACTACTGGCCCAAGAGAAGTGCCAACTCACCACATCCAAAAATAATGCATTCATTTGTCTCTCATCGAAGACTACATTTGCAGAGACAGCCGTGGCATTTGTATTTGCATCTCTAGCAGCAGCCACTAAGATTTCTGTATCCAGATCCTGCAATATCAAGAGCACACGCACAGAATTTAAGAAGTGGTTGCAAAATCAGTCTACAATCTTCATATGCAGTGGCCACATATGTGAAGTATTGATCATTATCACATTGTAAGGTCTAAGGATGGGCATAGATCATTCAATAGTATAGATGAGGGGGGAAACCTAATGAACAAAATGGTAGCTAAGAAGTAAGAACCATTCTCTGGGTGTTTACAATCAAGATTTCTTAAACCATATCAAAATAAAATAAAACATTTTTCTCCACTTCATGGGCATACAAGTAGGATATGAGATTATGCAGTCTATGCCCTTCATTAAAAGTCATAAAGACCGCTCACTTTCTGCAGGTTCCAGCCTAAGTGGGGGTAAGGTGGGGTCAAAAGTCAGATAGTACGCAGCCGTACTGCTGTGGTAACAGGGAGGCCGTTTCTTGTATACACGATTTTAATACTTCAAAATAGGTAAAGACCATATGTAGTGCAAAAGCCCACAAGGCAGTAAGATACTTGTTAAAAAAATTAAGAAAGTCTCGCAGAACTAGACTGACCTGAATAGAAGAGAATATCTTTTCCAAATCTCTAGCAAAGGCCTTAGTATCAACATTCTGGTTTGTTGCTCCCATTTCAACCAAAGCAGATGCCATGGGCTCGTACTCTTCTGTTGCTAATGATTGCAGAAATTGCTCCATGGCAGCCCATGTTGTGGGAGAAATACGCCCAACTATTCCTGTTTAGAAACGTTATTATGTTACATTTCCAATTAATGGGTCGAAGGTACACACATTCTGTTATTCTTTCAATTTAGATCCATACAGAATTACAGATGAACTATTAATTTAGAAAGATAAGAATAAAAAAGAGTGTGAACGTTTGTAGTTCATACCAAAATCAAGAAAACCAATTCTCCCATCACGAAGTTGCCACAAATTGCCTGCATGTACATCTGCATGGAAGGTTTCACAAGCAAGCAAACTACCAAACCTGTGCCAGCAACGAGTAATAGTCACCAAACATCACCAGTTCACCACATATTTCCCAAAAGGTAAACAATTCATACCAAACATTTAACGCAGTTATAAGGCTTGTCTCTGGATTTGGAACAAGTGCACTTATGGACTCCAAGTCAGTAATAGGGACTCCATAAAGCCTTTCCATTGTCAGAATTCGCTTGGTACTGTATTGACGATACACTTTGGGAGCCGTAGCCTGCCTTGTAAGGCCCATAACTTCTAGGTATCTCCTAAAGGATTCAACATTGGTAGCCTCCTTATTGAAGTCGACTTCTTCAAGCATTGACTCCCTTATGTCTTTCACAATAGCAACCTAGTGAAAGAACTCAAAAGATAAAAGCAAATAAGTTACTATGTGAGTAACAGGAACGAACCCTACTAGGGAGACTGAACATGTCGAATGAAGTATATTTCAAATGATCCTCATGTTAAAGCAGGACATTATGGAGTCCGTCTGGGATTCAATAGGAGCATTTTATATGAACTGTTTGTTCATGTCTAGTTTCAATTATATTAGGATATAATGTTCATATTGTAATAGGATCAGCTTTCCCGGTTTGTCTATATAAAGACTGTCCTACTTCCTATTATTGTTTAGTCGAACCTCATTGAGCATATTTGCTCCAAATTAATACAAAGCTTTGTTTCATCAATATTGCTCCCTATTCTCTTCAAATACAGAACAGCCATTAGAGTATTTACTATTTACATAATCATATACGTTGACCAAGTGTAGGGATGAGAAGCAACAGGAAATAGATCATAATTTTCCACTAAAGTTCTGAGGGAAGAAGGGACACTTTACAACAAGCTTATGGAGACCAAGACTTTAAGGATCAAAATTGCAGTAAGTGATCCTGGAACAGCATGTCTCCTTTGCAATTTATAATGTCAATATATGCACTTTCTATATGAAAAAAGGAAATTAGTACAGTCGGTTAGGAACACCCCCAGTTGAAGGTAATTCACTTGTTCTAAAACAAGTTTTTCATTGCCTGGAGCAGCATGTCACCTTTGAAATATATCATGTCAATATATGCATTTTCTAGTTACTACGTAGAAAAAGGAACATAATAATGGTTCCAATGATTACTAAGAACATCACTGTTGAGTGTTGAAGGTAATTCCTCTTTATAAAACAAGTTTGTCATTGGCTATAATCAATATAAAACATACCAAAGACGCCCGGCTTAGATCAGGATTGATAAATTCCAATATGCGTGCAGCAAGATAAACAAAGTTCAGATCTGCAACTAAGATGTCCTCTATTCCTGGTTTGAGAACCTTTATGACTACATCTTCTTGAGTGCCTTTAATTCTTGCACCATGAACCTGGGATTTATAGAGTTTTAGTTGAATCGAAATTTCTTCATAAATACAACTTACTGACATAATGCTGAAAATAGCATATGCACAGAACTTATCGACCTGTGCAATAGAAGCAGAAGCAATTGGTGTAGGATCTACATATTCAAAAACAGTATCAATTGGTTTTCCTAATTCTTGACGCATAATTTCTTGGATCTCAGTAAATGGAACCACAGGAGCTCTGTCAAAGCAGTTTTGAAATTCTTCAACATATTGAGGTGGAAACAAAGTTGGTGCGGATGCTACGAACTGCAAGCAGTGAAGAGAGCATAGCATAAGTGCCATCAAATAAATGAAATGTTGAAATATGATTCAGGAAATAGCTTGATTAGTTAATGCAAATTTATAGATACTGTTCAAAAACATATAACATTTATAGTAATAGCATTTGTTGCAAATAGGTTTTCACCACTCTAGATAAAAGGCGCTGAGTTTACCTGACCTAATTTGATATAGGTTGCACCCATGCGTTCAAACAGTTTTCTTAGATAAAAAGGTGACAATAACCCGAGCTGCAGCTGACTCGAAATTCCAGGGCCAGAATTTGCCGTCTTAAACAAAATAAACAAATGTTAGTAAAATCTATTGTTGCACAGAGGGTACTGTTGACCACAGAGGCATAGACTAATCAAAAGAATAAGGATCATGAAAGGAAAAATTTCCAAATTCAACTGGATAATTCTCGAAATGAGGAGAAACAAACATGGATGATGTATTGAAATTATATCTCTACCAAAGATAGTAGATGTCAGTAAGACATGACTCATTCTGCTAAGTCAAAGAAAGTAGCTGGTGGAGTTTCATTTGATATAAGTTGCTTCCGAAAGGATAAGCTACAACATAGAATTAATTTAGTCACACAAGTTGCTGTGGAAAGATTAAAAAAATCCCACCCTATTTCATTATCAGTGTGACAACAGTAGCATGTAAATTCATCTAAAGAACAGGAAATACATTTTGTTTCAAATTTGGATGATTCTAGCAGGTTCCATGATGCATAAGGTATTAGATTTTATTGTTACTGTAGCAAACTATAGTATCTTAAGATGACAACAAAGAAACCTGAGCAAAACAGGGTAATATCATGCCATATTAACTTCTTTTATATAGTGATAATGAATGGGCCATCTAACCCTTGAAATATCAGCTACCCATTCTCCACCGACACCAATAACTGCTTGAATTCCTTGAACAAGCCTTAGGGCTCCACGAGGACCAGTGCTTATAGAGGTCTGAATAATGTCTTCCACAAGTTTGGGCAGGTTCTCCAAATTATCTGCAAACGTTAAATCCTTATCAAATAACCAATATTGCATGGGTCATAATAGTAAGCGTAGTGTCATATCTCCAACTCATTGTATGGGTCATTCAAACGTTTGGTGCTATTAACCTTTTGGACATGTAAACGTTGTACGTCATTTTTCGTTTCCAAACAGTTGATTTAGGGCTTTACAGTGGAATGAAAACATTACTCCACATGTATTAAAAGTTTACAATTTTATGCTAAGTCCACATGTAAACGTTGCACGTCATTGTAGAAAGTTGATAGATAAGATCACTTCAAATACAAATTCCTATTCAATCATAGGGAAAGGGCATAACTATTATATCATTTCATCGTTAAAAAAGCTAAAAGTTTCATTGTTTCACCATATGCGATTTAACTAAGCATATTAAGTTACACAGACAAACACCATTGAACAATCGCCACAAATTTACCTCCATTGCAACGTTTTTTTGTCCCGTTCTGAATTTAGATGGTTGACTTAAAATTTCCAAACTTAAGTATTTTTATGATGTATAGTAATTGGGGAAAATATTAATTCAACTCAACATGCCTCTTATGGTTCATCTGGATTAGAGTGAAACTAGGTAAGGGTAAAACTTAAAAATTCATCTAGGCGAAGATAATTGAGGTGAACGTGTTAAAAGGTACTACTGAAGTTTTTACAGTGAATCAACGTGTTAAAAATGGGACGAATCTAGGCGAATGGAGGTTACTCATTTAAACCTCTAGATTAACCTAGAGAACTTACAAGTTTACTTTGATTCACCCCAACCAAAACGGATCACTAGGAAGTTCCCACTTAAACTAGCATTTCGGAATTGATAAGAATCGTAAAATAGTGTAATGATCCATTTGTTTTATTTCATAATACTCATGAGTCGGAGAATATAAAATCTTTAATCATCTAGCTAGGACATGCAAATGCTAGCATTTTAACATGTAACATTAATATGATATCAAAGTTACCTATGTCAACCAGCCTCAAAGCGTTCAATTTGAGCACCGAAAACCATACATGACAATCATTTTGGGACAAATTGACGTACCTTGAAAGCGAGTGGAGGAAATATCTTGTGCAGGGGAATATCGAGCATATAAATGAAATCCATAAGGGCGGTGGCGAAGCCTAATTTGTCTAATTGATGATGAAATACTTGTAGTAGCTGGAAGCTGCAAACCAAAATCAATAAATTTAATAATTGAATTTAGAAGTTAAAGTGGAATAACCACTATCATTAGTCTAGTGGTTACCGATATTATACGAGTCGAATTGAGTCGTTGCAATGACAATGATCGAATAAAAAATAAAAATAAAAAGTTGAAGTGAAGTGGGACCTGAGTGTGGGAGAAAAAAGCTAAACCTCCATGGCCAACGCCTCTGAAGACTGAAACAACGGCCATCTCACTTTTATTTTGATGCGATAATAATCAATAGTTCTAAAGTAGGCCTATTGTATTTATCGACTGAGGATTGAAGAACTAACTATGTGTTGGTTTTTGTTGGTCGAGGAAAATGGCTTCAGCGGTTGAAAAGTATTTTGGCC